>CM046423.1:23418097-23973097 GCA_025506505.1 Flaveria sonorensis | reverse complement strand
ATCCTAGTAAACTTTACTTGGTATTATATTACAAAAGCTAATATTTAAACTACAAGCAACCTTAAACTTAGGTTACTCAACCACAATATTAAGCCAAGCCACTAATAATATGCTTCGAGTAATATAATTAAGCTAGTTTAATGCCAAGCTTGAATATCGTTTGGTTAAAGCTCAAAACCGCTCGTGGTTTGACGTGCAACTCTATTTTCAGAGTTCTAAGGATTTATATACATCTTTTCTATAGCTCTAGTTTTGTAAAAAAAATCGAATTTCATACAAGTCTGAAATAATACAGTAGCAAACTATTAATATATATGGAAAAGAGCTAATTTATTTAAAACAATAAATAAAATCATCTCACAACTTTAATTTTATACGAATCAATTATCAACATGACATTTATCAAGCCAACAAACACACTGGAAATTACAAGTTATACATCTCTTCCGATCAACATCTACAGGGAAATAAATTAATAGAACTATAGTAAAGTTCAAAATTTATCTATTATAATAAAAGAAGGTTTTAAGATAACACTTGATATAATTCTAGGCCATCTAATTTTAATTTTTTTTTTATTTCTCTTATTGAATAACTACATTAAATACTAATACTATTATTTAATTTCTTTTGAGATTAAAAATTGTTTTTCAATAAATTGAGAAAGATGCTTTTATAAATGTAACTTCTAAATAAACAAAATTTTAAAAATAAGAAAATTTTCTAAAACAGCAAACATTTTTTAAAATATGGAATATTTTAAAATGATTTTTTATAAAACAAAATAGCTAAAATTAGTAGTTATAATAAAAAAAAATTTAATACTAATATTTTTTTAAAACTGTTTATTTTGAAACAAAATATTTTTTTAAAGCAATAAGGGTTTAAAAAACAAAAGTTTAAAACAATGATATCATTGTTTTATTATTTATATTCTTACTCATATGTAATTTCAATTATATCGTTTTATAATTAAAAAACTTTCATTACAAAATTATCTAATATTTTATTTATTTAACACGTATAATACACAAAATATTAACCTAGTCTTTAAAGAGAGGAGACTTATATTTATTTAACGCTTAGACCCATAAAAGCTCAATATGTTCACAGTATCTATTACATTTTCTTTATAACATATTTGTGGTCATTATTTACAATTGAACATGTATTTGAAAATAATTAAAAAATATATATTTTTTAAAATTAATGTAAAAATATTATATAGTAGTATAAACATATAATATTGTTCTCTATATACATGTGTAGTTGATGATATCATAGGAAATAACACCCTTATAAACATATAGTTTATTTCATATTTCTCTCCTTCTCATCTTCGTGTTTCATCATCTAAATGAAGGAAGCACAAGAGGCAACAAACACCAGTGGTAAATTACAAAGAATCATGCAATAATTACTTGTACTTTGCACACTAACAGTTGTACTTGTCCTTGTAGAGACATATTATCTATAGGAATCTCATGTATTAGGTTCATAACAATTATGCATTACGACTTGTACAGCATGCATTAAAATTTGTATGTTGATGCGGTGGTTTTCATGTTTTGGAAATTTTGAACTGTTTAGTTGGATAATTTGAATTCTAATCGGTTTAAATGAAAATTGAAATATTATTTTAAATACCGGATTGGTTTTAGTTATTACAGTCACAAGGTTTGATTGATTTGAATTTGATGTTTAGATGGTTAATGATTAGGTTCATTATTATTAGATTAATGAAACCTAGCCCAAAATTTCATTTGATTATGGTGGTAAGGCGGTAAGTATTTTATTCTCCTTTTGGAGGGGTTACTTGACTAAGTGTAAGATGCACAAGCCCTTTCTTTCATTAGCAATCATGCTATAACTACTCGTAGCTTTTGCCTTACGACTTGTACATCATGAATCAGTGCTTGTACCTTAACTTGTGTATGCTTTGCAATCATGCTTTAGCGACATGTACCTTACGCATTAATACTTGTACATCATGATATCATTGTTGTACCATGACATGGGTGTGATAGCTTTTAACAGTGTATTACCAGATGTAGATAGATCAGTTGAAATCCAAAATGATGGAAGATGGTCTTCGAGGGTTGTAGGGTACAAGTGGTGGATGAAGATAGCATTGTTCACCATGTTTGTACTCGCAGGCCAATCGGCTGCAACAATGTTGGGAAGACTTTATTTTAACAAAGGAGGAAATAGTAATTGGATGGCAACCCTTGTTCAAACTGCTGGCTTTCCACTCATGCTACCTTTAATATGGATGTATTTACCCTCAAAACAACCACAAATTACCACAAAACCATCTTGGGTTACCCTTGTGATGCTCTACATGTTTCTTGGTGTATTCTTGGCTGCAGACTGCATGTTATACACCTTTGGATTGAATTTTCTGCCCGTTTCAACGTACTCGCTGATCTGTGCGAGTCAGCTCGCATTCAACGCCTTCTTTTCATACTTTCTGAACAAGCAGAAGATCACTCCATTCATTACCAATTCACACGTGCTTCTTAGCTTCTCATCGACATTACTTGTGTTCCAGAGTGATTCTGAACAAACCACAAAAACCTCAAAAAGCAAGTATATAATTGGCTTTGTATGCACGGTTGCTGCTTCTGCAGGTATCGTGTTTTAAAGACCTTAAGAGCTCAGGTGTGTTCTATACTTGATTATAGTTGTTTGACCTTTAAAGTCAAAGTTTGACTTTGCAGGGTATGGATTGATGCTATCCACAACTCAACTCGCCTTCCAGAAAATTCTGAAATCACAGAGCTACAAAGTGGTATTCGATATGATCGTATACCAAAACTTGATAGCTAGTGTTGTAATTCTGGTGGGACTTTTTGCTAGCGGTGAATGGAAGGACATACAAGGAGAAATGAACGGTTTCCAGTCCGGAAAAGTTTCATACATAATGAACTTGGTATGGACCGCCATCGCATGGCAGGTTTTCTCGATCGGTTGCGTAGGTTTGATCTTTGAGGTCTCATCTTTGTTTTCAAACGTGATTAGTACCTTAGGAATCCCGATTGTGCCTGTATTGGCAGTAGTGTTTTTCCACGAAAAGATGAATGGAGTGAAAGTTATTGCGATGTTGCTGGCCATATGGGGGTTTGCCTCGTATATCTATCAGCATTATCTCGATGACTTGAAAGAAAAAGAAGAGGCTAGAATAGTAAACCGTCAAGTTGATCTGATAGAAAGATGAATCAGCATACGAATGCTGATGTTATTTATGTAAACCATTTACACCCAAATACGACCCATATATAAGCAATACTAAACACATGTAACACAACAAATGTTGTGCGTTTATCTAAATCTATAAAATGCATCAACAGGTTGCGAGTTGCAAGTAAATGGTAAACGAGTTAAATGGATCATAAACATATTTACTTTTAGTGGGTTGTAAACAGGTTGATGTGTTTGACGTTGTAAATTATAACTTGTAATTCTTATTATTCCAGGTGACCATTCCATTTTGGTACAACCCAAGCACAGCATGTTTAATAAACAGGTTAGACATGAATGGATGAATATGGTTTCTATGGTAACGGCTATACGGGGATTTCTATCAACATTATCTCAATGACACAAATGCCGAATCACAAACTAACTACTAAATGGAGAAAGATGTTGTGCAACTGTGATAGAACATTTTCAAAATAAAATAAAAAGGGTTTGAGGCTACATTTCACTAAAAAACCAGTACCAGCCAAAATAAAGGATTAGACCAACTTGACAAACAGTGTTCACCAAATCATATTGTTGCTTGATTCAACTGCTACTTGTTGCTTTGTAGTGAAATTCATCGATTGTAGAGTATATCATGCCTTCATCTTCAAGCGTTCTTATGGATTCCCTGCCAAAACCAAATTTCCCATATTCAGCATTAGAGAAAACAGAAATGGAAGTGAAACACACACATACATAAATATAGAGTTATCGACCATACATGATCTTGTTAAGAGGAAGCTTCAGCTTCTGTGCCAGTTCATCTGTATGTAAGCCCTTTTCATTACCACTACAAAACCAAACCATTGAAACGATCAGAAAACATACTGGTTCTAGATGATGCCTATAACACCATCAAACTACAAATTTTAAACATCAAAAAAACTTACTAGTTTGCAGGAAGCTGGAGATAAGCAAGAACCATTTGATCAACGCCTTTGACTCCATCAACACTAAAAGGTACATATTGCTGAAAATGAAACAAACTATCTTGTTCATCAACATAATTATGATTACAAGAGTTCATCCAAGCCATGGATTTCAAGTTACGATACCTGACTGGAGAGGGTGGACATAAAACTCTTTGTCCCACTCTGGATGGGTGTGTTTGGAGATGAGTTTACATTCTCACCATCCCCTTGTATCTTCTACAAAATCATAATGCTATTTTTGTTAACATCAGAATCAAGTAGAATCACTATGCTTATGAAGTTATTATGTGTAATTAAATATCACTTACCTGAACTTTGGAAGTACGCATATGGTTGTGTATGCAAGCAATGAAATGGAAGGTGATCTCATCAAAATTTGTCACAGGCCTGAATGTGAAAGTTCAGAAAAGTGTTTATTATCCACAAAGCTTAAAGAAAACACATCAATCCTGAAGAACAATGCCTACACTAGTTCATCTGCACACAGGTGTAATGATCTTCTTACCAACATCTAAAGCCTATAAACATTTCACATGAATGTAATGTCTAATTAAAGTTATTTTTCATGTTTGTAACTCAAGAATAAAGAACCAAACTGGTTTCGTATGAACACCCATATGACAGTAAATTACCATAAGTTGAGACAAGTCAAGCTACTGAAGTGCACATCAGAAATAGGTCAAATTGTTTGTATTGTATACAGAACCTAATCATAATAGAAGACATACCTAACAGAGAAAACAGCAACATGTTTTTCACCTTTAAAGCTTTTCAAGTGTCCATCAACATGAACATAAATCCCTTCTCTGCCAAACATCAGAATTTCATAACAAAATCAAAAGCACCCAGATAACTCCTGCCCTTAGAAAGACCAATCAAGCTGAATCCTAACTTACCTTATTTCCTCCATTTGCAATCTATCAAATGGTTCATTGAGCCTACAAACAAGGTACATGAACCATCAACTAAAAAAAGTACTACATATGTATATGCAGATGTATAGCATATAGTTTTACCATCTCTTGCAGTCCAATTTTCCAGTTCCATCATCTAAAGTGAAGGTGACATCAGTGTTTCTTTCCACTACGTTGAACACCATCCCCACCACGGTGACCTAAAATTCAAAAGAATTCCAAAACAAAGTTCAACAACCCTAATCAATGAAAACACAACTGAATTCATTACATCACCAAAAGCAAAATCCAAGAGCTCTATCTCAATGAACTCATCACCGATCAATGAGATGATGAAAACATATATAATCCACAAGGTGCATGGATCGTAGATTCAAAGAAATTTGAAATGAATATGAAATGAAAATATACATTAACAACATCTGCACCAGAAACACTGAAATTAGATTTATCGTCACCAGAATGAGAAGCTTCGCGGATCTGCTTTATCGTGAGTGGTACAAGTCCAAACGTGTCTCGACTCTACATAGAGGTCATACAGATTTAAAAAAAAACGTTAATACAGACGATTAGAGGTGCAATGAGAAACAGAAACTTGATTGAAGAGAGATAGATGGTTGATTACGGCGGCTGCGGTAGCCGGAGAATTGCTGATCTGAGATCCACCATCGAACTGACTTTCGGAGAACATCATGATTTTGGTCTTTTCCGCAGAGAATTGTGTAGAGATTAAAAAGCTCCAAGGGTAATGAAAAGATCATTATATGGATCGAATTTTCCCGCTAATTAGCTATCAGTATCCCGCCAAAGTTCTCTGGTTTTTAGTGATTTACAAAATTGTTCCCCAACAATCAGTTAGATTTAATTACATAATTGCTATTTGCTGCTATGGTATAGATTATTGGTTATAACTTTTGAAAAACTACATTATTGATTTCAAATGTTTGTCAAATCGTAACACGATTGACACTTGCGGTGGTTGATCGTTAGATTTTTTTGTTAACTCCGCCTAAAATGATAAAAATATCCTTTTTATATTTAAATAATTACAACTTTTTAATTATTACAAAAAGTTGAGTCGGTCCCACCACACCCATCAGAGTATTTTTGAAAGTCCACTCCCAATTCTACTATACCCTCCCGTCAACCGAAACCACCACGCCGGCACACACCACCACACCACCACCAGCACACACGACCGTAGACACAACGTCACCGCCACCGACGCTACCTCTCTCTGGTTTCCATCGCAACAACCACCATTCTTCATCACACCCGCTACCGTTATCTCCACCCCACCCCCCTGATGCCCTCATCAAGCACAACCATCACCTCCACAAACCCACCATAGAACACCACTTAGCATATCTGGATAGATTTTGGTGCGATGATTTAGTTTGGGGTTTCAGATCGATGATGCAGTGGTGGTTTGGTGACGGTGGTGGCTTGTTGGTCAAACGAAAAAATGGTGACGATGGTGGTTTGCTATGGTGATGGTGGTCACTAGTGATCCATGTGATGGTTAGGGTGGTATGATGACGGTGGTGGTTGGGTACGTGTTTGATGTGATGGTGGCCCGCTGTAGCTATTGTAGCACCCCGATTTTTTGTGACTGGTTCGAAGAAAAATAAAAAAAAGGATGGTTTAATGTTTTAAAAGAGTGTAGGGTCTAAAGATAAAGAAAAAATGAAAGTCCAACACCCTAAAACCCTTTAAAAATACAAGGGTGACCGCCTTACGCACACCTTCTTGCGAGCAAAGACACTAGAGAAAGAAAGGTTGCGGTTCCAGAGAGAGAAAGTCAAAAAATTCAAGCAAGGTACCAACTTTCACAAATAGTATGATGGATCTAGGCTAGAACTATGCTTATTTGATGTTTATACACCATTTTGATAGATAAAGCTAACACATTTACGTTTGAATATGTAGATCTCGGTTCATGCTCATTGGGGTAGGGTTTCTCACGAGTTCTACGTAAAAGGTAAGTTCTAGATCGCCACTTTCATGTTTTTCACTAATTTTAGGGATGATATGCATGCTTTAATATGTTTCACGTGTAGATCTAATGTTTAAATGAATAAAGTTACCATAATTAAATCTAGAGTTCATGTTATGTCAATTTTACGATATTATTCAAAGTCTATTTAAAAATCCTAGATTACAATCAATGTTCTAATGATTTCCAAATGAAGTAATGGTATAACTTTGCATAATTTTCACCTCAACTGCTATTGGTAAACTCCACTATTACTAACACTATTACCCGCATCGACCCCCCCCCCCCCAATCCGCATTGACTGCTACACAATCTCAGTGTAGTCAATGCGAAGAGTAAAACTTCCCATAACATTCTAGGCTAAATTATTAAGCACTACATGTTATGTTCTAGTGTTATGTTCAAAACAGAGTATTGATAGTCAAGACACATGAGAAACCCTTTTATGAATTATGGCATAAGAGTACATCAATCATTAGGTTCTTAAGACCTTTTGGTTGTCCTTGCACTCTCCTCAATACCAAAGATCATCTATCCAAATTTGCTAAAAAATTAGTTGATGTTTACTTTGTTGGATACTCCTGTAAGGCCCCATTCCCGGAAACCCCACAGTTGGTCAATCACAACCTCATTTATATCAAAACATATTAAAATTTATTAAGTAA
Organism: Flaveria sonorensis; assembly: GCA_025506505.1. Lineage (NCBI taxonomy): Eukaryota > Viridiplantae > Streptophyta > Magnoliopsida > Asterales > Asteraceae > Flaveria > Flaveria sonorensis. Next base: position 23,965,347 of record CM046423.1, on the reverse strand, counting down.
ATAAAACATTGTAGTGAAATAATTCATCAATGCGAAAGTTTAAGAGAATTGGATAATAACTGAGAATGAGATGAAAAGGAAAGGGATGCCAGTCCTAGTAGCTACATGCCTGCATTTAAACGTTTTATGTAAATGTTTTATTTAAATTAATGGGAAAAAAGAATTATGTGCACGTGTTATATGAATTATATGCTCTTAGTAGTTTTGGACGCTGATGTAGTCAGGATAGAAAATGCTTGGGGAATGAATAGTAAAGTAAGTGTCTAATCACAACTAGCCACTGTAATTAGGGACTTACTATACTTGATATAATCTGAGCTATTTTCTTGAATGATCGTGTTGGTGTTTGAATCTTATAGTACTTAGGAGATGGCTGGTGGAAGGTCTTCGAAGGCGTCTCGAGATGGAGGTCGTGGTGGATGTTTGCATAGAAATTTTAGAGACATTATTTGTATGGGGCGAAGTGTACCATATACATCAATCACAAGAGCTTGAAGTACTTCTTCAAGCAGAAGGATCTCAATATGAGGCAAAGGAGATGGTTGGAGCTTATCAAGGATTATGATTGTGAGATCCACTACCATCGGGGCAAGGCCAACGTGGTGGCGGATGCCTTTAGCCGAAAAGAGAGACCTGAGCCGATTCGGGTGAAGGCTTATCAGTTGGTCATGAAATCTGATGTGATGAAGCAGGTCAAGGATTTTTAAGATGAAGCGCTGAAAGAAGATCGGATTAATTCTGAGCGGATGAAGGGTCTAGTCGTAGAGTTAGGGGAGAACACTCTTGGTGTCAGGACGGGCAGATGTGGATTCCTCGTTATGAAGACCTATGAGGAAAGATCATGGATAAGGCTCGTAAGACTCGATACTCAATTCATCCTAGTGCTACAAAAATGTATCAGGATATAAAGAATGATTACTGGTGGCCGGGAATGAAACGTGACGTAGCAGAGTATGTGAGTAAGTGCATTACTTGCTTGCAAGTCAAGGCGGGGCATCTGAAGCCATACGAGAAGATCCAACCTTTGGATATACCCGTGTGGAAATGGGAGCACATCACCATGGACATCATCACGAAGTTGCCGCTTACAGCAAGGGGATACGATGCTATATGGGTGATAGTTGATCGTTTGACGAAGAGTGCTCATTTTTTTCTGATCCGTGAAACGTATTCATCTGAGAGGTTGGCGGATCTGTTTATCAAGGAGATTGTAACTCATCATGGTGTACCAGTGTCTATGGTGTCTGAATGTGACACTCAGTTTACATCAAAGTTTTGGAAGAGATTTCATGATGCGATGGGGACGAGGTTACATATTAGTATGGCTTATCATCCTCAGATAGATGGTCAGTCAGAAAGGACGATACAGACGCTTGAGGATATGCTCCAGGCATGCATCATTGATTTTGGAGGAAGTTGGGACGAATGCTTACCGTTAGTAGAGTTCTCATATAAAAATAGTTATTATGCCAGCATTGGTATGCCCCCTTATGAGATGCTATACGGTAGGAGGTGTAGGACGCCCCTGTGTTAGGGCGATATGGGGCAGAAGGAGTTGGGGAGCATTGAGGTGATCGAGGCTATGACCGAAAAGTTGGATAAGATTAAGGCCTTTATAAAGGCAGCAAAGGATAGACAGAAGTCGTACGCCGACAAGAGACATAGACCGATCGAATTCAAGGTGGGCGATAGGGTTATGTTGAAGGTCTCGCCTTGGAATGGGATCATCCAGTTCAAAAAGCAAGGGAAATTAAGCTCAAAGTATATAGGGCCTTTCCGAATCATTGCTCGAGTAGGAGAGGTGGCCTATCGATTGGAGCTACCCAGTGAGTGAGTTAAGTGGAATTCACCTGACGTTCCACGTATCTCATCTGAGAAAGTTCTTAGCAGACGAGGATATGATCATGCCACTTGAGGACAGCGAGGTGGATGAACGGCTCAATTATGTGGGGCAACTAGTGGCCATCATTGATAGAAAAGTGAAGTGTTTAAGGAATAAAGTGGTTCCACTTATGCGAGTACAGTGGAGACACAGAAAGGGATCCGAGTCTACATAGGAGACTAAGGAGGATATGAGGTAGCATTATCCGTAGCTATTCCATGAGTGACAGGTTTCGAGGACGAAACCTAAATAAAGGGGTAGACTTGTAACACCCCGAAAATTTGAGAAAATGAAGGCAGAAAAAGTTCTCACGTGAAGAGAACTTCTCGCATGAGAACCACGAGTGAAAACTTAAACTGGGTATAAATAGCTGAGAACACCCGTTTGACCCCATATTCGCGCAAAAAGTGTTGCTGGTAGAGAGAGAAAGCGGTTGTGTGGAGAGAGAAAGTGAAGAATCGAAGTGTTTAAGGTATGTAACTCGTGTAGTAACTTGTGTTATGTTCTAAGAATGGATTATTGATGAATGTAACATGTGGATATGTAGTTTTCATTCGGCAAGAGCTTTCGGGAAGGTTTTGTTGTGCTAGATCTTCAAGAGGTGAGTTTCTAGCCCATTCTTATGCAAGTTTTTCCGTTTTAGGGCTATTATGCATACTAAAATGCTTGTTTATGCTTGTGATGTTGTTGATAATGTTATTATGCATGTTAGAACAGCCTTAACACGATAAGTTGTGTTTAGGAGGGAAATATGTAAGGTTTTGCGCGAGTAGGTAAAATTGTAGGGTACGAAATTTGAATCTGGTGAAGTTCTCGCGCAATAGGTAAGTTCTCGTGTGACCTGTATGTTTTCGAGTGACCTGTAGGTTTTCGCGAGACTATGATTGACTTGATGTGCAGGGTTTGACTGTGGTAAGGTTCTCGCGCGAAAGTACAGTTCTTGCATGAGATGATGTCATTGTATGGCTAAGTTTTTACATGACTTGCTGTTGTATGTGTTGTGTTATCTTTTCATGTTTAAACGGTTTTCAAAACGATGTGTTTTATGGTATCACTTTACGTGGTATGTTATGTATATGTACGTAAAGTATTATGTAATGAAAGTGAAAGATAACAATAATGAAAAGTGGAACATAGCGAATGAATGAAAGTCTTGCAAGCAAAATGAATGGAGGTGCACAATCATGTTGTTGTTAGCTCAACTGAGGCGCAACTTAGCTAGCCCATGAGGATGCGCTTGAGGGGCCCAATCCTTAAGATTGACCAAGATGATACGGGATCCTTGTCGCTTTACCCGGTACTGTTGCCCTCTTCCTGCACAATGTATGGGGGGCTTATTTATATGCCTCGGCATAGTACCCGCTTTGCGTGCAATGTTGGGGGTTTAGCATATGGCATTGATCTAGATATAGTGAAAGATAATGATGAATGAACAAAAGGATGAACGAAGTTGAAAGATAATAAATGATTATTATTACGATGTATGTATGATGTATGCTCACGTACAAAAGTAAAGAAAATGTTTAAACGAAAGTAAAGTATTTTATTATAAAAACTAAAACTCGCTCAGCGTCGCTGACTTTTGTATGTAGGCATGGACATGGAAGCTACTAGAATAGTTCAAGTCTGGCTTCTATATTTTTGGGAATGTTGTTGTACTAATACAATTTTTGAAATGTAAATAAAATGACATGATATTTTGACACGAGTTTACTTATTAATGAAAAGTTATATTTTCCGCTGCGATATTATGTTTTAAATATGTTACGCTATGAATGTCCAGCTGTAAGTGTTCCGGGAATTGGGCCTTACACAAGTCTAGAAGTTTTGAAGTCTTGACGTGGTCTTTGATTAATTTTGGGTTATTATATCATGGATTCAGATTATAACAGTGCTTATAAGCCTGATTTGGTTCCAAAACAGTAAGGTTTCATTAGTTGGCAAATTTTGTCCCTTGACTTTGTTAAATTGACATTTTTAACCCTAATGTTTGGAATTTTGTACTTTAATTATTTATGATGGCTTGTACTGTTTAAGTAAGTTTTTCTACTGGAATATATTGATATTTTTGTTACTTTTCCATTTTTAATAGTTTTAAAGGCATATTTTTTTAAGTTGTTGTTTTGTGTCGGTTAAAATAGAAATTTCTTGCTTAAAGTTGTTAAGTTGTCAAAATGGTGTTTAAATTTCAAAGATAACTTATTTTAAGTATTACTTAGTCTCTTTAATATTAAGGTTATGGTCATAGGGTCGATGAGTTGGTTATTATATTTTTTGAACACGTATCGGGTCGCGTTTTAGATGTGATTGTGGTGTATTTTTTAGTTCATTGATTTTATTAAATTTTTAGTTATACTTTATGTTTGTGGGTCATAATTTATTGTAAAATGTTACCTTTCTTAGTTTAAAGATATTTATATATTTTTATTATATTTCTTACTAGTGAGTCCTTACTAACTTATATTAGCGGTAAATTTTGTATAAATTTTTAGAAAATTCTATAAATATTAACATTTGGTTTTTATCTTATTGTTATCATTATTAGACTACTAGCTACTGAAATTTTATGCTTTAAGTTGTTTTTGTTGGTTTTAGTATTTTAACGCTTGGGGTTCGGTTTTTAAAGGGTTCTTGGGTTCGGGATGATTTTGGTCATACTTTGGTCATGTATTACTTTAATATACTTAAAAACATTTTTAAGTTCTGGATATTTCATGATTTTGGCTTAAGAACTTGTTTTTATGATTTTTTACCATTTTAACATGAATAACATTTATATTTTTGTTTACTAAGCAAATAAACTCTAAAAAATATAAAATTTAATTTCTAAGCACTCCTTATCATTATAAGACTACTGAAAATTTGTACATTAGGATTTATGTATATTTGGTAATTTCGTTATTTTAACCGCTTAGTTCCGTTAAGTGTCCGTTAAGTCTCGGTTTTTATATATTAAGTAATTTAGTTAGGTTTTTCCCTTCTCATCAAAACTATAAGATAAATAGAATCTAAATAACCCCAAATTTTAAGTAATTTGTATCCCCAACTCTATTTTTGTATTTTATCAAATTATATATTTTTAAGCTTTTAAACTTTTTGTAAGATGTAAGGTACATATCTATAAGTGATGAGATTTTATATTTAACTTATTAGTCATGATTAACCTCCAGAAATATTTAGATCATGATTTTGAAACCCATTTCTTAGACTTAACCTTTATGTGAAAAACTGGGTTTTCGGGTGAACTAGTTTTGTTAAAACGTGTTTGTGACCAGCAGGGCTAGATCAAAGTTTCTATACTTTTTAGTTACTGAAAAATATGATGATTCAAAGATTCATACAAAGTTGGGGAGTGTCATGGGGTTGGTTGTGTAATAGAAGTGATTACACGCGATATTTTGTGTATTTTCGTGTTGTGTTGAGTTACCTTGACGTGATGGATGAGTGAGTGGGTTTCAAGGCTGCTGTAGGGACTTGAAAATGGTTATAAGAATCTGTTAGAAATGCAGGGTTAGAATGACTTCATGGAGGAGTAGAATGGAAGAGTTTATGATGTAGATAGTGTATGTAATCGTACATTAACTAGTGGTGGCCTTATGGATGTTGAGATGTTCCCTTCTCATGGTTGATTACTGCATCAAATGGATCTGGAATGTTCATGTTCAAATGGGTGTTCAAATGAATGTTCAAGGAAATGATAAGTGAAAAGGGGAGTTTAGTACCGAAATTTAGGTCTTCTTTCAGGAAGATTTGAGAACACTTCTGGAACCCAAATGCTTTTGAGCTTTCATCCAAAGTTATGTTTATTGAGTTATGAGAAGGTAGGAAAAAGAATCGCCAGATTGCGAGCTCGTTTGGTGTCTCAAAATGAGAGACAAAGTCGAGATAGCACTGGAATCTCTGTTCTACGTAGTCTTACCTTTAAGATGATTTGGAGGTCGAAACCTTCATGGATTTGAGTGAGATCAGTGGGAAAATTTAGAGGAGAGATAGAAGATTAAATTTGTAAAAGATGGGATGAATTGGTGGTGTTTTGATGGTGTAATTTGCTTATGAAAAGAGAGGGAAGATATTTGGCAGATTTTGGAAGATATGGAGGGAACAAGATCTTGTTTATTTTAAGATATGGATTTGATATATTAGAGTAGGACAAATGAAAGGATTTTATGGATATCGATAGATGGATTTTACAGCTTAAGTGATCTTGTAGAATCTTATATAGGATGCTAGAGATATCATAAAAATATTTTGGTGGATTTTTATAAAAATCATCAACCTACACATGTTATTTTTATAGAAATATGTAGTAACATACATGTGTATATATGTATGTACGTTTATATATATATATATATATATATATATATATATATATAATATGTATGTATGCATAATACATTTTATTAAAATATTAGTTGGTTTTATAAATTTACTACCTAGATGTATATAAAAAAATGTAAGACTTTTCATATAGTGTAAGACTAGTGTTAGTGTTTGCAAGTTGTATGTATGTATGCATGTGTGCATGTGTTTGTTGTGGATATACATTTATATGTATGTATGACTATTAGTTTGTTTTATACCATAATTATTTATTTGTTTTTATTAAAATTTTTAATAAGATCTACTAGCAAGGATTTTATAGGCTTAGTGATATCTTATGCAAATATTTTATAAGGCGTGTATGCATGCAATGCATGTGTATGCATGCAATGCATGTATATGCATGCATAAGTTTAGGTGTGTGCAAGGGTGTTGAATTTTTGTTTTTTTTCTAGATTTATAAAGACTTTATGTTAATTTTTATTAGATGTAACAAGGTATCTAAATTTTGCATGGAAGGGTTAATGTGCATTGGTTAGATTATAGGTGATTTGACTAAACAAAATTTTAAAAATTTATTAGTTAAACTTGATTTGTTTTATAAAAGTTAATAAATTTTAAGTAATGCTTCATATATTTATTTAGGTAAAGCAAGTATTTAATTTGTTACACAAGTTCATGTTCTGTATACATAATTATAGTTAGTGATTTTTTTATATTTAAATTTTGTGATTTCATGGTTTTCATTAAATCAATACTTTTATTATTTTATGTACATTATGAGTATTTCATATTTGTACATTTTTATTCGATTGAGTGATTGAAAGTTTATAAGTTTACGGGTTCGTTTAGTTATGAACGACGTTTATTTGGCATCGTTGATAAATTTTGGGTTTTATTGATGTTGGGCTTTTATGTATTATTTTTATTTAATTGCGCCAAACTCACTTTAGTTTGTGGGCCAAGGCCTATTCAAGTTTTAGTGAATTCTAAGCCTATTAATGTCTCGGGCTCAAGAGCTACATCGTTTGATAGGTCAAAACCCATTATAGTGTGTGGGCCATGAGGGTTTCTATAAAAAATTTCCTGACTCAAAAATCAGGGTTGTCACATAATCTCATTTCATGTGCATGATTCTCTACAAATCTATGATTTGTAGTATTTTGTTAATGTGATCTTATATTAAACATTCTCTCTGAGAAGAACAGTTATAAATGGCTTAGATGTAATAGTATTTTAAATTTTTGATATAGTTTTTCTACACTAAAATATATAAAATATTAAAAAGATTTTGATTTGTGATTGTTTTAAACTATTTTTAGGTCTTCCGTATTAAGTTGATAAATTGAAACCTTTTCCAAGGTATACATAACATTGCATACACAAATGAACACGGATAGTTAGTAAAAGTTGTTCAAACAAGGAATTTGGAGTTTGTTTGTTTGTGATTAAGTATAGATATTTGCAGCAAATGGTGGTCGGTTGAGCAAGTTACCAGACCAAAGTACATGTTTTCTCATAATTATAGAAAATATCGAGTTAGAATTCCTTCTCCTAAGGAAAAAAATAGAGTTAATAGTCATTCCTATCTTTCAAAGAAGATGCACCCAAAGCATGGGACTTTGCCTAAGATGCAACCAAACCGGGAGAGTTTGCTTGAAATGTTGATTTTGAAGTTGATAAAAGATTTTGGTAGCATTAGCGTAGGAGGAGATTGTAAAATTTTATTATAGGCTAATGCTTACAAAAGTTATATCAACCAATGAATGAAAATTTTAAAGTTTTGGATGAAAGTAAGAATTTTGGTTGAGTGTTTAGAAGAAAGTATAGGGGTTGAACTGTATTTCTCTAATTCTTGTATTTAGGTATAAATAGCATAGTCAAAGCTTGATTTGTAAAACTTTTTTAGAATGAGCATCATGGGTTTGTATGTAAACATTCTCTGATATTAAGAAAGAGGCTTAATCATATCTTGTTTTTTATTGGTGATTTAAACATCAACTTGAGAGATTTCGCATCTCAATTGATTAATGATAACATCGTATAGATCCTACACATAGACACTACTTGTCCATCTATGAACATCCAAATTAAAACTATTAGCCTATAATTATTTGTCATGGAGAATGAACAGTGCTCTTCTCTTGCTTTCCACGTGTTCTATTGTCAATGTTTGCCTTTTGGACGTGTGTTGCTTTTGGCATTTCTTACCCTGTGTGCTTTTCAGATTCATTATCATCAATATTCTTCCTCCTGGACTGCTGGTGTTGGGTTATAACAAGTTTATTAAAGTCATTTTATCCAAATAAATGAAAAACAAAGCAGAGAATAGTTTTAAAACTTGTTCTAGTAAGTATATATAAACCATTATATATGTTGAAAACCCATCATGGATCGATCCTCCTCAAGTTCCACTGTTCTATTAGTAGTTCCTACAAAGATACACTTAGTGGATCGGCCTTCTAACTTGTTTAGGGTGTTCTGTTTAACATAAGCTTCACAACCCCATACCTTTAAATATGATAATGATGGAACCCTTCCATGCCATATTTCAAAAGGTGTCTTATCCACTTTCTTGGTTGGGGCCATATTCAGAATACGAGTCGCGGAGAGAAATGCGAAACCCCAAATGATTGAGGCAATGTGCTTCTAGCCATCATAGATCGAACCTTATCCAATAGGGTTTAGTTTCTCCTCTTAGACACACCATTGTGTTGCGGTGTTCCGGGTGGAGCAAGTTGTGAGATAATCCTACAACTCCTAAGATGATCTTGGAAGGCAAGCACTAAGGTATTCACCTTCTCTATCCGAACGAAGAACTTTGATTGTTTTGTTGAGTTGATTTTCTACTTCATTTTTGAAGATTTTGAACATTTCAAAAGCTTCATCTTTGTGTCTCAGCAAGTAGACATAACCATATCGACTATAATCGTCGATGAAGGTAATGAAGTATCTTTCACTATTCCTTGTCATTGCTTTAAAAGGACCACATACATCCGAATGTATGATTCCTAATAAATCTTTTGTCCTCTCGTTAGTGCCACTAAAGAGTTCCTTGGTCATCTTTCCTTGTAAACAAGATTCACACTTATCAAATGAATCTGTTGGGTTTCTTACAAGTTTTATCAAAGTAGTTTAACCATTTAAACATAAAAATGCAGCGGATATATGTGAGTTAAAACTTGTTTTATATTCTGAAAATAAACCATTTTATGTTCAAGACAAACCCAAGAACAAGGATCATTAGTATGTGAAAAGAAATGCTATCAAAGCAAAACAACCATAGGATGTTCTAGAATACTACCTTTCCAAGAACAAAGCAAAATGAGATGGATGAAAAGAAGAGGATGATGCTCTTGAACGTGTAGTCTTCAAAGGAGAAAACCTCAAGCTTGTATACCCACAAGCTTTTGCAAATACCCAACTTCTTAGGAAGTCTTGACACCAAAAACTCCTTCAAAGCTTTCTTGATCCGAAATTAGAAGAAGAAAAATAGAGAAGAAGAAGTATTCTTGCATGAGAGAGAGAGAGAGAGAGAGAGAGAGAATTGAGTGTAGTAATGAAATGAAATAAATGTCTTGTATTATAACAAGACAAATGTTCCCAAGGCACACCACATGGGGCGGCCGAAAATGGGTTCAAAAATGGGTTCCCTCCCATTTTGAAAACTCCTTTTAACTCATTACTAGTTACTAGTTAAGTTATATAATTAAACCCATTTTAATTTTATAACTTATACACTCTTTGATTTGATGTTATTTAACTTATTTAAATAATATTACAAATGATATCTCAGGAACAAAATATCCATACAGTTTGTTCTATCTCAAATACAATAATTTAGAAAACCCATTTTCTAAATTGGTGTCAATATTTAATTGCTTGATCATATCAACAAATAAAATATATTGGTGTTTGCTTAGCTTGTTATTGGGTATGACCCGACTTGGATCATAACGTACTAACCACATCAATCTTGTATGTGTCTTGGGCATATAAGATCCAACAATCTCCCACTTGCACAAGATTCATAGAAGATTGATGCAAGCAGTAAATACCGCCTAACAACGGTTTACTACCCTTAATACGTATGACTAAGAGCCATTCAATAACATCATCCCCTTCAAGTATCTTACTCGAAAATGTTTTAGGTGAATCAATCATCTATCCTTTTGTTACAGATGTCATGTTAAATCTTAGAGACACAGAATGATCATTCTCCATTGACTTAACTTTAGCAGGCCTTAGACATCTTGCTCTCAACGAATAAGAGGGACAAATCCCATCTTGATTACATACGTCTCTCACAATCACCTTGTGCTATACCTGAATTTAGTCTTGTGTACTGCCATGTTTCAGAACAGCGAAGAACTAAGTCAAAGTATAATACCCGGTGAATATCAAGACCCAATATGTATCTCAGGTCAGAGGATACCAAATGATATTCGCCTTTACTCAAATTTACTTATGATCAATCAAGAAGATTCCATGTAGTAATATTTGAGATGCAGGTCAGTCCAATATTTGTATCCCACAAATATCTATGAACTTTGGCAGCAACCCTTTGCTTTATATTCATCCATATGAATATCCACCAATCCAAGTTCATAATAGTCTTACCCTCATACTTGTTCCCACAGGTATGAACGACTACAGACGTTTAGAGTAAATGATTTACTCATGGATTAAACATGCAAAATTGGAACATTAGTTGAAACATTATAACCATATAATTCATTCAAGTAATAAAAGGTTCCAATATCCAAATACAAGATTACAAGATCAAATCCAGTCACTAGAATATCGAAGTCCCATGGCACAAGTATGACCCTCATGCTTTCCCTTTTCAAGAAACTTCGTGAGTGGATCTGCAATGTTTTGATCCGTGTTAACTTTGCGAATACATATTTTTCCATTTTCAACTTCATCCCTTATGTAGTTGAATCTCCGCTCAATGTGCCTAGTCTTTTGATGTGCACGGGGTTCCTTTATTTGAGCAATCGCACCCATCATTATCGCAAAGAATTTCTAGGGGGTCCTGAATGGAAGGGACAACCCCTAGATCGGCAATGAATTTCTTCAACCATGCAGCTTCTTGAGCTGCTAATGAAGCGGCGATGTATTCTGAATCTATAGTTGATAATGCCACCACATCTTGTTTAGAGCTCTTCTAAGAGACTGCTCCTCCATTCAAGACGAAAATATATCCCGATTGTGATCGTGAATCATCACGATCAGTTTGGAAACTCGCATCCATGTAACCTTTTACCACGAGTTCCTCCTTACCAGATCCATAGATTAGGAACAAATCTTTAGTCCTCCTTAGGTACTTAAGTATGTTCTTAACAACCATCCAATGACTATTTCCAGGATTTTGCTGGTATCGGCTTGTCATGCTCAAAGCGCATGACACGTCCGGCCTAGTGCATATCATTGCATACATGATGGATCCTATAGCAGACGCATACGGGATTCCCTTCATTTTATCTTGCTCATCCTTTGAGCTTGGACATTGAGTCGTACTCAATATCGTTCCTCTTTGAATAGGTACCGTACCTTTCTTAGAGTTCTCCATCTTGAACCTTTTCAAGATCTTATCAATGTATGCACTTTGATTTAAACCTATCAACCGCCTTGATCTATCCCTATAGATCTTTATTCCCAAAATGTAGGCGGCTTCACCAAGATCCTTAATGGAAAAACAACTTCCAAGCCAGGTTTTTACACCTTCCAAGGTTGGAATGTCATTTCCAAATAGTAGGATGTCATCGACATACAATACTAGGAAAGTGATGATGCTCCCACTAGCCTTTTTATACACACAACCCTCATCAGCGTTTTTGATGAATCCAAATTTAATTACCTCTTCATCAAAACGATGATTCTAACTTCTTGACGCTTGCTTCAATCCATAGATTGATTTCTTTAACTTGCATACTTTGTTAGGATGTTTTGGGTCGACAAAACCTTCAGGCTGAACCATATAGACATCTTCCTCAAGATATCCATTTAGAAAAGTGGTTTTGACATCCATTTGCCAAATCTCATAATCATAATGAGCAGCTATGGCAAATAATATCCTAATAGACTTTAGCATTGCAACTGGCGAGAAGGTCTCATCATAATCAACCCCTTGAGTTTGAGTGAAACCTTTTGCTACAAAAGTTTCCATGCATATCGGTTTTCTTCTTGAAAACCCACTTACTTCCAACTACCTTGGAGTTAAGAGGTGGTACAATCAAGTCCCACACTTGGTTGTCATACATGGATTGCATCTCAACGTTCATGGCTTCAAGCCATTTGTCACAATCCAAATTGGACACTGCATCATGGTATGTGATTGGTTCATCGGAATCAACCACATAGCATCCATCCATGAAAAATCCATATCTTTCAGGTGGATTACTAGTTCTACCAGATTTGTGAACGTTTTGTGTGTATTGATCAACCATTTGATCATTCTCAACATCCTCATGTTGAGTGCTAGTGTCAACCAAACGTGTATCGGGTTGTGGTTCCTGATCCTCCTCAAGATCCACTATTCTACTGCTAGCTCCTTCCATAAGGAACTTGGCTTCCAAGAACTCGCCCTTCTTGGCAACAAACTCCTTTTGTTCCAATGGATCATAGAAATAATATCCCATAGAATCTCTAGGATATCCAATAAAGATACACTTAGTGGAACGACTTTCTAACTTGTTTGAGGTAGGGAGTCTTCACATAAGCCTCACATCCCCACACCTTTAAATATGATAGAGATGGAACCCTTCCATGCCATATTTCAAAAGGTGTCTTTTCCACTTTCTTGGTTAGGGCCATATTCAAAATACGAGCCGCAGAGAGCAAAGCAAAGCCCCAAAATGATAGAGGCAATGAGCTTCTAGCCATCATAGATCGAACCATATCCAATAGAGTTTGATTTCTCCTCTCGGACACACCATTGTGTTATGGTGTTCCAGGTGGAGATAGTTGTGAGACAATCCCACAACTTGCAAGATGATTTCTAAAAGCATCACTTAGGTATTCACCTCCTCTATCGGTGCGGAGAATTTTTATTGATTTGTTGAGTTGATTTTCTACTTCATTTTGGAAGGTTTTGAACATTTCAAAAGCTTCATCTTTGTGTCTTAACAAGTACACATACCCATACCTACTATAGTCGTCGGTGAAGGTAATGAAGTATCTTTCATTGTACCTAGTCATTGGCTTAAAAGGACCACATACATCCAAATGTATGATACCTAATAAATCTTTTGCCCTTTCGGTTTTGCCACTAAAAGGTGCCTTAATCATTTTTCCTTGTAAACAAGATTCACATACATCAAATGAATCATATTCACTTTCTTTTAAAAGACCATTCTTTTGAAGTGTTTGTATGCGCTTCTTGTTTATATGACCAAGACGGCAATGCCAAAGATAGGTGTCACTCAAATCCAATTTGAGCTTCTTGGTACTAGTTTGGTATAACGAGCTATCATATAATGTGTTTTCACGAAGCAATTCATAAATACCATTAATAGGAGTAGCTTTAAATAAAAGATGTCATTTAAAGAAACATGAATTTCATTTTCAATAAACGTCAAAACATAACCATATTGTCTTAATTGGGCAACTAAAATAATGTTCCTAGTCAAACTAGGAGCATACAAAACATTGTTCAAAATTGCTTCCAAACCATTTAGAAGCTTCAGGATGTAGTCCCCTCGGGCTTCAACTTGAACTTTTGCCCCATTCCCCATGTAAAGGCTAACATCCCCTTTCTTGAAGTCTTTACTTCTTTTGAACCCCTGCAACAAATTGCAAATATGAGTTCCACATCCGGTATCCAATACCCATGTGTTAGAGGATATTAAATTTAGATCAATATGAATCATGAAAATTTTACCTGAGGTTTGCCCGGCATCCCTCTTAGCTTTCAACTCTTTGAGATGGACAGGACAATTTCTTGCCCAATGTCCTATCTCCCCACACTTAAAGCATGGGTCATCCGAAGCAACCTTTTGCTTCTTCTCCGCTGGTTTTGGTGGTGGCACTTTTACCACTCCCTTTCCCTTTCTCCCAACGTACCCTTTACCTTTGGCAACACTTTCCTTGGGTGCGGGGTGAGGCCTCTTCTTGTTCCCACCTTCATTGATGGTGAGAACGGGTAAACTCCTTTTACCCATGGCCGCCTCGGCTGTTTTGAGCATAGAGTGAAGCTCAGTTATGTTCTTGTCCCAACCATTCATGTTATAATTCATAACAAAATTGTCAAACCTTTTTGACAAAGAGTTGAGGCTCAAATCCATAGCCAACTCTTTCGAGACGGGACAATTCAGCCTTTCGAGGCGGTCTATGTGGCTCTTCATCTTAAGTACATAAGACGAGACCGATTGGGTATCATCCATACGACATGCATGGAGTGCTCGAACCGTTTCGAAGCGCTCTACCCTTGCTTGTTATTGGAACGTTTCCTTCAACTGGGTTATCATGTCGTATGCTCTGTGATGTTCGTACTCCTTTTGGAGATCCGGAGTCATACTTGCCAACATGAGGCAATACACTTGGACCGAGTCCTCATTGTATTTCACCCAATTCATGTAGGCCTCTTCATCTTCCTCATTGGGTTCATCGGGAATCGGATCGGCTAAGATATATGACCGTTTCTCTTGCTTGAGAACAATTCTCAAGTTTCGAAACCAATCAATAAAATTGTTATGGTTTAGACGCTCCTTTTGGAGAATGGTTCTTAGTGATAGGGTATGAGCGGACGGAATATCATTATTTTCATTGTTGTTGGTGGCCATCTACAAAATTTAACAAAGTTCAATTTTAGTATTTATGATATTATCATATTTAATATTAACACCCTTTTATGTGTCAAACTCAAATTAAAATTCTAGAATCCAACGTTACATTTAAATAGTGGTTAGGTGACCTTTATCCCATTATTTAAATTAACAAGGTAGTCAACGTTTGACAATTGCAACCCTTTGCAACTTCTAGAGGTATGGGATCGACTTAAACATCATATGTATAGTCGGCATGTTTATCCCATTAACACCTTTGTAAACCACATTGTAGGTGATCCATTTAGCATGGTTTGCAAATCAAGTCACCCTACTTACACACACATGTGAGTTTACCAATATAAGTGGTTAGATGATCTTTATCCACAAATATGGCATTTCCACCTCAAATCACAAGTTCCCTCAAAATGGTTAGGTGACCTTTATCCCATTAAGAGTTTTCAAGTGACTCAAGTGTTGTGTAAAAGGACGGTGTTAAACTTTCAAAAGGAATTTAATTTTTTATAATACTAGTTTAGAAAACTCTATGTACCTTGTATTTGCATGCTTTCAAACACATGGTACCCTATGGTTCTTTTAATAAAACCCTTTTATTTAAAATCATTAATCCTTTTAATAACCTTTTATTAACCACTTAATGATTAAGAACCATTTTATTTCAGCTTGTTATGTTTATTAATTTGTTTGTTATGCATATCCATATATCAAACAACCAACATAAAATAAACAACCAAACAAGCACAACCATTCAATCACAAGTGCATAACCATAGCCACTAAGGTGACCACACTTGTTTGCCATCACAAGTGTTGTCATTTGGTCTTTCCTAAGGGTTAATAGTAACACATTAAAATGTGTCCAAGAACTCCCACTCGAATCCGCATCCAATGCTTCAAGTGTCATGTCTTTTGAGTTCTTCCTTTGTATCTTCCCTTGAGTCTCCAACTTGTGCATCTTCTTTTACAAAAATCATATCCTAATACAATTTTTCTAATAAAACAAATGCACCTAATCTATTTATTACATAACCAATGAATAAATAAATTACAACCCAAAAGATACAAACACCAAAATTATTATTACAACCCTTTAATGAATAAAACCAAACATGACAATCACATTCATCCAAATCCGAAACACATTAGGTCAAGGCTATGTTATGCACCAAAATATGTATCAAATACAACATCCAAGAACAACCATGAACTCCCTTTTTAACCCTTAAAGTTTCGGCCAACATAAACCAAAACTTTAGGGTTTTGTCCAAACAAAACAATCAACCACTTGATGTTAATCTTTCAAGGTTTATGTTAAAGCATGTAAGATAAAACTTTGAAAGATAAGGGATTCATACATCCACCACAAAACAGCCCCTAATGGGTTGAGAAAGTCCAACAAAACTAACTTTTCTTGGACTTTTGAAGCAAGTTTTCCACATAACCGGCTCTAGATGCCATTGTTGGGTTTCTTACAAGTTTTATCAAAGTAGTTTAACCATTTAAACATAAAAACACAGCGGATATATGTGAGTTAAAACTTGTTTTATATTCTGAAAATAAACCATTTTATGTTCAAGACAAACCCAAGAACAAGGATCATTAGTATGTGAAAAGAAATGCTATCAAAGCAAAACAACCATAGGATGTTCTTGAATACTACCTTTCCAAGAACAAAGCAAAATGAGATGGATGAAAAGAAGAGGATGATGCTCTTGAACATGTAGTCTTCAAAGGAGAAAACCTCAAGCTTGTATACCCACAAGCTTTTACAAATACCCAACTTGTTAGGAAGTCTTGACACCAAAAACTCCTTCAAAGCTTTCTTGATCCGAAATTAGAAGAAGAAAAATGGAGAAGAAGAAGAAGTATTCTTGCATGTGAGAGAGAGAGAGAGTTGAGTGTAGTAATGAAATGAAGTAAATGTCTTGTATTATAACAAGACAAATGTTCCCAAGGCACATCACATGGGGCGGCCGAAAATGGGTTTAAAAATAGGTTCCCTCCCATTTTGAAAACTCCTTTTAACTCATTACTAGTTACTAGTTAAGTTATATAATTAAACCCATTTTAATTTTATAACTTATACACTATTTTATTTGATGTTATTTAACTTATTTAAATAATATTACAAATGATATCTCATGAACAAAATATCCATATAGGTTGTTCTATCTCAAATGAAATAATTTAGAAAACCCATTTTCTAAATTGGTGTCAATATTTAATTGCTTGATCATATCAACAAATAAATATATATTGGTGTTTGCTTAGCTTGTTATTGGGTATGACCCGACTTGGATCATAACGTATTAACCACATCAATCTTGTATGTGTCTTGGGCATAGAAGATCCAACAGAATCATCTTCATCTGCTCCCAAAAGACCATTCTTTTGAAGTGTTTGAATGCCATTCTTGTTTATGTGACCAAGATGACAATGCCAAAGATGTCTTACTCAAACCCATTTTGAGTTTCTTGGTGCTTGATTGGTACAACGAGTTATCAAAGGATATGTCATCATGAACTAATTCATAAATGCCATTAGAAGGCATAGCCTTAAAATAAAGCACATTATCCATAAAAAGACAAATACCATTGTCAACAAACTTCAAAACATAACCATATTGTCTTAGAAGGGAAACAGAAATAATATTCCTAGTCAAACTAGGAGCATACAAAATGTTCTTTAAAATAACTTCCAAACCACTTGGAAGCTTCAAAATGTAGTCTCCTTGGGCTTCGACTTCAACTTTTGCTCCGTTGCCCATGTAGAGACCAGTGTCTCCCTTCTTAAAATGTTTATTTCTTTTGAACCCCTGCAACAAATTGCAAATATGAGTTCCACATCTGGTATCCAATACCCATGTGTTTGAAGAAATAACGTTAAGTTCAACATGAATCATGAACATTGTACCTGAGGTCTGCCCTGCATCCCTCTTGTTCCTCAACTCTTTGAGATAGGTTGGACAATTCCTCTTCCAATGTCATATCTCACCATACTCAAAGCATGGATCGTTAACCTTTGGCTTTTTTTGCTTATGTTTTGGTGGTTCCGCTTTAGCCTTTCCCTTACTCTTCCCTTTGATATGTCCCTTGCCTTTGGCAACATTTGCCTTGGGTTCGGGGTGATGCCTTTTCTTATTGCCACCCTCATTGATCGTGAGAACCGGTAAAACCCTCTTTCCCATCCCCGCTTCGGCTGTTTTGAGCATTGCGTGAAGTTCCCCAATGCTCTTGTCCCATCCGTTCATGTTATAGTTCATGACAAATGTCTCAAATTTCTTGGTTAGACCATTGAGGATCAAATCCGTGGCCAACTCTTTAGAGACGAGACAATTCAGCCTTTTGAGGCGATCAATGTGGCTTTTCATCTTGAGTACATAAGATGACACCGATTGGGTTTCTTCCATCCGACATGCATGAAGCGCTCGAACCGTTTCGAAGAGTTCTACCCTTGCTTGTTGAAGGAACATTTCCTTCAATTGGGTAATCATGTCGTATTCCCCATGTTGTTCAAAGTCCTTTTGAAGCCCGGGAATCATAGTTCCTAACATAAGGTAAGAAACTTGCACCGAATCCTCAGTGTGCTTAATCCAATCATTGTAGGCATCTTCATCATAGGATTTCTTCTCTTGCTTGAGAACAATTCTTAAGTTTCGATACCAATCCATGAAGTTGTTGTGGTTGAGACGATCCTTTTCTAGGATGGTTCTTAGTGATAGGTTATGGACGGTCGGGGGTGATAGCGTTGTTGTTTGCGGCCATCTATACAATTTAACAAAGTTCAATTTTAGTATTTTTGATTATAAAATTTTAATTATTAATACCCTTTTATGTCTCATAGACAATTAATAATTAAAATCTAGAATCCAACGTTGCATTTAAATATTGGTTAGGTGACCTTTATCCCATTATTTAAATTAACAAGGTAGTCAACGTTTGACAATTGCAACCCTTTGCAACTTCTAGTTTTATGGGATCGGTTAAATATCTTTATGTTTAGTTGGCATGTTTAATCCCATCAACACCTTTGTCGCCATTCTTCGGTGACCCTATTCACATGGTTTGCAACTCAAGTCCTCCTACTTACACACACGTGTGAGTTTACACATACAAGTGGTTAGGTGACCTTTATCCCACAAATATTGTGACCTCACCTCAAACACACAAGTTCCCTAAATATGATTAGGTGACCTTTATCCCATAAAGAGTTCCCAAGTGATTTGAGTGTTGTATAAAAGGATGGTGGTTAACTTGTTTTAAAAGGGATTTTTGTTTTCATTAATTCTAGTTTTGAAAACATTATGTACCTTGCATTTGCATGCATTCAAATGTGTGGTATTTAGTGAAACTAACTTTCAAGGCTCTTTTAATAAATCCCAATATTATTGTGAAAACATTAACTTTTAATAAAACCACTTTATTACCCATATTAATGATTTCAAAAGAACCGATTTTAAGCTTGTTGTTGATTTTAAATTGTTAACTATGCATATCCAAATATCATATAAACAATAAAAGTAAATCAACCACACATGCATAATACACAACAATAAGTTCATAGCCATAGCCAACTAATTTAACACCACTTTTTGACCGAAACAAGTGTGCTAATAAGGTCATTACTAAGGGTAAAATTTGACACAAGTGTTGTGTAGAACTCCCACTTGATCCCGTATCCAATTGCTTCAAGTGTCCACTTTGTGTTGTGATTCTTCCACTCTCTTTGGGCTTCCAAATGGGCTTTGACTTTTGCTCCAAACTCCTTTGGGCCTCCATATTGTGTTTTGGTTATCGAACTTAAATCCCATTAAGAGCTATAAAACTCTTTGGGCTCAAATTAGCCTAAACCAAAAACCCATTAAGTTGCATCTTCTATTACAAAATATATCCTAAATACATTTTTCTAGTAAAATAAAATGCAACTAACCTATTTATTTTACATACCAAATGAAAATAAATAAATTACATAGCCAAAATGGAAGAACAAATACATTTAATTATTACAACCTTTTGAATAATCAAATACAAATCACAACCACAAATTTCAGCACATCCAAACACAAGGTCATGGCTAGGTTATGAACATCAAAATACATATCCAAATATGCAATTAGTAAATCCGAATGATTCCCCTTTGAACCACTAATTTTCGGACAAGAGAAAACAAAACCGAATATCATGGTTTTGGTCAAAACAACTAAATCATCCAAATGATTAAATTTTTCAAGATTGCAATATGCATGTAAAGTAAAATCTTGAAAACCAAGGGGAAACTTGACCAAAACTTTTGGCCATTTGGTGATTCAACACCAAAAAAAGAAAATTCAGTTTTATTGATGGATGTATCCATATAACCTGTTCTTGATGCCATTGTTGGATTATAACAAGTTTATCAAAGTCATTTTATCCAAATAAAATGAATAACACAGTAGAGAATAGTTTTAAAACTTGTTCTAGTAAGTATATATAAACCATTATATATGTTGAAAACCCATCATGGATCGATATATGAAAAATCATGATTACTAAACAACCATAGAGTGTTTTAGGAAACTACCTCTTGTAAGGAATTTGAGGAAGATGAGTGTGGAATGAAAGCCTCCAAAGAAGAAAGCCTCAAGCAAGTCTACCCTCCAAGCTTCCAATGAACACCCTTTATTGCTAGGATTTTTCAACACTTGAACGAACCCCCTTTCTGCTTTTGTTCTCGGTCGAAAAAGAAAAAGGAGCAAAAGTGAGTCACATTGCACTTTGCATGTGTTGTTATGTATGAGAGAGAGTGGAGATGATTGCAATCATTGTCATTTGCATGCCCTTGTAAAATGAAATTTTAAAGGAAGAGAGAGACAAGAAGGGGGCCGGCCCCTTTCCCTCTCAAATCTTTTAAAACTTTCATTTTTCTTATTGACTTATTACTTATGTTAAGCTTCCGAGATCACGTAGTTGCACAATGTCACACCCGACATTAGTTAATGCGAGTGGTCTCCATTCGCATTTCTCAAATGCTTACCGGCATTAGTAAATGCGGATGAGTGATCTCCATCCGTATTAGCAAATGCGGATGAGTGATCTCCATCCGTATTAGAAAATGCGGATGAGTGATCTCCATCCGCATTAGCAAATGCGTATGAGATACAATATGTTATAAGTCAATATACATTTTCATTTAACCATTTAAATAACAATTTAGAATACTCTCTCTAAATATAAATTATCCATATAATTTATTTACTTCACAAGTGTAAATATTTAGAAACCCAATTTCTAAATACTCTAAGTGTTAATATTTATTTATTTGATCATATCATAAAATAAATATTGTAGGTGTTTGTCTAGCTTGTTATTGGGTATGACCCGACTTGGATCATAACGTACTAGCCACATCAATTCAATATGTGTCTTGGGCAGACCAAGTCCAATAGCTGGATCTTCCTCTTCAGGTTAAATATCATCTTTATTGCTCTTTGATTGCTCATTGTGTATGTTACTTCTGATTGATTATATCATAGCTGTTCATTGCTGATTCTTCTTTTCTTTATTGTTTGGGTGACTTTCTTCAATAGATTGACTATCATTGTTGTTTATTTCATAATCAGGTAAGGTTTACATATTTTAATATAATGTTTGTTTAGTTGTTACTATCTAGACCATTACATGTTCTTATTTCAAGTGATTGTAGTTGTCTTTCGGGCTAGAGGTTTTACTTTTAAGTTTCAAATAGATCAAAATGCAGTACATGCTAGTGTTTGATGAAATGTTTTATACCTTTTGAGTTTGTGATTTCCGTCAAGCAAGATGCAGTGCATGCCAGGTGTTTGATGAAATGTTTTATACCTTTTGAATTTATGATTTCAGTCAATCAAATGCAAAACGATTTCAGTTGATGTTAAATGCTAATGCATCTGTTTATGAGTGACTCGGTCGTGTTGATTTCATGTTCCTTTTTGTAGTTTTTTATCCTTCATTTTGTTTAGGTCAAAGATTATTGGTCCAAATGATCGTTTGAACGTGCTTTTGATAAAGATTTAACACTGAAATCCATAAGATATCACTTAGTCTAATAGCTTGTGGACCAAGTAATAATAGAATATGAACACAAATCAAACATAAGACCCATTTGTAAGAGAATTTATAAAGATTAAGAAGAATAATGCTCAAATATATGAAATACAAGCTCCTAGTAATACACAAACAAAGAATGAACTCAAATCTTTAATATCAATAAAGTTCCAAGAGTTTCACAATGAAGAACAAAGAAACATATATATACATGACCTAGTTTCGCATACAGTTTTGCATACTGTGAAACTGTATGCACCATGGCATGAGAAACTACCGGGCGAAACTGCAGTTTTGAATGCAGTTTCGCATGCCACAAATAAAAAACAAGTCTAAACTAAACTAGATCCTATTACATTAATATCTAAGCTTTAATAAACTATAACAAAACAAAAACAAATGGCAAGGTGAATACCACCCTATTCTTGATCAATACTCCCCCTAGGGGGGTATTCACCTGCCAGGTCTTTAGGATCAGCTCCAGCCTTTTCCTACTCCATCAATCTGGCCAAATCTCTAACTTCTGCCTCCAGATCCTCGTGTTCCCGTACACTCATTTCGAGCTGCTTGATCTCCGATCTCACGCCCCGAGCCTTGTTTGCTACCCTCTCAAACAAGTTCGCCTGGGTCTTCTTCTCTTCTCCAGCCCTAAATTTAATCTGGTTCTCGCACAATACCTTCAGATCTTTGTCTCTGAATGAGAATACCTCCATAGGATCAAGCAGTCTTATCTTATTTCCATCTTTCACCCTCACTACTGCTTCTCCAGTTTGATTGTCATAGAACCACTTCTCGAATTTCTGGAGTCTTGAAGGTTGTTGATTAGGTATCCTCACTCTGTTGACTGTCTTTGCAGGCTTTAATTTCAGAATTATCTTCCCTTTTCCTGTCACCCAATCAAGATACTTCTTTGACCTTCTTCTCTTGGGCTTCATGTATCCAAAAGCTTCGAAGTTATCCTTAACGCCCTGATGTATCTCATTCTTCAACATAGTAGCACGTTCACTCAAAGCTGAGTCTAGGAGGGGAATCTCTGCTAATCTTCTAAAATCCCACTTCGGAAGGGTCTTAAACGCCTTCCTTTTATGCATGTACGAGATCCCGCCTCCTCGCTTTTTAATTATAAACATTTTCAGGTTTGAGTTGTACTTCCAACTCCCAATCTTCTTGCCTGTCTCCTTCCTCCCTTGTTCTTGAATGTTTTGAAATAGAGGTATTAGTTTCTCTGGTTCTTCCGCTTTAGTGAACCAGTCCTCTTTTTCTAGCTTAATCACATCACCTTCAGCTGTACTCGTCTGAGCCACGTAGGTCATTGGCCTCTCATCGACCACATAAAATTCCGGCTTCGAGTCATAGTCTACAAGCTACTCTTCCACCTCTTCCTCCTCATCTATTAAGTTCAGCTCAACATTCCCCTTGTCACCTCCTTCTCTCTCCTCCCTTATTACCTCATTTCTAGTAAGATCAGTGTCCACATCAAACCCAAGATCAATAAATTCAGCTTCAAACACCTGGTCAGCTTTTTCTCCTTCAGCAATTCCTTCTCCACTACTTGCACCAGCAACATCCCTACTAGCTTCAGCACCACCTTCATCACCTACATTACCAGTTCCACCAGCTTCAGAAGTTCCAACTCTACTTCCTCCAGCTCCTGATCCTCCTACCCTGCTAAC
The DNA here is from genome assembly GCA_025506505.1 of Flaveria sonorensis. Classification (NCBI taxonomy): domain Eukaryota; kingdom Viridiplantae; phylum Streptophyta; class Magnoliopsida; order Asterales; family Asteraceae; genus Flaveria; species Flaveria sonorensis. The sequence continues at coordinate 23,941,620 of CM046423.1, read as the reverse complement.
ACCTACTCCTGATATCTTATGAATAAAGGAGAACTTGGATGTATCAGTCATTTCCCTGATTTGTTCAGCACTAAGTACATCAGCAGCACCAGCAGATCTCCGTAGATTACTTACTTCCTCCAACAACCTTCTGATTAGATCCTGTTGGCTCAGTATAACTTTCTTCATCTCATCTATCTCTATATCCCTTAGTTTCTCCCTCTCCTCTGAGTTAATCAGCTTGTTCTTAATCATGCTTAGCTCATTTGATAAGGATGTATTAACATTTCTAATCACATCCTTATCAAAATTTGATCTAATATATCTCCTTGGTCTCTCAGCTTCTCCTGCAGGCCTTGTCTCAGGGATGATAGGCTGCTTGCTCTTACTCCTCTTCTCCAGTATCGGGGAATCAACTCTAGTATGAGAGGATGATTTCTCACCACCCTTCTTCTTCCTCTTCTTCCTCAATTCCTCCTTAATCTCATCCAGTTGTTCTTTGAAGGTCATATCAGTCTCCTTCGTATATTTCTTTCTCTTTCTAATCTCTTCCACATTTCCCCTAGTTTCAGCCACTCTCCTTTCCTCCAGAGGGATTAGAGTCTTGATATAGTTCCACCTCTCTTCGGTGTACGTGCTCTCCAGCAAATATGTGATCTTCCCTAAGAAATCATGCCTGGAGGCAGCACAGTCTGCAAAGATCCTTGGGTTCATCAGAGTCAATCTCAATTCATCCCCAAGCTTAGGTAAGTTTGGCCTTAAGTAATCTAGAATGATCTGAATAAATCTAGGATAGAGCAGCCACTTATCCTTCTTTAGAGCCATGATGTTCTCTAGCAAATAATCATGAATGATCTGAGCTATGTTTGCCTTTTCCCATTTACAAAACATGATCATAGCTGTGGACCATCTCCAATTTAGCCCATCTTATCCCCCTTTCCTATGATCCAAATAGCTAATAAACACATGAGCTATGAACCTCCACTTCTTAGATAGAAATGACTTCTTGATCTCCTTCCTCTTCTCAAAGTCAGTTCCCTCATAACCAATATATTTAAACGCTCTAATGACCTCTAAATCAGGCATCTCAATGCTCTCCCCCATATCATCCTCCAGATGCAGGGCCATAGCCACTGTCTCAATTGATATTGCAAACAGTTCTCCTTGAACTGACGCTCTAATGATATTTTCCCTGGCATCATATTCAGCAGTTCTCCAGAACTCCCTGATCTGCTTCTCGTCTATAGTTGGGGAGTGTGAGATAGCATAATGGATGGGAGATTTCTTCAGCCAATCAATAGCATCTCTGTAACCAGCAGACTTTGGATCTCTATCATTTAGGTATGCCACTACGTTTGATCTGGGATCGAACTTCAAACTTCCCATAATGACTGCAGGTGAAACCGAGAATTTGTTTGATCACAAGAGATTAGAAAGCATTTAAAATTTTATAATTTTATTTATTATTATCTATTTACTATTTAATATATATATATATATATATATATATATATATATATATATATATATATATTATTTTTTAAATAGTTTCGTATGTAATTTCGCACAGAGAAACTATAGTTTCACATAGAGTACGAAACTATAGTTTCATACAGTGTAGGTTAAACTGTCTGTCGAAACTATACTTGAGAAACTATAGTTTTGCATGGACTATAAAACTATAGAGTCTCAAGATCCGGTCGAAACTGTTTAGTGTACACGGGCAGCATGACTAGACAGTTTCGCAAGGATTAGTGAACTTTCGTTCAGTTTTGCAACTTAACAACTTAGTTTCGCACAATGAATGTGCGAAACCCAAAAGTCACATGTTCGATTTGTTTGTTCAAAATCCCAATCTAACTCCATTCTATGGTTCGAGACATGTTGATAATCAAAGTTTACCGGTTAGAAACGCAAGAACGCACTTCAACAATTGATTTTGAATACAAAGTAGATGAAACGGTTTAAATTCAAAATTTTTGGGTTACTTCACAAATGACGAAACAACTGACGAAACTGATATTTATACACCACAGTTTCGCATGTGACAAAACTATAGATTCGCCTGGCGAAACAATAGATTCGCATAGCCAACAAAACTATAGTTTCGCTTGCAGAACCTGGTCAGCAAAAGAGTAGTTTCACATAGCGAAACAATAGTTTCGCACTGCGAAATAACAGTTTTGCATGAACAAAATTTTGTATTATCATATTTTATATGTGAAAAGAAGACTTCTCAACGCACGAGACTTGACAAGAAAAAGAAGAATTTGAAAATAAAGCACAGCGACAAGGATATCGGACACGTTTTTGCAAGAAATCGTCTAGAGAGTCAAGGATTGGCGGGATTGCCAATATGCTTGTCCATTTAAACCCATGACGTATTCTTTTCAATTAAGACTTGTAACATAATTTTATAATGTTTTGGGTTCGCTTAAGAACGCTCAAGAAACTTGGTTCCCACAGTCATTCGACAAAGAACTCATCTCGTCATCATGGTTTATTGAGTGTAATCATTGATTCTGCTTGAAATTTCTGGAATGGACATAATGCAGATCATATCATATACATAAGAATGGATGAAAGGGTGGATGATCAAAGCTCAAGGTATATACTCACGTATAACAGAGGAGATAATCATTTAAGCATAATGATGAGAACTTCAGGTCTATACTCACGTATAACAGAGAAGATCATCATTTGAGCATGTTGATAAGAGCTTCAGGTCTATACTTACGTATAATAGAGACGATCAAAACTCCAGGTCAATGCTTACGCATAGTAGAGGACTTGGACACATAATTTATTCAAGGCTAAAGGATGAGGGAAATTTAGGAATTCAAGGTCAAACACAGAAATCATCCACTCTCAACATAGATTTTGATGAGATTTGTAACTTTGTGCAAGCCGAGATAACATGGGAATAAGCCTTATCACTGGGGTTGATTCTTAGTTAAGTCACACAATCACCGTCTACTTCGTTTTAGGCCACCGGGCCTACCGACATATCCCAACACAATGCCTCTGACCTCTTTCAGGCACTATCCAAGCTTCCTAAATCCTACACCAAAAATAAGATAAGATTATATACACAACAACTTAAAGTGCAACAAAAGATAATATAAAACGGTCAAAGTCTATTCTCCCCCGAAATTTCTATTAAAGTTCAATAAAAGAAATTTCCTTTTAAACAGGGATACACTTTGGGGAAATGTTGGTTTTGAAGCTTCTCAGCACATGAAGACCCAACATGTTAATCAATTCATAAAAACGAGGTTTATCAAAAGTTTTTGTGAAAAGATCGGCCTTTTGACTTTTGGTGTTAATAGGAATAATATCAATAAAACCCTTTTCTTGTGAATCTCGGATTGCATGAATTCTTGTTTCAATGTGCTTGGTGCTAGTATGATGGATTGGATTTTTGGCAATTCCAATAGCCGCTTCATTATCGCAGAAGAGCGGCGTGTGAAGAAAATTAATCCAGTAATCCATCATTTGATGTTGAATCCACAACACTTGACAGTAACAACTTGAAGCAGCAATATACTCAGCCTCACCTGTGAATAGAAAAACTATTGTTTGCTTCTTACTTCCCAAGATATTGACATCCGCCGGTAACAGACTTTCTATCAAGCTTACAATCTCCATGATCGTTGTTAGAGTACGCATGAAGATCAAAAGTTCCTCCCTTTGGATACCAAAGACCCAAACGAGAAGAGCCCTTCAAGTAGCAGAAGATACGCTTAATAGCTTTTTCATGAGATTCCTTTGGATTGGCTTGATATCGAGCACAATAATTGACAGCAAATTTAATATCTAGATGACTCATGGTGAGATACATTAGTGATCCTATCATAAAGTGATAACGATGAGCATTAACAGGCTTTCCATTGTCATCAGGGGTTAGTTAGGTCTGTACAAAAAATGGAGTAAGCTTGGGAGAAGCATCATTCATGTCATACTTCGATAGGATTTCTAGAATGTATTTCTCTTGATGATGAGAATTCCATCTGGCTTTTGTTCTACATGTAATCCTAAGAAGAAGCACATCTCTCCCATCATGCTCATTTCAAAGCGCTCTTTCATCACTTCTTCAAACTCTCTACACAACTTCTCATTCGTTGAGTGGAAGATGATGTCGTTGACATATACTTAAACAATAAGCACATCTCCATTAACCTCCTTCTTAAACAAAGTCATGTTAATAGTTCCACGTGTAAAGCCTTTTCCAAGGAGATACTGTGTTAGGGTTTCGTACCAGATTCTAGGAGCTTGATATAATCCATACAAGGATTTATCCAGTTTGTAAACTTTTTCAGTAAAATCTGGATCTTCGAAACCCGGTGGTTGACAGACATAGATCTCTTCGTCAATAGCTCCATACAGGAATGCACACTTGACATCCATCTAGAAGACTTTGAGTTTTTTATGAGCAGCATGAGCTAGGAAAATCTGAATGGCTTCAATTCGGGCCACGGGGGCAAACACCTCAGTATAATCAATCGCCTCCTCCTGAACAAATCCTTGAACAACCAGCCTTGATTTGTTTCTAATCACTACCCCACGATCATCTGGTTTGTTCTTGAATACCCACTTTGTACCAATTGGATACTTATTTGGAGGAAGATCAACTAATAGCCACACTTTCAATTTTCTGAATTGTTGAAGCTCTAATTGCGTTACTCCACCCATCTTGGGTCTTGAAGAGCTATGGCCACATTTTTTGGGACAATTTGAGATAAAAAGCAAGCAAAGAGACATTCATTGATTAGCCCTAATTGGCTTCGAGTCCTGACACCGTCAGATATTGAACCAATGACATAATCATATGGGTGATCTGTTAGGGTTTTAAAGTTAGTGTTAAGGGTTGAGGAATTGGATGAAGTGGGTTGTGGGGATGATGGTTATGAGGTGGATGATAGTAAGGTGGATGGTTGATTGGAAATAGGACTTTATGGCATTTGTGATGGTGTTGAGGGGATTTGGTTTTCAGGTTCAGGTTGATGTTGAGGTGGGAGATCTAGTTAAAGATGAGGTTGTAGTTCAGGTTGAGGTTAAGGTAGTGGTTCTGGTTGTTGTTGAAGTTGTGGTTGAATAGGAATGAAGGGTTGACTGCTTGATGAAAAAACATCTTTGTCAGGGAAGGATGGCAGATTGAATGAATTAAAAACGGTGTTTGAATCATAAAACCAATCTGGATCAGAACTAACGTTGGAAACATTGGACTCTTGCCAATCAACATAGAAAGATTCTTGCACTATTCGTGTCCGTCTGTTGTATACTCTGTAAGCGTTTTGAGTTGAAGAGTATCCGACAAAGTAACATTCATCTAACACTTCTCCAAATTTGGAATTTTGAGCTTGAGTATTCAACAACGTGCAAGAGCAACCGAACGGACGAAAAAAAGGCAATCAACGGTTTTCGTTTGTGAAACAGTTCATATGGAGTCTTCATCTTGTCTTTCATAATCAGAACTCTATTTAGAACGTAGGAAGCACAGTTGACTGCTTCGGCCCAGAAAATAATAGGAAGTTTAGATTCTATGAGCATAGTCCTTGCTGCTTCAATAAGAGTGTGATTCTCTCTTTCTGCAACACCGTTCTACTTAGGTGTTTGGGCAGCGCTGAATTGTCTGAGAATCCCTTTGCCTACACAAAATGAATCAAAGATCTGATTTCTAAATTTTTTTTCCGTTGTCGCATCTGATCGCCAAAACTTTCTTGTTGCTGATATTCTCAATGGTTAAAATCAGCTTCTGTAACGCCTTAGCTGTCTCCCCTTTATGTGCTAGGAACCAAACCCAAGAATATCTAGAATAATCATCTGTAACTACATGACAATAAGATTTCTTATCAATACTCTTCACACTTATTGGACCGAACAGATCACAATGTAATAACTCAAGAGGATTAGAAATAGAATTTTCTTGTTTAGGCTTGTGTGATTTTTATGCTGTTTACCTTTAACACAAGATATACACTTTTCAATTACAGAAAAATCCTTTTGTGGTAAACCTCTGACAAGATTATTTTTAACCAACTTGTTAATATTTTTAAAATTCACATAGCCTAAACGTCTATGCCAGAGAAATGACTTAGAGGGAGAAGCTTTTGACAAAAGACAGGTCATGGTGGAAGTTGATTCTTTGGAGTTCATATCAAACAGATAAATGTCATTTTTCCTTGGTGCTCGCATGATAATGAAATCATTTGAAACTGAAAATTCTGGCTTAAGAAACAAACGCTCGTTAGATTTAAAAAGCATGGGAATATTCTTGTCACAAATTTATGACACGCTCAAAGATTAAATGCTAATTAAGGTACTAAGTTTACCTTTTCCATGGTTAAGGAACCGTTGGATACCTCACCTTGACCTATCATTTTACCTCCCGTTTTATCACCCTCAAAAGCGACATATCCTCCGTTGATTATCCGATAATTGGTAAGAAGGTCCTTCAAGCCGGTCATATGCCTTGAAGATCCACTATCTACATGCCAAGTGCTGTTGATAGCCCTTCTTGAATGTTCCTGGAAAATTAATTAAAGCCGGTCATATGGTATCAGAGCCTTTATGCTCTCGATTGTTTGTGTTTTGTGGTAGTTTTGACATATTCATCTTTTTAATCATTTCGAAGCTGTTTTACGTGTGTTATCCATGGAAGTTGATTGAGGAAAGTGTGGTGTAAACTTGGGAAACCTCTGAAATCATCAGATCTCAAATTGGGTGTGATTTGAGTGAGTTTTGGTGATTTTTGGTTCTTTTTCGCAAAAAGAGGGTTTTCAGATTCATCGTGCGAAATTGCTGTTCTTTGAGCGAAACTATAGTGCGAAACTATAGATCTTTGGTGGTTTTGATTCCTTTGTGAATCTGGAATGAAATTTCTTCATTCTGATAAGTTTCCTTGCAAAACTATCTTTCTTTTTCTTTGAAAGAAAGTTCAATAGCTTCGGCCAAAACTGCTGCCGAAACTACTGCAGAAACTAGTTGCGAAACTAAGTTCTTGTGTGAAACTACCTCCTACGAAACTACTGTTTTCTGTACGAAACTACATTCTGTTGTGTGAAACTACACTCTATTGTACGAAACTACTGATTCTTTGACCTTATTAAATTTCAATGACGACAAGCTTTACTGTTGCTGATCTTGAGAGTGTGGCACCAAATAAACCTCCTAAGCTAATCAATGATGACAACTTTTATGATTGGAAAAGATGTTTAAAAGCCTTCTTCCTGTACACCGATCACACTTAATGGGAGTCAATTGTGAAAGGATCTTATGTGCCTGTTTCAATAGAAGAAAATATGACCATTCAAATGGCAGATCCGTCAAAATACTCTAAGAGAGACATCAAGCTAATTGATTGAGATCAAAAGGCATTTGGTGCTCTGACCTTGTGCCTATCAGCAGAAATCTACAACAGATTTGGTGAGTATAAAAATGTAAAGGCTTTATACGATGCGTTATGTGAATTCTATGATGGTAATGAGGAATTGGTCAAGGATAAAACCGCTCAAGTTGAAAAGGAATTCAACTCTTTTGTTGGACACAAAAATAAGAGTCTCACTGACCTCACCAATCGTTTTTTATCTGTTACTAGCACACTAATGAAATATGATGAGAAGCTGTCAAACAATGAACAGGCCAATAAACTGCTAGATTCTCTACCACCATAATGGAGTTTGCAAGTGAGGATGTTAAAGCAAGAAAAGGGATTTCTGGATTAAAAACTTATGGACATAATCAACAAGTTGAAGTCCTTCGAGTTAGACCTGAAACGAAGAGAATACAATCAAGCAATGCTTCCATCTCAAGCTTATTCACAGAATGCTGCTCTTATTTCATCTAGTTTGGACTCATCAAAGCATGTGTCATCTTATGGTGGTATGACTGGCAATTCCGACAAGACTACAAGCAGTGGATCTACATCAAAATCGCCAAATCTTCCACAGGTTCCATCAAAGAGTATGGCTTTATTTGGTCTCTTCGTGCATAGTTATGAAGCATTGGTGGCTGGTGAACTAAAGGGAAGAGGAATGACTATGGAAGATATGTATTAGGTGGATCCTGATGATCTAGAAGAAGCTGATCTTTAGTGGCAGATGGCTATGATCACTCTACGGGCAAAAAGATTCATGGAGAGAACTGGGAGGAAGAATGAAGAAATTTTTTTTTAAAAATAAATGAAGCTTTAAAAGAAAATGATCATTTAAAAAGAACCCTTTTTGAGAGAAGTGTGGAAATTAATACTTTGACAGAGAGGGTAACTTTAGCTGAATTCGAGACCACTAAACTTAAAACAAATCTTGATAAATGGACAATTTCTAGAATGAAGCTAGAGGAACTCTATAGCAAACAAAGGGGAGCTAGAATTAAGACAGGTTTGGGTTATGGTGTGTAAGGATCAACACAATACAATTAGATCGATCTCGTGATGAGAATGCGGAATGTAATCATCATGGTAATGAAGATTGAATATAGAAATGAAGAATAAACGAGTAAATAAACTTCCAAATCTATTGATCTCTAATTCGATTACAATGCAGTAGTACAAATCAAGAAAATGAAAATATTTCTATCAAAATGCTAACAATTACAAAGCAAAACTTCTATATATAAACAAAAGAAGTTCTCGCGCGAAAACATCAGTTCTCGCGCGACTAGTAGTTGTCGCGCGAGAAGCTGTTTTCACGCGATAACTCTAGGTTCTCGCGTTACTTGATCTTGATCTTCATATTGATTTGATTTCACGAGCCTCTAGGTTCAACCCTTACAATCTCCCCCTAGGCTCGGTGTTGGTCCTTTTGATCGATTCAACAATGTACTTGATGCTTGACAATGATTTTCCACTGAATCAACACTTACAAACACAATAACATAATGAATTCTATTTAATCTAAACAATAATAAGAAATAATAAAGGCTCAAGGATATTGAAAATGAACTTTCAGCCACACACTCAATTGCAACAACAAAATATTCTGTATTAGGGTTTTGCAAAATGTTACCTACAAAGACAGAAAACTTACAATATATAAGTAACCTAGATTCGCTGGCAGTTTCGCTGACTAGCGAAACTGCATGTCTAACTACTAGATTCACCCAGTAGAGAACTACAGATTCGCCGGGTGATCAGAAGCAGCTGACTCAGGGCGAAACTATAGTTTCGCCCGTAGTTTCGCTGGAATACAAATATACATAAGAAAAACAAATTAAAATAGAAAACTAACAATTAACCTATTACATAACAAAATAAACCTATTAACTAAAGTGAGTCCAACCTATGTAGATCATTAATTCTCCCCCTAGGTTGGACCTCACTCTTGATCTTCTGGCTCTTCTCTTGCTCCTTCAGCTTTATCAGATATTTCTTGATCTGCTTCTGCTGCACTCTCCTCTTCAGCCCTTACACTTGCCCTTGCGAACTGTCTAGTGAGATCATGCATGTCCAACCTTAATTCATTAGCTTTTGATACTTTCTCCGTGAGCTCCCTGACCTCTGCCCTTACTCCACGAGCTTTATTTGCCAAGTTCATAAACAAACTGGCTTCTTTTCTTGTTTCAGCTCCAGCTCCAGCCTTGATATGATTTTCACATAGTATCACTAGGTCTTCATCACGAAAAGAAAATACCTCCATTGGATCAAACAGCTTAATATCAGTACTACCTTTCAACCTAATGACTGCTTCCCCAGTATTGTTATCATAAAACCATTTTTCAAAATTTTGTAGTCTAGGGGAAGTGGATTGGGCACCCTTACTCTGTTAACGGTTTTAGCTGGCTTCAGCTTTAACACAATCTTTCCTTTTCCGGTGGCCCAATCCAAGTCTTTCTTCGATCTTCTCCTTTTTGTCCTTATAAACCCGAAAGCTTCAAAATTGTCATTCATTCCTGCTTTAATCTCCTTTTCCAACAACATCACACGTTCACTCAAGTGTGCATCCAATATTGGAATTTCAGACAGTCTCCTTAAGTCCCATCTTGGCAAGGTCTTGAAAGCCTTCCTTTTATGCATGTATGATATGTCACCACCCCTTCTTTTAATCATAAACATCTTCAATTTAGAATTATATTTCCAGCTCACAATTTTCTTATTAGATTTCTTCTTATTTGGTTCACTGATATTTTGGAATAGTGGTGTTAACTGTTCTGGTTCCTTTTCTTTCATGAGCCAGTCTTCTTTGCTCAATTCAATTACATCTCCTTCTTCAGAACCCCTTTGTGCCACATAAGTCATTGGGCGCTCCTCCACTTCATAATATTCAGGTTCTGAGTCATAGTCAACCGGTTATTCGTCATATTCTTCCTCTTCATCAATAAGTCTCTTCCCTGTATCCTCCTTATTTCCTTCAGTAGTTTCTTCTCTAAGCACCTCAGCCCCCGTCAAGTCTGTTTCTATATCAAATCCCAAATCAACAAATTCAGCCTCAACAATCACAGGCTCCTCTCTCACATCACCTCCTTCATCAACTCTCTTCTCAGCTTTTGTCTCAACAACCTTTTGACCTCCATCACCACTTCCACTTGCACCACCTCCAGCTGTACTTGCTTTTCCCCCCATTCTAGATGACTTTCCAACTTTCAGGAATGAATACTTAGATGTGTCGGTCAGATCATCCAGCTCCTCTTGTGATAGCTGGTTTGGGACACCAACTTTTTCCTTAAGCTCATTCACCTCCTTCTGTAGTCTTTTAATTAGTTCCTGCTGGTCCATCATCATTACTTTCATACTCTCTATTTGCTCATCTTTCTCCTTTTCTCTCAACTCTTGATTGACCAACTTAGTTTTTATCATGCTTAGTTCATTGGCCATAGAAGCTTTCACATTTCTGATGACATCTTGGTCCAATTCAGATCGGGAATCCCTCCTTTCTTCGAACACTAGCTGTTTATACTTGGTTCTCCTTTCAGTTTCATGAGCTGGTTCCCCTTGATCAGACTTCCTTTTGGACCTTCTTTCTCTTTGAGCTCGAAGCTCCTCTTCAACATCATCAATCTTAGCATCTAAATCATATTCTTTCTCCTTTGCATACCTCTTTCTCTTCTTTATGGCTTTAGCTTGTTTATCCCGATTTTCCTCAGCATTTTTGTTTTCATTCTCAATTAGCCTTTTTATGTAGTTCCATCTCTTGACTGGGTACATGTTTTCCAGTAAATAAGTTATTTTACCACTGAAGTCATGTCTAACTGCTGAGCAATCTGCAAATATTCTTGTATTCATCTGCATCAGCCTCTTAACTTCGCCATGTCTTGGCAAATTGGGTTTCTCGTTATTAATGATAAATAGGATAAACCTTGAATATAACAGCCATTTGTCCTTCTTTAGAGCCATGACATTCTCAGTCATACAGTCAAATATTAATCTTGCAATATTGGCCTTTTGTCCTTTACAGAATACAATCATGGCCTTGGCCCACTGTGCATTCAATGATTTTTTTTTTAAAATGGGTGTAATTTTAAAAATGTTTTAACATGAAGGGTATTTCTCGGATTATTTAGAAATCAAGGGTACCCGCCACCCATGGTGGCGGGTTCTACCACCGAATTAAGCAATCCCAGAACTCGCCGACGGGGATGGCGGGTTCTGGGTTCGAGACAACCTCAACCACACAATCTACCAACTTATTTTCTTTATAAACACCGATTTTTCCTTTCGATTTCAACCGCGCAACTCACCTACTCAACTCTATTTTATTCTTTATAAACACCCCGTTCAACCCACATTAACATACATCTTTTTACATATCTTCATTATACCAAAAAAAATTCTTACAAAATGAGTTGGCGAATTACACCAGGTCCTATTAACAATGAGTTATTATTTTTGAGTGGTGAGCATAGAGCAGCTCACTATTTTCAAAATCCACCAAGTGATGCTGGTATATTTAGAGCTAGAAGGGGTGATAAAATTTTTTGGAAACACATTGCTGAAAAACCTATCTCGCATAATGTCATGCGCCACATAAGGTTGGCTGGTTTCTGAGGTATTATCAATTGTGGATATCGTACGCTTGACTGTGGTCTTATTACTGCTTTGGTGGAGAGATGGCGGCCGGAGACACACACTTTTCACTTACCTATTGGAGAATGCACGGTCACCCTTCAAGATGTCCAGGTATTATGGGGTTTACAAGTTGATGGTGATGTTATTTCTGGCACTGATGAGTTGATGAGCAAAACTGAAATATTAATGAGGTTTGAACATTTAACTGGTTATTCTCTTAATTCACGTGCTGTGGAAGGTAACAAAATTAATCTTGCTGCAATTCTAAATGAAATAAGGAAAGACTTTCCTGACGATGCCAACGAAGAGCAATGTGTACAACGTGCTAGATTAATTATATTTTACATAATTGGGGCAACTTTATTCCCGGATACGTCTTCCAACATGTTGCATGTTAATTTTTTATCCCACATTGAAAATTTAAGTGTTTGTGGGCAACTAAGCTGGGGTAATGTAGTTTTAGCGTGGTTGTATAGGCAACTTTGCAAAGCAACAAAAATAACAGTAACTGATGTTGGGGATCCGTTATTCTTGCTACAACTATGGGCGTGGGAAAGATTTCCTACCATGGCTCCAATTAATAACCGCGTTATTGATTTTACAAAACCCTACGGTGCAAGGTATGTTAAAACAAAGTACAAATTTTTGGTACCTGTATTATTTCTATGTTTAATAAAAAAATTTACCGATTAAGCGTTGGTTTATTTGAATATTTTGAAAGATGGCAAGGCGGCAAACTTAGCTATGTTAACACCACTCCGCATTGCCTGAGCGCGTACCGATCCACATTACATTCGTTAAATGACAGGATGGTATTAACTTTTTAATCATATTTTTTTAAAAAATTAGTTATTACAAGGTGTTATAAATTTAATTATATGTTATTTATTTCAGTTTAACTGGAGGCCTTATGATCATATTATCCAATATCTACCTGAAATTTGTACAAATGGTCATACGTGCTGGAGGAGTGACACATATCTCATCTGTTGGGAATACGTTGAGCCCCACTGTGCTAGCAGGGTTTTACGACAATTTGGAATGGCTCAACCGATCCCAACAAGTGTACTACTAACACGGGAGGAACATTTTCGACTCCATTCCATTGCTCGTAGAGGTGGAAGAAACAGTGATTGGAAAGAAATGCATAATTTTTATGTTCAGGCATAGGAGTCGAGACATGATACTCTTGTAAATGGTAGTTACACAGATATGACAGTTGCGTCCGAATCATACATGAGGTGGTATATGGATCGTACCGTTACATATGTAACGAACCCAAGCCATCAAGACATAAACCCGCATGGGTTTCAAAACGAAGGGCAAAGAATGACAAAGCTGGTATTATTATTATTATTATTATTATTATTATTATTATTATTATTATTATTATTATTATTATTATTATTATTATTATTATTTTGTATTATTAAGATAGTTTAATTGTAGATGGAAGGGATGAGCCAATTTTATCAAAGGTCAAGAGATGAAATGGGTACGGACATGGCTAGTCGTTATATGGAGTTTGCACATGTTGATCACGGAGGCTATCTACCTACACATATGATGCAAAATCCAGTTGAGACTCAACTTCCACCTGTCCCGCAACGTTTACGTAGAAGGGGTCGGGGACGAGGGAGGGTTGGTGGTCAGGCTGTTGAAGAAAATGAGAGACAGCAGGATATGGGAGGGCAAGACTTTCACGGAGGGAATCAGTCTGAATCATCAAATTTAAGCTCTCCATACCAACAATTTAGCAACATGGGTAACCCAAATTTTTATTATGGTGGAACATCAAACACCCCGTTTGAAATCGGTACCCAAAATTATGAGGAGGGAGATACATCAAATACTTACGCGTCCCCTCAAACAAATTTTTTTAACCAGTTTCAACAGTCTCAGTCTGATACATATATCCCTCAGTTTCAACAGACGTTTCCAGATGCTTCGCGGTTTTCAAATGCATCACCGTGTCTGTTTGACTTAAATGAGTTAATTGACAAAGATTCTGATGCTCCTATTCCTACCCAACCTCGTCAAATGCAATATAAATGAATGAAAAAAAGATATATGTAATGTTTTGATATTTTTTATCTATTGTTTATTTTTGTAATCATATTTTGATTTATAAACAACCAATAAATAAAAACACATAAGCATGATTTTATTAATACTGAAACACAAATACAAACTTATTTCCAATGACAATCTTCATTTGAGTATTCTGAATCTGATGAGTGCTCCCCTGGATATCGATTAAAGTTGTGTGTTATTTCTTCTTGTTTTTCGGGACTGTCATAAACATAAGCACTTTTCAATACTTCCGGGTCTTCAGTTTTCTCCGGGTTCATCTGCGAGATCAACTCTGGGTTCATCTCCGGTTCTTTATCTGGTTGAGGACGGTCACACGATGTCTATAAAATTAAAAATAGATAGAATATTCAAACATTTTGGTAAATAGCCAAAAGATCAAAAATCGAAGTTTATAATATAATCTTACACATATTAACATTTCGGTCTTGAAAAAATAACGATACTCTGTTTTACCACCGCAACGGAAGCAGTTCTCACTGGAACGAAAACTTATTAAAGAGTTTTTGGTATTGGATGAAGAAGATGAAGATGAATCCATGATATTGGATGAAGAGTTTTGATGTGTGTTATGAAAATGAGGAGAAGAGTGAAGAGAAATGAGTTAGGGGATGTGATATATATAGGAGGATTTGAGGTGATACAACTTGCCAGGGGTTCTACTAACAAATCAGAAATATACAACTTTATTAACTTCAATAAAAAATACACACAATAATAGTTCTTAAAAAACATAAAGCAGAAAATCATGGATGCGAGTTTGGACATGTATTCATATTGTGACCCGTCTGTCTACATATGGAACATCTACGTATAACATGCTCATCTGGATGACAACGAACATCCATTTCGTTATGTATCCTACGAGTGCGTCACCTACCTCGTTTCGTGGTAATCTTTGATGGATCTCCTCTAATCCTCCAACCTGGATCCATCCAATAACCTGGGTGACGAAGCGGGTAAAAATTCCCAATATATTGTTCCTGATAAACTGCAGTAGTGTATACCTGGTGCACAGTAGTAAGAGGAGATAAACCTCTATGTCGACATACCACGATTGCATGTGAGCATGGAAATCTTTGTATTTGCCACTTACCACATGTACAGGTTCTTTCTGCGAATTCCACAGTATAATCATTTCCACCCACTTCATTAGTATGTAGCTTTGACATAACCCTGTACCTTGCCTCTCTGTAATCAAACTCTGTTATCACATGTTCCTGTGAAGTGATATCACGACCATGAAATAAACGCCACATGCGAGGGGATAACGGTGTATTGCAAGTTGTTGCAATCTCGTTGTGGATTTTGAATTGTTCAACGGTTTTCTCAAACGTGCAATTAATAATAGCCTTTATTGGCAAAAGTCTTTCAGAAATGTTTGTCGTTAGGTTACCCCACCGACGTTGGTTTTTGTCAAGTAGAAGCGTCCATCTTCTTTCTTTAATGGCTTTTAAATAATTCCACGCTTCCGGATTGACCCTTTCCATTTGACTGACAAAGTAGTCATACTTCCTTTGTTGGGTGGCACTGCCGATTAACCAACAAACTTTTTTCAAACTGGAAACCTTGAATTTATGCATAAAGTTGCTACGAACATGTCGGAGACAAAAACGATGAACTGTGTGGGATTTCAGGTCTTCAAGAGAGTTCATTGCGTTGATGATTCCTTTGTGCCTATTGGAGATAGCACACAATTTTTTCCCCGTACCCACAAAGTTATGATTAACTCCAATGTGAGACCAAAACTGCTGCAAAAACCAACTCCAACTTTCAGTTGTCTCTTCATCCACAATTGCATATGCTACTGGTACTACGTAGTTGTTTGCATTTTTGGTAACAGCAATCAACATTTTAGCACGGTAGGATCCTTTCAAGAGAGTCCCGTCGACACATATAACAGGCTGACAATGCTTGAATGTCTTGATTATCGGACCAAATGCCCAGAAAACGTATTTAAACGTATAGCATTGTGAAGAACTGGCTGCATCATGTAACCATTCCACGATAGTATGGTTCTTTTCTTGTAGTGCGTTGATGTACTTAGGTAATTCTTCAAAATTACTATCCCAAGTACTGTAAATATTATTAATAGCAGCCTTTCGAGCACGCCACGCCTTGTTATATGATACATCAACATTCAGGGTGTCTTTTATATGTGCTTGAATTTGTTTGACGGGAAAAGTAACATCTTGGCGAATAAAGTGGATGATCCGAGTTACAATATTTCTCGATTTCAACCCTCTGTTATTGTTGCCAACGACACTACCAAAGCAGTTGTGTTCATTCACCCATCTTGAAATTCGCCACATGGTATGATGGGTGGGTTTAGTAGCATACACAAACCAACTACATGGAGGACCAGTGGGAAGATCACTTTTGTACTTAGGGTTGGTGGTGTAGCATTTTGCTCTATAAGTTGTAGCTTTACTTTCAACCACAAAAGGTTCCCTATTACGTGTAACATTCCATAGCTGCACCGCATACTTGAGTTCAGCTTTTGATCTAAAATACATACCAACACGAATTTCTTTTGAATCCTCATTCCATATATCCATATGGTCTTCATCGTCAAAATCAGCAGCCTCATAACCTCGTAGTTGTTGCGGATCTTCAGAATAGTTCACATCCCCGTAGGATACTGCTGCATTAGCCACAGAATTGTTGTGGTCTACAATTCCGTACACGTCTTCATCGTCAGTTGATTCATCATGCGATGGAACCGATTCAGTATCTTGCGATATATCATCATCCGAGTTATCAAACCCTTCGTTTTCATCATCATTCACATCAACATTTGATTGCTGAGTTGTAAAATATTCCGGGTTGAAGTTGCATGACGGACCGGCTTGATGATCGTGTAGTGGATCCATACAATTGGATTGTTGGACAGATGGTATTCGCTGAAAAATAACATGAATATTTCCAAGGAAATTTTCAATGTTATCTGCCAAATGATACAATATCTCAAGACTTGCATCGTTAAAAATTTCAGAAGTTTGAGAAAACACACCATACGTGTAAAATAATTTGAATTTCAAATTATAATGCTCTCTTTCAACTTCAAGATGACCGTAAATGAAATCAACAAATGATACGTATGACATTCTTTGATGAAGAACAACAGTGGTACTTCGGGTTGAAGCATCGCACATAATATTTCCATTCGTAAAAGAAACATCACCACCCCAATACAATTGTAGAAAATAAGGTCGAGACATACTAAAATTTTTGGTATAATGAAGATATGTAAAAAGATGTATGTTAATGTGGGTTGAACGGGGTGTTTATAAAGAATAAAATGGAGTTGAGTAGGTGAGTTGCGCGGTTGAAATCGAAAGGAAAAATCGGTGTTTACAAAGAAAATAAGTTGGTAGATTGTGTGGTTGAGGTTGTCTCGAACCCAGAACCCGCCATCTCCGTCGGCGAGTTCTGGGATGGCTGAATTCGGTGGCAGAACCCGCCACCATGGGTAGCGGGTACCCTTGATTTCTAAATAATCCGAGAAATACCCTTCATGATAACACATTTTTAAAATTACACCCATTTTAAAAAAAAATCGCATTCAATCCATCTGATCCTCCCTTTCTGTGATCCAAGCACATAATGAACACGTGAACCATGTATATCCATTCCTTGGATAAAAATAACTTTTTAATTTCCTTCTTTGACCCAAAAGATGGTCCTTCATACCCGATGCTTCGATAAGCGTTAAGAACTTCAGTATCAGTCATAGCAACCTCATCTCCACAATCTTCTTCTAACCTCAACACCCTCACAACCGTCTCAGCACTAACAACTATATTCTCCCCAAGAACTCTTGAAGTAATTCTGTGTGGAGTAGATTCCATATCACATTTTGCATTTACCCAAAAATCTCCTATGTGAATATCATAGATGGTTGGTAAATGAGATATGGCATAGTGAATGGAAGACTGCTTCAGCCATCTAAGACAATCTATGAATCCAACAGTCTTCGGATTACTGTCGTCTAATAAAGCCACTAGATTTATCTTCTCATCGAACTTTAAGTTTGCCATGAACTGCAAAATATAGACATAGGTAAGTTAGATATTACATAAAGACAATTAAACAATAAAACAAAATAAAAATAAATAATAAAAAAATAAAAAAAAGTTTCGCTGTCAAGGCGAAACTGTAGTTTCGCTGTCAAGGCGAAACTGTAGTTTCGCCAGGCACATCATGACAGCTTCACTGAGGTTTGAAACTAAGTTCAACAGTTTCGCTGGCAGGCGAAGCCAAGCACATCTAACAGATTCTCTGTTGATTGAACCTAAGTTTCGACCAATCAAAAGTGTACATTTGCTATAACTCAGCCCAAGACCATGAGTTTAAGTGATTCTACACTTTCGCTGAAGACAAACTTATGATTCAGACGACAGCGAAGTTGTAGGTTCGCTGAGTCCAACAGAACGAATTAGTTGCCGTGCGAATGTATAGTTTCGCTGGAATGATTCGAGCGAAACTGTCAAATAAGCTTGGATAGCATAACAAGATAGATTCGCCCGCAATCAGTGAACTTTCGTTCAGTTTCACTGGTTAGTTTGGTAGATTCGCTGGACGAGTCAGGCAAACATCCGAACCAACAAATCAATACCAAACCACAGATAAAGGATTGAAACCACGATTAAACCATAGAAACAGGGTCGCAATGCCTACCAGATAGATTAGAAACCAACAAACTCGACGGAAATGACACAAAGGAGATCAATTAGGTTCGGAAACGAAGAAGCTAGGGTTTAGTTTCGCACAGAATTGTGTGAAACGAAGTTCACACTGTGCAATATATAGGTCATAGTTTCGTTGGAAGAGAAACTATAGTTTCACTCGACATCACAAAAGAAATCATGTGTTCAGTGAACAGCGATACTGCCGGGTGAATCTATAGATTCGCTTGGCAAAACTGCCAGCGAAACTGTAGTTTCGCTGAAACCTAAAAACTTAAAAAAAATTTAAAATTTTTTTTAAAGAAAATTAAAAATAAACAAAGAATTAAAAATAAAAAAAATAAAATTATGTATTTATAAAACCTTTATGAAAAACATTCTTCGTCCCACAACATCGACACAAAACAAAAATAAAACAAATAAGAAGGAAAAGTAAAAGGATGTAGAGACTTCTTTTTCAAGAAGTTGATCCAGAGAGTTAAAGATTTTCGGGATTGCGGATATGTTTGTCCTTTTAAAGCCATGCCTTCCTCTTTTCAACAAGAAATCTGCCGCTATTTTATCATGTTTTGGATTCATTTGATAAACTCAGATGACATGGATCTCGCAGATATTCAGCAAAGTACTAATCCTGTTCTTCATGGTTTATTGAGCAATATAATTCATTTTGCTTGAAAACTTAATTATTTCAACAATGATTCTTAATTTTAAGAATCGTTGCATCTTTATTTAGGGGACAGATGATAAGAGCTCCAGGTCTATACTTACGTATAACAGAGGAGATGATCATTTTATCTCGCTGATAAGAGCTTCAGGTCTATACTTACGTATAACAGAGAAGATCATCAGAATGTGCTGATGAGAGCTCCAGGTCTATACTCACGTATAACAGAGGAGATCATCACTCCATGTCAATGTTCACACATAGCAGAGGAGATAAGCACGAGATATGTCACCTATTTTATTTTAATATTTTAGAATTAAAGCAAAGATTTGAAACTCTCAACCCATTTTAGACAAGGCCTTGTAGCTTTGTGCAAGCTGAGATATCATCAGGATAATCCTTGTCGTCGAGTTCTTAGACTTTAATTAAGCTACACGATCATTGTTTACTTTGATATCGGGCTGAGCCTATCATGCATATCCCAAACAATGCTATTGATTCTCCTTCAAACTTCCTTTCCATGAAGTTCCTGAAAACACAAAAAATTAACCTTAGACAAAAAGTAAATTTTTATTCTCCCCCGAAATTTCTTTTTAGCAGCCACGAAATAAAAGAAATTTTCTTCTCTTTTTTGTGTTTTTAATGTAAGCTGAAACAAACAAAATAAAGATGTGAAGACATATGGGACCTAGAAGTTTATCAATAAAAGTTTATAAAAAAAAGGAAGAGTTATTTATAGAACAATACACATTATGATAAAAAAGAGGTTTTAAAAAGATATTAGACCCAGAATTGAGATCAATTCATAAAAATGCGGTTTATCAAATGTTTTTGTAAAAAGATCCGCACGTTGATTTTTTGTGTCAATCGGAATAATATCTATAAAATCCTTTTCCTGAGCGTCTCGGATGGCATGAATTCTCGTTTCAATGTGCTTGGTACGAGTATGATGAATTGGATTTTTGGCAATCCCAATAGTAGCTTCATTATCACAGAAAAGTGGTGTATGAAGAAAATTTATCCCATAATCCATCATTTGATGGTGTATCCACAGTACTTGGCAACAACAACTGGAGGCAGCAACATATTCAACTTCTCTTGTAGACAAAGATACTGTAGTTTGCTTCTTACTTTGCCAAGAAACGAGACAATCTCCTAGATATTGACATCCACCCGTGACGGATTTCCGGTTAACCCTGCAACCACCATGATCACTGTCAGAATATGCATGTAAGTCAAAGTTACCTCCTTTTGGGTACCAAAGGCCTAAACGAGAGGAACCCTTTAAGTAACAAAAAATTCTTTTAACAGCTTTTTCATGAGATTCTTTTGGGTTAGCCTGAAAACAAGCACAATAGCACACAGGGAATGTAATATCAGGACGACTGGCTGTAAGATACATGAGGGATCCGATCATAGAATGATAGCAATGAGCATCCACGGATTTCCCATTATCATCTGGAGTTAAGCAAGTCTGAGCAGTGAATGGAGTAAGTTCTGGAGAAGAATCATCCATTTGAATTTTTTGAGTATTTCCTGAACATACTTTTCTTGATGAATCAAAATACCAGACTGCTTTTGTTCAACTTGTAATCCTAAGAAAAAGCATAACTCCCCCATCATGCTCATTTTGAAATGACCCTTCATGACCTGTTCAAATGCTCTGCATAGTTTCTCATTTGTTGACCCGAAAATGATGTCATCAACGTACACTTGAACAATCAAGATTTCACCATCAACTTCTTTCTTGAACAGAGTCATGTCTATCGAACCACGAGAGAAACCTTTACTCAGAAGATACTATGTCAAAGTTTCATACCAGATCCGTGGGGCTTGATGTAGTCCATATAAGGATTTGTCAAGTTTATACACTTTGTCTAGAAAATTTGGATCCTCGAAAGCTGGAGGTTGACAAACATAAATCTCCTCATCGATATTCCCGTAGAGAAATGCGCATTTCACGTCCATCTGAAAAAATTTAAAGTTTTTGTGAGCCGTATGAGCAAAAAAGATTCTGATGGCTTTAATGCGAGCAACTGGAGCAAACACTTCAGTATAGTCAATTCCTTCCTCCTGAGCAAAACCCTGAACAACCAACATGGGTTTGTTTCGATTTATTACTCGCCGGTCATCTGGTTTGTTCTGGAATACACATTTAGTACCAATAGGAAACTTGTTTGGAGGAAGATCAACTAATTGCCAAACTTTTAGTTTCCTGAACTGCTGAACCTCCATTTGCATAGATTCAACCCAACTTGGGTCTTAAAGTGCTGCTGAGACATTTTTGGGGATAGTTTGAGACAAGAAACAAGCATAGAGGCATTCATTTATCAATCCAGATTGACTCCGTGTCCTCACCCCATAATTAATTGAACCAATAATGTAATCGTGTGGGTGGTCTTTTATGGTTTTAAAATTAGTGTTCAGGGTTAATGGATTTGATGAAGATAAGGAGGTGTTTAATGATGGTTGTGAAGGCTATGATGCGGAAGTGGGTTGTGAAGGCTATGATGAGGAAGTGGGTGGTTGTGAAGGAGAAGGTGGCTGTGGTGGAGGTGTAGGTGGAACATCAAATGGAGGTTGAGGGTGATTTTCTATTGGTGGTTGTAGATGAGGAGCATGTGGAAGAGGTTCAGTTGGAGGTATGATTTCTACATTGGGTTGAGGAACATCATCATCATCAAAAACTGGAAGATTGAAGGATTTGAAGACAATATTTGAGTCATAGAACCATGCAGGATCAGATCCCATGTTTGGAGAGTTTGACTCTTGCCAATCAACATAGAATGATTCCTGCATAATACACGTTCTTTTGTTGTAGATCCGATATGCTTTTTGTGAGGAGGAATAGCCAACAAAGAAACATTCATCAGAAACTGCACTAAACTTTGACGTGTTTAGCAAGGTACATGAGCAACCAAATGGGCGAAAGAAGTTAATCAAGGGTTTTCGTTTATGTAGAAGCTCATAGGGAGTCTTTATTTTGTCTTTCACAATAAGAACCCTGTTAAGTACATAAGAAGCACAGTTGACAGCTTCAGCCCAGAAAATTATTAGAAGCTTTGACTCAATCAGCATAGTTCTTGCTGCTTCGATGAGTGTCCTATTCTTTCGCTCAGCAACACCATTTTGTTGAGGTGTCCTAGCATCACTCAACTGTCTGAGAATCCCCTTGGTTGCACAGAACGAGTCAAAGATATGGTTCCTGAATTCAGTACCATTATCGCTTTGGATGGCTATAACATTCCTTTTGTTGACGGTCTTAATAGAATGGATAAGCTTTTGAAGCTCTTCGGC
Source organism: Flaveria sonorensis (assembly GCA_025506505.1). Lineage (NCBI taxonomy): Eukaryota > Viridiplantae > Streptophyta > Magnoliopsida > Asterales > Asteraceae > Flaveria > Flaveria sonorensis. Next base: position 23,918,900 of record CM046423.1, on the reverse strand, counting down.
AGTATCTCATTTGCTTGCTAGAAATCTCACCCAAGAATATCTGGAATAATAATCTGTAACAACCAAGCAATAAGATTTCTTAGCAATTGATTTAACCAGGACCAAATAAATCAGTATGTAACAATTCGAGGGGTTTTGAAATTGTGTTTTCAAGCTTAAGCTTGTGTGGCTTTTTGTGTTGTTTGCCTTGAGCACAAGCAATGCACTTTTCTACCACTGAAAAATCTTTAAGTGGTAGTCCCCTCACAAGATTGTTCTTAACTAATTTATTTATATTTTTGAAATTAACATGTCCTAAACGTCTATGCCACAAGAAGGATTCAGAAGAGGAGGCTTTGGACAGAAGACATGTCACAGTGGATGTAGACTCTTGTGATCCCATATCTAGAAGATAAGTATCATTCTTTCTTGGAGCACGCATGATTACTAAATCTTCTAGAATAATGAACTCTGGTTTAAGAAACAAGCATTCATTTGACATAAATAACACTGGTATATCTTTATCACAAATTTGTGATACGCTTAGCAGATTGAATGCTAATTCGGGAACATAATTTACTTTCTCCAGAGTTAAGGAACCATTTGAGACTTCTCCCTGACCAATCATTTTTCTACCCTTCTTATCTCCAGCAAAAGCGACATATCCTCCATTAATTATTCGATAATTTGTGAGTAAGTCCTTCAACCCGGTCATATGCCTTGAACATCCACGTCAACATGCCAAAAACTATTGATAGCTCTTCTGGAATGTTCCTGGCATAATAAACAAATTGTTAAGACTTGGAAATTGGGACCCAAGTCTTGACTGACTTAGGCCTTGGAACAGAAGACTTTTTACAAAATAAATTATTTACAAAATGATTTAATCTACTTCCTAAGGGACTATTATTTATATTTCTATTATATGATACTGGACAAGTTTTAAGAATATGATCATCCTTTCCACATCTAAAACATCGGGACTTCAATCCTTTCTTGTTACATCTTAAAACAGATGCTTGATCAGTTAAGATTTGTTCCTCACTTTCAGACGTGTAAGAGTCTGAATTACTACATAAGTCATGTGATTCTTTTAATATTTCCTTTGTGACTTTCATTTTAGAAAATCTGGATTCATTTTCGTTAATAAGCGTTTGAGGAAGTTGTCCCAATATCTTTAGGATTAGAAATCCGACTTGGTGTGAAAGATGGGATAGGATGAGAAAGAAATTTTTCAAAATAATTTGGGTGAGAATGTCTGTTTGAAGCTTTAGGTAAACAATTATCATAACTATTAACAAGAGAATTTGAAACATCATCATTAGATTCATCAACATCTAAGGATAAACAAGATAAACTAGAACTAGGACTACATGAACTACTATCTGTAACAGACGTTTGAGAAACAAATCTACTTAAACTATTGTCTATGGAAGACTTTTTGGAATCTGAAATGTTAAAATTAGAGCTGCCCAGACCACTACTTGCACCATAACCATAATCCTCTCGGATCTCCTTATGATTAACTCCTTCTAAACCAACATACAAACTGTCTGTATCATTTAGAATTAATTCATTAGTTGGATGAGGTGTAGTCATAGGAGAATAACAATAAGTGCTAGGTGGAGGATAAACATGAGGGGTTTCTTTGCTTCCCAAACCAGTCTTAATTCTAACCCCCCTTTGATTCAAGCAAAGTTCCTCAAGTTTCATCCCAAAGATTGTCCATTTTTCAAGTTTAGTTTTTAATTTGCTTGTTTCAAATTCAGCAAGTGCTATACGTTCAGTTAAAGCATTTATTTCAACGCTTCTTTCCAAAAGATTTATTTTTAAATGTTCATTTTCTTTTAATGCTTCATTTAACTTAACAAAATATTTAGACTCATTTGTTTTAATTTCCTTATTAATTTGTTTCAATTCCTTTTCATTATCTAATAACAGTCTGTTTGCCTTATAAACCCCAAATAAACGAATTTTGCAAGGAGGAGAGCACATGTCTTGAATTACCTCATAAGGGAGACCCATAACTACCTTTTTAGCAGCCAGGGCCTTGTCACACTGACAAACTGGAGTATTCTTCTTATCTTCTTCATCCTCCATTGCTTTCCTGCTATTCTTCTCAGCCTCACTATCCTCTTTCAATTCTTCTTTTGACTCACTTGTCTTCTTTTCATAATCTTCACCAACAGTCACATTCTTTTCAACTTCAACACCAGCTTTCTTATATCCACCCTCTTCAACTTCAGCTTTCTCAACCTTTTTCTCTTCAACTTGAACCCTTGCTCATTACTTTCACCAATGACCTCTTGTGTCTCACTCTTGAACTCTCTAAAAGGGTCAAATTCATCAATAGAATCCACATCACTGTTCACTAACTCAGCCACTAGTGGGTTGATTTCGTCTTTAGTTTCTTTAATCTCAGCGCTCCAATCAAAGTTTGAGATAAGAGTTGTTTCCTTCTTTGAGTTAACTTCTTCCTTGTCAGTGATTGGGATAACTTTAGAAGTTCTTGAAGTTCCTGGTTCGATAATGATAGGATTTGGACATTCTCTTTTAAAGTTCCCCAGCTGTTTGCAATTGAAGCATCTTAATTTTGACTTATCAAAACCAAGATTAGAATTCTGATTCTGATTTTCGAAGCTCCTTCTACCAGTTTGTTCCATGAATCTTCTTGCACGTAGTGTAAGCATGGTCATTTGCCATTGGATGTCTGTTTCTTCTAAGTCATCTGGATCGACTTGATACATGTCTTCAACGGTCATTCCTTTTCCCTTTAACTCCCCAGCAACTAAAGCCTCATAACTGTGCACAAACATCCCAAATAATGCCATAGTATTTGATAGAATCTGAGCAGTGACAGATGACTTTGAGCTTGAACCAACACCTGTAGAGCCCCCACTGGACATATATGAAGCACCAAATCCTATAGAACCACCATAAGCTGAACCATACATAGACGAGTTTGCAGCAGATGACAGTAATGCAGCATTTTATGGATATACAGTGGCTAGCATCATGGATTGATTGTATTCTCTCCACTTTAAATCCAAATCAAAGGATTTCAGTTTGTTGATTACATCCATAGGTTTGTAATCAGCAAAGTTTCTTTCCTGCTTCAACATCCTAACTTGCAGGCTCCATTGAGGTGGGAGTGAGTCCAAGAGTTTAGAAACTTGTTCATGATTACCCAACTGCTCATCATATTTCTTGAAGGTGCTTGAGATGGATAAAAATCGATTTGTTATGTCAGTAAGGCTCTTGTTTTTGTGTCCCATAAATGAATTAAACTCCTTTTCAGCTTGAGCTTTCCTGTCTTTCCTCAGATCCTCATTTCCATCATAGAATTCACACAAGGAGTCATACAGAGATTTTGCATTCTTGTGTTAAGCAAAGCGGTTATAGATATCTTATGATAAGCAAAGAGTTAAAGCTCCAACAGCTTTCTGATCACGATCAATTAGTTTGAGAGTAACTTGACCGACAGTATCAGTTGGAGTGTGAGGACCATTTACAATTGATTCCCATTGATTATGATCAGTGTAGTAAAAGAAGGCTTTCAAACATCTTTTCCAATCCTCAAAGTTATCACCATTTATAAGTCTCGGTGGCCTATTAGGAGCAACACTCTCTAAGTCAGATATGGTGATATTGGTGGATGTCATTTTCTAAAAGGAGATAGTTTCACTGCCAAGAGGTAGTTTCGCTGGTAACTTCGCTTGTAGAATCGTGGGTAACTTTGCTTGCAGTTTTGCTACTAGATTTGATGGGAAACACATAGCAGTTTCGCCTGAACCAATGATCCAAAACTCTAGTTTCGACAATAGGTTCGCTGAGACTAGTTTTAACTTTCGTTCTAAAATAAATTCGCCAGCACTTTCGCTTGTTTTAACCAGCAATAAGTTGAACTTTCGTTCAAAAGTAGGCTACTTTTGCTGATAATAACAACTGAACCGAAAATCACCAAATCCTTAGATTCGCTGGTAAATTCGCTGGACGAATTGTAAATTCACCGGATGAATCTGAAAAACCTTTTCAGAACAGAATCAACCCAATCTCATCCAAAACACAATGAATTTGAAATCTGATGATTACAATAGCTTCGCACATTCAAACCGCACAATCCTCAATCAATTTCCATAAGAAAAACACCCAAATCAGCAGTCAAAATCGATGGAACAGTAACTATTAGTTGAAAAAAACCAAAAACCAACTAATCAAGAGCACAATGGCTCTGATACCATATTGTTGGTCCTTTTGATCGATTCAACAATGCACTTGATGCTTGAAAATGATTTTCCACTGAATCAACACTTACAAACACAATAACATAATGAATTCCATTGAATCTAAACAATAATAAGCAACAATAAAGGCTCAATGATATTGAAAATGAACTTCCAGCCACACACTCAATTGCAAAAATAAAATATTCTGTATTAGGGTTTTGCAAAAGGTTACCTACAAAGATAGAAAACGTACAATATATAAGTAACCTAGATTCACTGGTAGTTTTGCTGACTAGCGAAACTGCATGTCTAACTACTAGATTCACCCGGCAGCGAACTACAGATTCGCCGGGTGATCAGAAGCAGCTGACTCCGGGCGAAACTATAGTTTCGCCCGTAGTTTCGCTGGAATATAAAAATACATAAGAAAAACAAAATACAATAGAAAACTAACAATTAACCTATTACATAACAAAATAAACCTATTAACTAAAGTGAGTCCAATCTATGTAGATCATCACTCGGTAAATAAATGCTGTTTAGAAGTCCACGTCTGCAACCTGATAACTACCCCCATATGTATACATTTTGTTGTTCAGGGCCTTCGTAATCATCCAACTAAATTGTGCTGCTATGAAGTGTACAGATTCATCAGCTGCAATTGGACATGCCTGTAGCTTCATCAAATCTTCTTTACCAAACTGTAGCAGATCCACAGGGTCGATGATATGGTACTCTTTATCTTCACACTTAATCACTACATGACCACTATCCTTTTCACAACTCCACCCCTTTAGCATAGACAAGATGTTAATTGGCACCGGAGCATGAATTGGAATCTTCTTTGCATATCTTAGATGTCTATAAACCCTTATCTTCATTGGCTGATTAGTATTCGGGTCCATCCTGGTCTCATCTTTAATGACTTTGAATTTGGCTGTCTTAAAGTCCTTGAAGTTGGTTCGGCTATGTTTATATATCATATTGCGTATCCAATTCACCTTACTATAATTACTAGGGTTAAAGAATAGAACACGACCCATAGCATATAAATTTGATGCTCTAAGCGTATGAAAGTTGTGCTCATTTTGGAAATATTTGATGGAAATGATCTGCCCAAAATACATATTGAATTGATGTGGCTAGTATGTCATGATCCAAGTCGGGTCATACCCAATAACGAGCTAGACAAACACCAAAGATATTTGTTTTATGATATGATCATATAAATAAATATTAACACTTAGAATATTTGGAAATTGGGTTTCCAAACATTTACACTTGTGTTGTATATAAATTATATGGATAATTTATTTCAAAGAGAGAGGAATATTAATTCATCCGCATTCGTTTTACACAGCCGCATTTGATGTGGTTGAACAAATAAGGATGATGTTTACTCATCCGCATTCGTTTACACAGCCGCATTTGATGTGGTTGAACAAATACGGATGATGTTTACTCATCCGCATTTACAAATGCGGGTGAACAAACCCTGTCTGCATTTGTTTTGGAACAAATGCGGATGAGCATTTCTGGAAATGCTGATGGAAACATACATCCGCATTAGCTAATGCAGATGACCATTTGCAAATGCGGACGAATTACTTCACCCGCATTTACAAATGCGGGAGAACAACTTCATCCGCATTAACTAATGCGGAAGTTGTTCTGAGAAATGCAGATGGGTTAAGGGGCTGGACCCCACCCACTTTTCTCTCTCCCGAACTTTATGTTTCCAAGGACATGCAATATAAGATGGCTTGCAGATCTCTCTAAACTGACGATTCTGAGAACACGAAAAGTGTATGAACACTTTTTCTCTCGATCGGTCTAGAGAAACATAAAAGGGAGTTGTATAAGTGAAAATCCTTGCAACCAGTGTTCTTGTTGGTGGCTCGTGGGTAGACCAGCTTGAGGCTTCTTGCTTTAGGAGCTGCCATCCTCGTTCACCTCCTCCCGACCTCATAGTTGAAGGTAGTTCTTCGTACCTTCTATGGTTGTTTGTAAGCATGATTTCATATATCGATCCATATGGGTTTTGACTGATTTTATATAAAAATGTTTTATATATAAATTAGCTCACTGTAACAAGTTTAAATTATATATATATTCCGCTACGTTCTTCTATTTTATAAGGATAAAATAGATCTGTTTAACTTGTGAAAACTCATTAATGGCATCAAGAGCCGGTTATATGGATACATGCTTCATTTGGACTGAAAATTCGGTTTCTTTGTGATGATTCACCAAAAGCCGAGAGGCTTCAGCCCTGGTATCCCCTATTTTTCAAGATCTATTTAGACATGTATATAGGAATCTTGGAAAATTTTTATCATTTGGATGATTTTGTTTTGGAAACAAAACCATGGTTCTCGGCTGTTTATGCTTAAGCTGAGAATCTATGGTTCAAGGGGATGCTTTTAGATTTTGCTTACATATGTTGATATGTATTTTATTTGTTCACAACCAAAGCCGAGACCTATGGATGAATGTGTTGTGATTTGTTTTAATTATTCAAATGGTTTGTAATAATTAAACATGTTTATTCTTCCTATTGGGTATGTAATTTATTTATTTTTCATTTGGTATGTAAATAAATAGGCTAGTTGCACTTTACTTTTACTAGAAAAATTGTATTTAGAATATGTTTTGTAAAAGAAGCTACAACAAGAATATCTTTCTCGGTTTTAACCGAAAGGAGAAGATGAAGGCCCAAAGGAGTTTGGTGCTGAAGTCAAAGCCTAAATGGAGACCCAAATGGATTGGAAGAGTCACAACACAAGGTGGACACTTGAAGCATTTGGATGCGGGATCAAGTGGGAGTTCACCGGCACAAATGTTGTGTCATTTTCACCCTTAGAAACGACTTTATAACTCACTTGTTTCGGTCAAAAGTGATGTTAAGCTTAGATGGCTACGGTTATGGACTCATGTGATGCTTGTGTGGTTGTTTTATTATTGTTTTATGATATATGGATATGCATGTTTAAACAATTTAAAATCAACAACAAGCATAAAATTGGTTCTTATAAAACATTAACATGGGTAATAAAAGGGTTTATTAAAAGTTAATGTGTTCACAATAAAATTGGTTTTATTGAAAGAACCTTGAAAATTGTTTCACACTGGTACCACACATTTGAATGCATGAAATGTTAGGTGCAAAATTGTTTTCAAAACTAGAATTAATGAAAACTTAAATCCCTTTTGAAACAAGTTTAACACCATCCTTTTACACAACACTCGAATCACTTGGGAATATTTGGGATAAAGGTCACCTAACCACTCTTAAGGAACTTGTGTGTTTGAGGTGGGGTTAACATATTTGTGGAATAAAGGTCACCTAACCACTTGTATGTGTAAACTCACACGTGTGTGTAAGTAGGAAACTTGAGTTGGAAACCATGTGAATAGGGTCACCGAAGCATGGTGTACAATGGTGTTGATGGGATTAAACATGCCAACTAAACATAAAATGTTTAACCGATCCCATAAAACTAGAAGTTGCAAAGGGTTGCAATTGTCAAGTGTTGACTACCTTGTTAATTTAAATGATGGGATAAAGGTCACCTAACCATTATTTAAATGTAACGTTGGATTCTAGATTTTAATTATTAATTGTCTATGAGACGTGAAAGGGGTATTAATAATTAAAGTTTTATTTTGGAAATACTAAAAATGAACTTTGTTTGTAGAAATGGCCGCCAACAACAACGCTCCCACCCCGACCGTCCATAACCTATCACTAAGAACTATATTAGAAAGGGATCGTCTTAACCATAATAATTTTATGGATTGGTTTCGTAACTTGAGAATCGTTCTCAAGCAAGAAAAGAAATCTTACGTACTAGACGATCCCATTCCCGACGAACCCGACGTTAATGATGTTGAGGCCTATAACGATTGGGTTAAGCACACTGAGGATTCTGTGCAGGTTTCTTGCCTCATGTTGGGAACTATGATTCCCGAGCTCCAAAAGGATTTAGAGCATCATGGGGCATACGACATGATTACCCAGTTGAAGGAAATGTTCCTTCAACAAGCAAGGGTAGAACGCTTCGAAACGGTTCGAGCGCTTCATGCATGTCGCATGGAAGAAACTCAATCGGTTTCATCTTATGTACTTAAGATGAAGAGCCACATTGATCGCCTTGAAAGGCTAAATTGTCCCGTCTCAAAAGAGTTGGCCACGGATTTGATCCTTAATGGCCTAACTAAAAGTTTGAGACGTTCATCATGAATTATAACATGAACGGGTGGGACAAGAGCATTGGTGAGCTTCACGCAATGCTCAAAACGGCCGAGGCGGGGATGGGTAAAAGGGTTTTACCCGTCCTCACGATCAATGAGGGAGGCAACAAGCACCCCGATCCCAAGGCAAATGTTGCTAAAGGAAAGGGATACATCAAAGGAAAGGGTAGGGAAAGGCAAGAACTGAACCTCCAAAACCAAAGCTTAAGAAGCCTAAGGTAACGGAGAACGATCCATGCTTTGAGTGTGGTGAGATAGGACATTGGAAGAGGAATTGTCCAACCTATCTCAAAGAGTTGAGAAACAAGAGGGATGCTGGGCAGACCTCAGGTACAACTTTCATGATTCATATTGAATTGAATGTTATTTCTTCAAACACATGGTATTGGATACCGGATGTGGAACTCATATTTGCAATTTGTTGCAGGGGTTCAAAAGAAATAAGCATTTCAAGAAGGAGACACAAGTCTCTACATGGGCAACGAGCAAAAGTTGATGTTGAAGCCCAAGGAGACTATGTTTTGAAGCTTCCAAATGGTTTGGAAGTTGTCTTGAAAAACATCTTGTATGCTCCTAGTTTGACTAGGAACATAATTTCTGTTTCCCTTTTAAAACAATATGGTTATGTATTAAAGTTTGTAAACAATGGTATTTGTGTTTTTATGGATGATGTATTTTATTTTGAGGCTATGCCTTATAATGGTATCTATGAATTGGTTCATGATAACTCATCTTTTAATAACTCATTATACCAAACAAGCACCAAGAAACTTAAAATGGGTTTAAGTGATTTATATCTTTGGCATTGTCGTCTTGGGCATATAAACAAGAATCGGATTCAAACACTTCAAAAGAATGGTCTTTTGGAAACGAATGAAAATGGTTCATTTAATAAGTGTGAATCTTGTTTACAAGGAAAGATGACCAAGTTGCCCTTTAGTGGTACTAACGAAAGGGCAAAGGATTTATTAGGAATCATACATTCGGATGTATATGGTCCTTTTAAGACAATGACAAGGAATAGAGATACTTCATTACCTTTATCGGCGATTATAGTCGTTATGGTTATGTGTACTTGTTGACACACAAACATGAAGCTTTTGAAATGTTCAAAATCTTTAAGAATGAAGTAGAAAATCAACTCAATAAAACAATCAAAGTTCTTCATTCATAGAGGAGGTGAATACCTGAGTGATGCTTTTCAAGATCATCTTATGAGTTGTGGGATTGTCTCACAACTTACTCCACTCGGAACACCGCAACATAATGGTGTGTTTGAAAGGAGAAACCAAACCTTATTGGATATGGTTCAATCTATGATGGCTAGAAGCTCACTACCTTTATCATTTTGGGGTTTTGCATTGCTCTCCGCGGCTCGTATTTTGAATATGGCCCCAACCAAGAAAGTGGATACGACACCTTTTGAAATATGGCATGGAAGAGTTCCATCACTATCATATTTAAAGGTATGGGGTTGTGAAGCTTATGTGAAGCAGAACACCCAAAACAAGTTAGAAAGTCGATCCATTAAGTGTATATTTGTTGGATATCCCAAAGACTGTATGGGATATTACTTCTTTAATCCAACCGAGCAAAAGGTATTTATTGCTAAAAGGCTGAGTTCTTAGAAACTAAGTTTCTTATGGAAGAAACGACGTATAGAACAGTGAAATTGATGAGGATCAAGAACCACAAGCCAATACACGTTTGGTTGAAATTAGCGATCAACAAGAGGTTGTTGATAATGATCAAATGGTTGATCAATACACACAAAACGTTCGCAGATCTGGTAGAATTAGCATTCCACCTGAAAGATATGGATTTTTCATGAATGGATGCTATGTGGTTGACTCGGATGAACCAACTACATACCATGATGCAATGTCCAATTCGGATTGTGACAAATGGCTAGAAGCCATGAACGTTGAGATGCAATCCATGTATGACAACCAAGTATGGGAATTGGTTGAACCACCACTTAACTCCAAACTGGTTGGATGTAAGTGGGTTTTCAAGAAGAAAACCGATATGCATGGAAACTTGGATACTTATAAAGCAAGACTTGTAGCAAAGGGTTTCACTCAAACTCAAGGGGTTGATTATGATGAAACATTCTCGCCTGTGGCAATGCTAAAGTCAATTAGGATATTATTTGCCATAGCTGCATATTATGACTATGAGATTTGGCAAATGGATGTCAAAACCGCTTTCCTTAATGGACATCTCGAAGAGACTATCTATATGGTTCAGCCTGATGGTTTTGTCGATCCAAAACATCCTAATAAAGTATGCAAGTTAAAGAAATCAATCTACGGATTGAAACAAGCATCGAGAAGTTGGAATCAACGTTTTGATGAAGAGATCAAGAAATTTGGATTCCTCAAGAACGCTAATGAAGCTTGTGTGTATAAAAAGGCTAGTGGGAGCATTATCACATTCTTAGTATTGTATGTTGATGACATACTACTATTTGGAAATGATGTTCCAACCATGGAAGGTGTTAAAGCCTGGCTTGGAAGTTGCTTTTCCATAAAAGATCTTGGTGAAGCCGCCTATATTTTGGGAATAAAGATCTATAGGGATAGATCAAGACGGTTGATAGGTTTAAACCAAAGTGCATACATTGATAAAATCTTGAAAGGTTCAAGATGGAAAACTCTAAGAAAGGTATGGTACCTATTCAAAGAGGGACAATATTGAGTACATCTCAATGTCTAACTCAAAGGATGAGCAAGAAAGAATGAAGGAAATCCCATATGCATCTGCTATAGGATCCATCATGTATGCAATGATATGCACTAGACCGGACGTGTCATGCGCATTAAGCATGACAAGTAGATATCAACAGAATCCAGGTAATAGCCATTGGATGGCTGTTAAAAGTATATTGAAATACCTTAGGAGGACTAAGGATATGTTTCTAATATATGGATCTGGTGAGGAGGAGCTCGTTGTAAAAGGTTACACGGATGCGAGCTTCCAGACTGATCGAGATGATTCTCGATCACAATCGGGGTATGTCTTCATTATGAATGGAGGGGCAGTGTCCTGGAAGAGCTCGAAGCAGGACGTGGTAGCACTGTCCACTACAGAATCCGAATACATCGCCGCTTCATTAGCAGCTAAAGAGGCTGTATGGTTAAAGAAATTTATTGCCGATCTAGGGGTAGTCTTTACCATTCAAGACCCCCTAGAGATCTTTTGTGATAACGAGGGTGTGATTGCTCAAATCAAGGAACCCCATGCACATCAAATGACAAGGCACATTGAGCGGAGATTCGACTACATAAGGGATGAAGTTGAAAAGGGAAAGATATATATTCGCAAAGTTCACACAGATCGAAATATTGCGGATCCACTCACGAAGCTCCTTGAAAGGGCAAAGCATGAGAGTCATACTTGTGCCTTAGGACTTCGATATTCTAGTGGTTGGATTTGATCTGTTTTGTATTTTAACTTTGGAACGAATGTAATACTAACTCTTTGTATAATTTATGACATTTTGAGTTATGTTCCATTTTAGCATGTTTACATCCATGAATATGTTTATTATTCTAAATGTCCGTAGTTGGTTATATTTGTGGGAACAAATATGAATGTAAGACTATTATGAACATGGATTGGTAGATATTCATAAGGTATGAATATAGAGCAAAAGGTTGCTACCAAGGTTCATAGATATTTGTGGGATACAAATATTGGACTAACCCGCTCTTAAATGTTACTGCATGGAATTTTATAATTGATCATAAGTAAATTTGAGTAAAGGCGAATATCATAGTGTCTTCTGACCTAAGATACATATTGGGTTTTGATATTCACTAAATATTATATCTTGATCTAGTTCTTCACTGTTCTGAAATAATGGACAATACACAAGGCTATGTTTAGGTGTGATACAAGGTGATTGTGATAAACGTATGTAGTTAAGATGGTATTTGTTCCTCTTATTCATTGAGAGTATGATGTCTAAGGCCTGATAAAGTTAAATCAACAGAATGATCATTCTATGTCCCTGGATTGAACATGACATCTGAAACAAAAGGATATATGATTGGATTCACCTAAATCAGTTCAAGTAAGGGACTTGAAAGGAATGATGTTATTGAATGGCACTTAGTCATGCATATTAGGGTAGTAAACCGTTGTTAGGCGGTATTTGCTACTTGCATCAATCTCTATGTATCTTGTGCAAGTGGGAGATTGATGGAAATGATCTGCCCAAAATACATATTGAATTGATGTGGCTAGTATGTCATGATCCAAGTCGGGTCATACCCAATAACGAGCTAGACAAACACCAAAGATATTTGTTTTATGATATGATCATATAAATAAATATTAACACTTAGAATATTTGGAAATTGGGTTTCCAAACATTTACACTTGTGTTGTATATAAATTATATGGATAATTTATTTCAAAGAGAGAGGAATATTAATTCATCCGCATTCGTTTTACACAGCCGCATTTGATGTGGTTGAACAAATAAGGATGATGTTTACTCATCCGTATTCGTTTACACAGCCGCATTTGATGTGGTTGAACAAATGCGGATGATGTTTACTCATCCGCATTTACAAATGCGGGTGAACAAACCCTGTCTGCATTTGTTTTGGAACAAATGCGGATGAGCATTTCTGGAAATGCTGATGGAAACATACATCCGCATTAGCTAATACGGATGACCATTTGCAAATGCGGACGAATTACTTCACCCGCATTTACAAATGCGGGAGAACAACTTCATCCGCATTAACTAATGCGGATGTTGTTCTGAGAAATGCGGATGGGTTAAGGGGCTGGACCCCACCCACTTTTCTCTCTCCTGAACTTTATGTTTCCAAGGACATGCAATATAAGATGGCTTGCAGATCTCTCTAAACTGACGATTTTGAGAACACGAAAAGTGTAAGAACCCTTTTTCTCTCGATCGGTCTAGAGAAACATAAAAGGGAGTTGTATAAGTGAAAATCCTAGCAACCAGTGTTCTTGTTGGTGGCTCGTGGGTAGACCAGCTTGAGGCTTCTTGCTTTAGGAGCTGCCATCCTCGTTCACCTCCTCCCGACCTCATAGTTGAAGGTAGTTCTTCGTACCTTCTATGGTTGTTTGTAAGCATGATTTCATATATCGATCCATATGGGTTTTGACTGATTTTATATAAAAATGTTTTATATGTAAATTAGCTCACTGTAACAAGTTTAAATTATATATATATTCCGCTAGGTTCTTCTATTTGTTAAGGATAAAATAGATCTGTTTAACTTGTGAAAACTCATTAATGGCATCAAGAGCCGGTTATATGGATACATGCTTCATTTGGACTAAAAATTCGGTTTCTTTGTGATGATTCACCAAAAGCCGAGAGGCTTCAGCCCTAGTATCCCCTATTTTTCAAGATCTATTTAGACATGCATATAGGAATCTTAGAAAATTTTTATCATTTGGATGATTTTGTTTTGGAAACAAAACCATGGTTCTTGGCTGTTTATGCTTCAGCTGAGAATCTATGGTTCAAGGGGATGCTTTTAGATTTTGCTTACATATGTTGATATGTATTTTATTTGTTCACAACCAAAGCCGAGACCTATGGATGAATGTGTTGTGATTTGTTTTAATTATTCAAATGGTTTGTAATAATTAAACATATTTATTCTTCCTATTGGGTATGTAATTTATTTATTTTTCATTTGGTATGTAAATAAATAGGCTAGTTGCACTTTACTTTTACTAGAAAAATTGTATTTAGAATATGTTTTGTAAAAGAAGCTACAACAAGAATATCTTTCTCGGTTTTAACCGAAAGGAGAAGATGAAGGCCCAAAGGAGTTTGGTGCTGAAATCAAAGCCTAAATGGAGACCCAAATGGATTGGAAGAGTCACAACACAAAGTGGACACTTGAAGCATTTGGATGCGGGATCAAGTGGGAGTTCACCGGCACAAATGTTGTGTCATTTTCACCCTTAGAAACGACTTTACTAACTCACTTGTTTCGGTCAAAAAGTGATGTTAAGCTTAGATGGCTACGGTTATGGACTCATGTGATGCTTGTGTGGTTGTTTTATTATTGTTTTATGATATATGGATATGCATGTTTAAACAATTTAAAATCAACAACAAGCATAAAATTGGTTCTTATAAAACATTAACATGGGTAATAAAAGGGTTTATTAAAAGTTAATGTGTTAACAATAAAATTGGTTTTATTGAAAGAACCTTGAAAATTGTTTCACACTGGTACCACACATTTGAATGCATGAAAATGTTAGGTGCAAAATTGTTTTCAAAACTAGAATTAATGAAAACTTAAATCCCTTTTGAAACAAGTTTAACACCATCCTTTTACACAACACTCGAATCACTTGGGAATTATTTATGGGATAAAGGTCACCTAACCACTCTTAAGGAACTTGTGTGTTTGAGGTGGGGTTAACATATTTGTGGAATAAAGGTCACCTAACCACTTGTATGTGTAAACTCACACGTGTGTGTAAGTAGGAAAACTTGAGTTGGAAACCATGTGAATAGGGTCACCGAAGCATGGTGTACAATGGTGTTGATGGGATTAAACATGCCAACTAAACATAAAAATGTTTAACCGATCCCATAATACTAGAAGTTGCAAAGGGTTGCAATTGTCAAGTGTTGACTACCTTGTTATTTTAAATGATGGGATAAAGGTCACCTAACCATTATTTAAATGTAACGTTGGATTCTAGATTTTTAATTATTAATTGTCTATGAGACCTGAAAGGGGTATTAATAATTAAAGTTTTATTTTTGGAAATACTAAAAATGAACTTTGTTTGTAGAAATGGCCACCAACAACAACGCTCCCACCCCGACCGTCCATAACCTATCACTAAGAACTATATTAGAAAGGGATCATCTTAACCATAATAATTTTATGGATTGGTTTCGTAACTTGAGAATCGTTCTCAAGCAAGAAAAGAAATCTTACGTACTAGACGATCCCATTCCCGACGAACCCGACGTTAATGATGTTGAGGCCTATAACGATTGGGTTAAGCACACTGAGGATTCTGTGCTGGTTTCTTGCCTCATGTTGGGAACTATGATTCCCGAGCTCCAAAAGGATTTAGAGCATCATGGGGCATACGACATGATTACCCAGTTGAAGGAAATGTTCCTTCAACAAGCAAGGGTAGAACGCTTCGAAACGGTTCGAGCGCTTCATGCATGTCGCATGGAAGAAACTCAATCGGTTTCATCTAATGTACTTAAGATGAAGAGCCACATTGATCGCCTTGAAATGCTAAATTTTCCCGTCTCAAAAGAGTTGGCCATGGATTTGATCCTTAATGGCCTAACTAAAAAGTTTGAGACATTCATCATGAATTATAACATGAACGGGTGGGACAAGAGCATTGCTGAGCTTCACGCAATGCTCAAAACGGCCGAGGCGGGGATAGGTAAAAGGGTTTAACCCGTCCTCACGATCAATGAGGGAGGCAACAAGCACCTCGATCCCAAGGCAAATGTTGCTAAAGGAAAGGGATACATCAAAGGAAAGGGTTAGGGAAAGGTAAGAACTGAACCTCCAAAACCAAAGCTTAAGAAGCCTAAGGTAACGGAAAACGATCCATGCTTTGAGTGTCGTGAGATAGGACATTGGAAGAGGAATTGTCCAACCTATCTCAAAGAGTTGAGAAACAAGAGGGACGCTGGGCAGACCTCAGGTACAACTTTCATGATTCATATTGAATTGAATGTTATTTCTTCAAACACATGGTATTGGATACCGGATGTGGAATTCATATTTGCAATTTGTTGCAGAGGTTCAAAAGAAATAAGCATTTCAAGGAGACACAAGTCTCTACATGGGCAACGGAGCAAAAGTTGATGTTGAATCCCAAGGAGACTATGTTTTGAAGCTTCCAAATGGTTTGGAAGTTGTCTTGAAAAACATCTTGTATGCTCCTAGTTTGACTAGGAACATAATTTCTGTTTCCCTTTTAAAACAATATGGTTATGTATTAAAGTTTGTAAACAATTGTATTTGTGTTTTTATGGATGATGTATTTTATTTTGAGGCTATGCCTTATAATGGTATCTATGAATTGGTTCATGATAACTCATCTTTTAATAACTCGTTATACCAAACAAGCACCAAGAAACTTAAAATGGGTTTAAGTGATTTATATCTTTGGCATTGTCGTCTTGGGCATATAACCAAGAATCAGATTCAAACACTTCAAAAGAATGGTCTTTTGGAAACAAATGAAAATGGTTCATTTAATAAGTGTGAATCTTGTTTACAAGGAAAGATGACCAAGTTGCCCTTCAGTGGTACTAACGAAAGGGCAAAGGATTTATTAGGAATCATACATTTGGATGTATATGGTCCTTTTAAGACAATGACAAGGAATAGAGATACTTCATTACCTTTATCGACGATTATAGTCGTTATGGTTATGTGTACTTGTTGACACACAAACATGAAGCTTTTGAAATGTTCAAAATCTTTAAGAATGATGTAGAAAATCAACTCAATAAAACAATCAAAGTTCTTCATTCAGATAGAGGAGGTGAATACCTGAGTGATGCTTTTCAAGATCATCTTATGAGTTGTGGGATTGTCTCACAACTCACTCAACTCGGAACACCGCAAGATAATGGTGTGTTCGAAAGGAGAAACCGAACCTTATTGGATATGGTTCAATCTATGATGGCTAGAAGCTCACTACCTCTATCATTTTGGGGTTTTGCATTGCTCTCCACGGCTCGTATTTTGAATATGGCCCCAACCAAGAAAGTGGATACGACACCTTTTGAAATATGGCATGGAAGAGTTCCATCACTATCATATTTAAAGGTATGGTGTTGTGAAGCTTATGTGAAGCAGAACACCCAAAACAAGTTATAAAGTCGATCAATTAAGTGTATATTTGTTGGATATCCCAAAGACTGTATGGGATATTACTTCTTTAATCCAACCGAGCAAAAGGTATTTATTGCTAGAAAGGCTGAGTTCTTAGAAACTAAGTTTCTGATGGAAGAAACGACGTATAGAACAGTGAAAATTGATGAGGATCAAGAACCACAAGCCAATACACGTTTGGTTGAAATTAGCAATCAACAAGAGGTTGTTGATAATGATCAAATGGTTGATCAATACACACAAAACGTTCGCAGATCTGGTAGAATTAGCATTCCACCTGAAAGATATGGATTTTTCATGAATGGATGCTATATGGTTGACTCGGATGAACCAACTACATACCATGATGCAATGTCCAATTTGGATTGTGACAAATGGCTAGAAGCCATGAATGTTGAGATGCAATCCATGTATGACAACCAAGTATGGGAATTGGTTGAACCACCACTTAACTCCAAACTGGTTGGATGTAAGTAGGTTTTCAAGAAGAAAACCGATATGCATGGAAACTTGGATACTTATAAAGCAAGACTTGTAGCAAAGGGTTTCACTCAAACTCAAGGGGTTGATTATGATGAAACATTCTCGCCTGTGGCAATGCTAAAGTCAATTAGGATATTATTTTCCATAGCTACATATTATGACTATGACTATGAGATTTGCCGAGCCTCTAGGTTCAACCCTTACATGGTGAAACCACTTATGTTTACCCACCGCGTAGCACCTTTTGCTATTCTCCAATGCCTACACCTCATTCTACAAATGATTTAATTAAAAAGGATACTAACAGTTTGTTTGCAGGCTTAGAAAGGGTGAATCATAAAGAGATTCGGGAAGATTATGATTATGGAGGAAGTAGAGGTCTTGGCAGTAGTAGTTCTAGTTCTTCAGATTCCAAAAAGTCTTTTGTAGATAATAGTTCTAGTAGCATAGATTATAGTTTGGATAGTTTGCATTCCAGTTGTTCTCATTCCACTATATTTGAATTAAATGAAGTTGATGTTTTAAGTGTTAATGAAAAAGTTGGTGTTCTCAGTAAAGGCTATAAACATTCTTCAAAATCAAACTGTTTTGAAAAATTCATTTCTCTTCCCATTCCCACTTTCACTCCCATTCGAATCAGTACTCCAAGTGAAACAACATCCTCACATGATTGTAAAATTTCAAAGATAAGAGAATCCACAAATCATGATAGATCATTTGACTCAGAAAACAAATCACAGGAAGTGCACGTCACTTATAGTGATTGTGATTCTCTTATGTCTGAGTGTGAGGAAGAGATTATTATGGATAATATTCCAATTCAGAATGATAAAAGAAAATGCCTAAAATATCATTGTTTCAACTATGGAAAAGATGATCACATTGTTAAGCATTACCTAGAGGTTGTAAATAGAAATGTAGATAACCGTTCTTTAGGAAATAGAATAAATCATTTAGTTAATAGCTTCTTTTGTACATATTTATCTTCTCCCAGAACCAAGCCGGTTAAGGTTTGGGTCCTCGTGTATAAATGATTTTCTTTAATTCATTTTCCAGGAACATTCAAGAAGGGCTATTAATAGCACTTGGTACTTAGATAGTGGATGTTCAAGGCATATGACTGGCTTGAAGGACCTTCTTACCAATTATCGGAAAATCACTGGAGGATATGTCACTTTTGCCGGTGATAAAAGGGGAGGTAAAATGATAGGTCAAGGTGAGGTATCCAATGGTTCTTTAACCATGGAAAAGGTAAACTTAGTACCTGAATTAGCATTTAATCTTCTGAGCGTGTCATAAATTTGTGACAAGAATATTCCTGTGCTTTTTAAATCTAACGAATGTTTGTTTCTTAAGCCAGAATTTTCAGTTTCATATGATTTAGTTATCATGCGAGCACCAAGGAAAAATGACACGTATCTACTTGATATGAAATCCATAGAATCAACCTCCACCATGACCTGTCTCTTGTCAAAAGCTTCTCCCTCTGAGACATTTCTCTGGCATAGACGTTTTGGCCATGTGAAATTTAAAAATATTAACAAGTTAGTTAAAAATAATCTTGTCAAAGGTTTACCACAAAAGGATTTTTCTGTAATCGAAAAGTGTATATCTTGTGCTAAAGGTAAATAGCACAAGAAATCACACAAGCCTAAACAAGAAAATTCTATTTCTAATCCTCTTGAGTTATTACATTATGATCTGTTCGGTCCAATAAGTGTGAAGAGTATTTCTAAGAAATCTTATTGTCTTGTTGTTACAAATGATTATTCTAGATATTATTGGGTTCGGTTCCTAGCACATAAAGGGGAGACAACAGAGGCGTTGTAGAAGTTGATTTTAACCATTGAGAATATCAGCAACAAGAAAGTTTTGGCGATCAGAAGCGACAATGAAACAAAATTTAGAAATCAGATCTTTGATTCATTTTGTGCATGCAAAAGGATTCTCAGACAATTCGGCCCTGCCCGAACACCTCAGTAGAACGGCGTTCCAGAAAGAAAGAATCGCACTCTTATTGAAGCAGCATGGACTATGCTCATAGAATCTAAACTTACTATTATTTTCTATGCAGATGTAGTCAACTGTGCTTCCTACTTTCTAAACAGAGTTTTAATTGTGAAAGACAATATGAAGACTCCATATAAACAGTTTCACAAACGAAAACCGTTGATTGACTTTTTTCGTTCGCTCGGTTGCTCTTGCACGTTGTTGACTACTCAAGCTCAAAATTCCAAATTTAGAGCAGTGTCAGATGAAAGTTACTTTGCCAGATACTCTTCAACTCAAAAGGCTTACAGGGTATACAACAAACGAACACAAATAGTGCAAGGATCTTTCTATGTTGATTGGTAAGAGTCCAATGTTTCCAACGTTGGTTCTGATCCAGATTAGTTCTATGATATAAACACTGTTTTTAATTCATTCAATCTGCCATCCTTCCCTGACAATGACATTCCTTCATCATGTGGTCAACCCTTCATTCATGTTTAACCACAACCTCAAACACAGCCAAAACCACCACCTCAACCTCAACCTGAACTACAACCTCATCTTCATCTAGATCTCCCACCTCAACATCAACCTGAACCTGAAAACCAAATCCCCTCAACACCATCACAAATGCCATAAACTATTTCCAATCAACCATCCACCCTACCGTTATCCACCTCACAACAATCTTCCTCACAACCCACTTCTTCCAATTCCTCAACCTTTAACATTAACTTTAAAACCCTAAAAGATCACCCACATGATTATGTCATTGGTTCAATATCTAATGGTGTCAGGACTCGAAGCCAATCAAAGCTAATCAATGAATGTCTCTTTGCTTGCTTTTTATCTCAAATTATCCTAAAAAATATGGCCATGGCTCTTCAAGACCCAAGCTGGGTGGAGTCAATGCAATTAGAGCTTAAACAATTCAGAAAATTGAAAGTGTGGCAACTAGTTGATCTTCCTCCAAATAAGTATCCAATTGGTACAAAGTGGGTATTCAAGAACAAAGCAGATGATCGTGGGGTTATGATTAGATACAAATCAAGGCTGGTTGTTCAAGGATTTGCTCAGGAGGAGGGGATTGATTATACTGAGGTGTTTGCCCCGGTGGCCCGGATTGAAGCCATTCGGATTTCCTTGCTCATGCTGCTCACAAAAACTTTAAGTCTCCCAGATGGACGTCAAGTGTGCATTCCTGTATAGAGCTATTGACGAAGAGATCTATGTCTATCAACTATCGGGTTTCGAAGATCTAGATTTTCCTAAAAAAGTTTACAAAGTGGATAAATCCTTGTATGGATTACATCAAGCTCCTAGAATCTGGTATGAAACCCTAACACAGTATCTCCTCAGAAATGCTTCACACGTGGAACTATTGACATGACTTTGTTTAAGAAGGAGGTTAATAGAGATGTGCTTATTGTTCAAGTATATGTCGACGACATCATCTTCGACTCAACGAATGAGAAGTTGTGTACAGAGTTTGAAGAAGTGATGAAAGAGAGCTTTGAAATGAGCATGATGGGGGAGATGTGCTTCTTCTTAGGATTACAGGTAGAACAAAAGCCAAATGGAATTCTCATTCATCAAGAGAAATACATTCTTTAAATCCTATCAAAGTACAACATGAATGATGCTTCTCTCGAGCTTACTCCATTTTCTGCATGGACCTGCCTAACCCCTGATGACAATGGAAAGCCAGTTGATGCTCACCGTTATCGCTCTATGATAGGATCCCTAATGTATCTCACCATGAGTCGTCCAGATATTACATTTGCTATCTGTTACTGTGCTCGATATCAAGCCAATCCAAAAGAATCTCATGAAAAAGCTGTTAAACGTATCTTCCGCTACTTGAAGGGCTCTCCTCGTTTAGGTCTTTGGTATCCAAAGGGAGGAAATTTTGATCTTCATGCGTACTCTGACAGCGATCATGGAGATTGTAAGCTTGATAGAAAGTCTGTTACCAGCAGATGTCAATATCTTGGGGATTGCCTGGTTTCATGGCAAAGTAAGAAGCAGACAATAGTTTCTCTATTCACATGCGAGGTAGAGTATATTGCTACTTCAAGTTGTTGCTGTCAAGTGCTGTGGATTCAACATCAAATGATGGATTACGGGATTAATTTTCTTCAGACGCCAAACTTCTACAATAGTGAAGCGGCTGTTTGAATTGCCAAAAATCCAATCCATCATACTCGTACCAAGCAAATTCAAACAAGAATTCACGCAATCCGAGATGCACAAGAAAGGGTTTTATTGATATTATTCCCATTGACACCAAAAGTCAAAAGGCTGATCTTTTCACAAAAACTTTTGATAAACCTAGTTTTTATGAATTGATTAACAAGTTGGGTAATATCTTTTTAAGGGCAAATTTTGGCGGTCATCTGTAAATATTTAATATCTGATTTGTGTATATAATCTTATCTTATTTTTGCACTTTAACATCTGTAAACACGACTTTGACCGTTTTATATTTTTCTTTTGTTGCACTTTAAGTTTTTGTGTATATAATCTTATCTTATTTTTGGTGTAGGATTTAGGAAGCTTGGATAGTATCTGAAAGAGGCGTCAAAATTACAAATCTCGGTAGGCCCGGTGGCCTAAAACGAAGTAGACGGTGATTTTGTGACTTAACTAGGAATAAACCTCAGTGAAAAGGCTTATACCCATGTCATTTCGGCTTGCACAAAGTTACAAATCTCGTCAAAATCTGTGTTGAGAGTGGATGATTTCTGTGTTTGACCTTGAATTCCCAAATTTCCCTCATCCTTTAGCCTTGAATAATTTGTGTGTCCAACTGCTCTACTATGCGTAAGCATTGACCTGGAGTGATGATCTTCTCTGTTATATATGAGTATAGACCTAAAGCTCTCATCAACACTCTCAAATGATGATCTTCTCTGTTATACATGAGCATAGACCTGAAGTTCTTATCATTATGCTTAAATGATTATCTCCTTTGTTATACATGAGTATATACCTGGAGTTCTGATCATCCACCCCTTCATCCATTCTTACGTATATCATATGATCTGCATTATGTCCATTCCAGAAATTTCAAGCAGAATCAATGATTACACTCAATAAACCATGATGACAAGATAAGTTCTTTGCCGAATGACTGTGGGAACCAAGTTTCTTGAGCGTTCTTAAGCGAACCCAAAACATGATAAAATTATGTTACAAGTCTTCATTGAAAAGAATACGGCATGGGTTTAAATGGACAAGCATATTGGCAATCCCACCAATCCTTGACTCTCTAGACGATTTCTTGCAAAAACATGTCCGATATCCTTGTTGTTGTGCTTTATTTTCAAATTCTTCTTTTTCTTGTCAAGTCTCGTGGGTTGAGAAGTCTTCTTTTCAAATATAAAATATGAAAATACAAAATTTTGTTCATGCAAAACTGTTATTTCGTAGTGCGAAACTACTCTTTTGCTGACCTGGTTCTGCAAGCGAAACTATAGTTTCGTTGGTTGTGCGAATCTATTGTTTCGCCAGGCGAATCTATAGTTTCGGCACATGCGAAACTGTGGTGTATAAATATCAGTTTCGTCAGTTGTTTCGTAATTTGTGAAATAACCCAAAAATTTTGAATTTGAACCGTTTCATCTACTTTGTATTCAAAATCGATTGTTGAAGTGCTTTCTTGAATTTGAACCGTTTCATCTAACCGGAAAACTTTGATTATCAACATGTTTCGAACCGTAGAATGGAGTTAGATTGGGATTTTGAACAAAAAAATCAAACCTGTGACTTTTGGGTTTAGCACATTCATTGTGCGAAACTAAGTTATTAAGTTGCGAAACTGAACGAAAGTTCACTAATCCTTGCGAAACTGTTCTAGTCATGCTGCCCGTGTACACTAAACAGTTTCGACTGGATCTTGCGACTCTATAGTGTTATACCCTAAAAGGATCTTACTTGCCAACTCAAGAAGTGGTTGGAGGTTGTTCTGGTTGAAGAACATCAGTTACAGAAAACAACAGAAGACAACAGAAGACAAGTATAAAGCACCCGCATTTGTTAATGCGGATGACTAATGAATAAATGCTGACAAGTGTTTGTTCACCCGTATTAACATATGCGGATCAAGACAACTAATGCTGAACATAAGTGTTCATCTGAAGAAATGCTATCAAAGATGTCGGGTTTTCACAAGTTAAACAGATCTATTTTATCCTTATAAAATAGAAGAACGCAGTGGAATGTATATATATATATATATATATATATATATATATATTTTAAACTTGTTACAGTGAGCTAATTTATATATAAAACTTTTTTTTTATAAAATCAGTCAAAACCCATATGGATCGATATATGAAATCATGCTTACAAACAACCATAGAAGGTACGAAGAACTACCTTCAACAATGAGGTAGGCAGGAGGTGAACGAGGATGGCAGCTCCTAAATCAAGAAGCCTCAAGCTGGTCTGCCCACGAGCCACCAACAAGAACACCGGTTGCTAGGATTTTCACTTATACAACTCCCTTTTTTTATTTCTCTAGACCGATCGAGAGAAAAAGGGTTCTTACACTTTTCGTATTCTCAAGTCATATATTTAGAGAGATCTGCAAGCAATCTTATATTGCATGTCCTTGGAAACATAAAGTTCAGGAGAGAGAAAAGTGGGTGGGGCCCAGCCCCTTAACCCATCCGCATTTCTCATAACAACATCCGCATTAGTTAATGCGGATGAAGTTGTTCTCCTTCATTTGTAAATGCGGGTGAAGTAATTCGTCCGCATTTGCAAATGGTCATTCGCATTAGCTAATGCGGATGTATGTTTCAATCAGCATTTCCAGAAATGCTCATCCGCATTTGTTCCAAAACAAATGCGGACAGGGTTTGTTCACCCGCATTTGTAAATGCGGATGAGTAAACATCATCCGCATTTGTTCAACCACATCAAATGCGGCTGTGTTAAACGAATGCGGACGAATTAATATTCCTCTCTCTTTGAAATAATTATCCATATAATTTATATACAACACAAGTGTAAATGTTTGGAAACCCAATTTCCAAATATTCTAAGTGTTAATATTTATTTATATGATCATATCATAAAACAAATATCTTTGGTGTTTGTCTAGCTCGTTATTGGGTATGACCCGACTTGGATCATGACATACTAGCCACATCAATTCAATATGTATTTTGGGCAGATCATTTCCATCAAAAGATTGTTCACCCGTATTAGTCCATGTGGATGAACAACAGTAAATGCTGACAAGACTTATTCATCCACATGAACTAATGCGGGTGAGCAAACACAAATGCAGACTACAAACAACAAATGTTGATGGACTTGTTCATTCATATGAACTAATGCGGATGAACAACTTACACTGTTTTATTTATTTTGTACTTAGACTAGATTCACTTGTATAGATTAGGGTTAGTTTAGTCTTTTGTACAGGCAATGTATACGCTATAAATAGGGTCACATACCCTAACTTTGTAAGTTGTTGACTTCAGCAGTAATATCCACAATATTTTACAACATTTACTACTGTTCTTGATTCTCTTACATTCAAGCGTTTACTACAGCAATTAATGTTCTTTAATATAGTAATTCTGCTGCTATATTATTGACTCAATCCACATATTCGATCCTAGGTTGAGTCACATCAACCGAGAATATCATTCTCAAACCCAGTCAATTGGTATCAGAGCCTTGGCTCTTGAATTCATCAAAGAATCATCTCGGATTTTGGGTGAAAATCGATTGATTTGTAGATTGAGTTGTTCATCAGCAAGATCTACTCTTCTGATAAACAAAAATACTGTAATCAAACACCACAAAGTACAAAATCTTCAGATCTGCTGCTGTCAAACCCAACAACACAAAATCAATAACTTAGAACTCCTTCAAATCGACAGATCTAAACTGAACAGAGCTGTTCTTGACTGAAAACAGAAGATTTGAAGAAAAACACACTGTTTGAACTTAAAATCAACTTAAAACAATATTCAACAAGTTAAAATCAGTTTAACTAACATGGATTCCTATAATCATTCTGAAATTGGTCATGCATCTAAACCTCCTATGCTTAAACACAAATTTGAGTTTAAGCAGTGGAAGATTCCTTTTAGAAACTACATTACAGGTGTAGATCCTGACTACTGGATATCTATTTGCAAAGGTCCCTACATTCCACTGTCTCCAAATGCTGATCAAGCTGCTCAGTAGAAAACTACAAGAATTCCCATTGAGGATCCCAATTTAACTCTTGATGATGAAGAATTTAAGAAAATCAAGATTGATCTTAGAGCTTATTCCATCCTTACACAAGCACTGAAAATGGATGTTCTAAAAAGATTATAAAAATATGGAACAGCTAAGGGTGTCTGGGATGCTCTACAGATTATGTGTGAGGGAAGCAGTGAAGTTACAAAAATTAACAAAGACAAGTTGGTAAATCAGTATGAGACATTTCATCATACCAAAGGAGAGTTTATCTCCAGACAGCTTCATAGATTTGTGCAACTTGTAAATGACCTTGAAATTATAGGGGTCGCTTACAAGGAGAAGGAACTAAACAAGGAAATTCTACACAGCTTGCCTCAAAGCTGGAAACAGAATGTTACAATATTGAAGAATACTCTTGATTTGGAGAGTACTAGCTTGGATCTCATGATTGCAAAAATTGAGGCTCTTGAACTTGATGAAAGGAGCAGAAATCTAAGTGGACCTCAAGTCATTGAGGCTTATAAGTTTCCATCTGAAACTCATTCTGTTGAAAATGCCTTTGTTACTGAAGAAGAAGACTTTCTGTCATCAAGAGATCAAACAAGAACAACAAGATTTTGTGCTGCTCCACAACCTCAAAAACAACCTTCTTCTGCACAACCCACTGTATCTCCAAACAACATGCATGATGAGCAAAAATCTGAAGAATAAAAGGCAACTTACAATGCCTTTGTTGCTAGCTTTGAAGCCTACCTTGGAGGGAGACTCACATCAGCTCATCTGATTCAAGAAGATCTAGAAGAAATGGATCCTGATGATGTTGAAGAAATGGATTTGCAATGGTAGATGGCCATGATCACTATGAGAGCAAAGAAATTCTTTCAAAAAGGAAAGAAACTGAGTCTCAATGAGAATACAAAGCTAGGATATGACAAATCCAAAGTTAAGTGTTTTAGCTGTGGAATGAGTGGTCATTTCTCTCGGGAATGTAACTCTCCCAAGAGAAGCAACAACAATTTTCAAAGACCCTCACATGGCCAGCATGCTTCTCAACACAACACCAACTTTCAGCCAAGCAACTCTTATCCACACCAACAACAAAATCAACAACAACAAAATCAGCAACAGCCAATTCAGCAAGGACAACCTCTGCTGACTCATCAATCTCAAGGAAGTAATCAACAAACTTCAAATGCACTTGTCATCAGACAAGATGGAGTTTGTGATTGGAGCGTGTATGCTGAGGAAGTTCAACCACAGTTTTAGAATCATGCACTTATGGCACATATCAATGATGGACCAACTCCAATGCCATCTGAGGTAAAATCCAATCTATGTTCTGAAAAATGTGTTCTAGAAGTACAGGGGTACAGGGAACACAATCACAAATTGGCTAATAAAATAAGATAAGAAAAGGTGAAATCAGAGATGTTAAAACAAGAAATGAGAATTTATGAAGTTAAAATCAAATTTCTGTTGTCTGACATGGAAACACTCCATGGTGAAAAGTACACTCTTGTGGCTGAAAATGAGAGGTTAACTGAATTGTTGACCAAATCAAAAGCTGAGCAATCAGCTACTGAAATGAAACTTGAAAAGTTTTAGCTCTCATCTGTCAAGCTACAAGAGTTACTTGTGTCTCAAAAAGGGGCTAAAGATATGACTGGGATAGGCTACAAAACTTGTCCTCCTCCATATAATGATAACTACACTGTTATGACTGAGTCACTTACTTAATCAGATACAAAAGAATCTAAAATTATTAAAACCAAAGCAATGATTTCTCAAACAACAAATCCTCAAAACAAACCAGGTGTTTACATTGAAACTGATGAGGATAAAATCAGATTGGGTCATCCTATCAAAATCAAAGAGTGCTCAGACAAACCTGTGGTTATCAAGAAACCAAAGAGCCCAGTCAAATCAATTGAGCCTTTTGTAAAATTCGTTCCTCAAAATCTTAAAGTGAATTACACTGCTGAATGCTCAGTGAAACCATCTACTAAAAACAGATCTGATTATGAGATCATATCTCCTAAAAATTCAAGCAAATCAGATAGGGTTTCATTGAACTTCAAGGATAAAACCAAAGTTCCCGTAGTTACCAAAGGAAAAACCACTTTTGTTCAAAAATCTAAAGTGAAATCTGATTCACCATCTTCATCAAATATCAAACAAGGAAGTGGGTTTGATATCTTTAACAAAGAACAGGTAGAAAAATTCGATAGGGAAATAAGAGAATACAGAAAGAAACATCATCAGTCCACAAAAACAAAGCAAGTTAGAATTATGAAACAATCTATTAGTACTCCAAAGACTGATATGACTTCTGTTTCAAAATTAAAGGACAATCAAATGTATTGTGAATTCTGTGATATGACCAATCACAAAACAGATGAGTGCTACTTCACTGAGTACTGCTCTATCTGTGACATGAACAATCACTCAACCAAAAACTGTCATTTTAACAAATATTGTTCATTGTGTGATATGACCAATCACAATACAATTGATTTTAATTTAATAAAAAAGGATTGAAAAATTCACAACACAAACCCATTTCATCAGTTCCAACTGACAAGGTTAGACACAAAAGTCCAACAAACCTTAACATATCACCAAATTCTCATCAAAAGTATAAAATCAAAGTGATTTCTGACAAACAAAAATCTATTCATCCTTTGCACAAAAATCAAAAGGAAAGGTTTGTATACTCCTCTGACACATCAGATAAAATTGATGAACTGAAACCTCAAAGAAACAATAGAAAAGGGCTGAAATCATCCTCCTCTAAAACACACACAAGAGGAAAGTATCAAGAAGTAACAGTGATCAATGCCAAAGGAGAACCCAAGACCATTATGGCTTGGGTTCCTCATTCTAACTAGTTCTTTTTGTGCTTGTATGGTCATTCATACAGGTCCAATAGTTTATGGTACGTGGACAGTGGATGCTCCCGACACATGACAGGAGACAGTTCCCTCCTTCATGACTTCAAGCACATTCAAGGAACTACTGTGGCATTTGGCGGAGATTCATAGGGCGGTAGAATTACTGGAGAAGGTTCAGTGACGATGGGATTCTGAGCTTTGATAAAGTCAATTACTGCGAGTAGCTGAACTTCAATCTACTCAGTGTATCCCAGATTTGTGACAAGAAATATTCTACTCATTTCACTGACACTCATTGCTACATCTTGAAACCAGGATTTCATATTCCTGAAGAATGGGTTGTCTTGAAGACATCGAGGAAGAATAATACATATGTCTTGAACCTTAATTCTGTTTCTCCATCAGAAGAGACATGTCTATTGTCTAAAGCATCATTTGATGAATCGCAACTTTGGCATAGACGCTTAGGACACACGAATTTTAAAAATATGAATAGATTGGTCAAAGGGAACCATGTAATTGGTCTTCCTCAAAAGGAATTTCATTTTGTTGACCACTGTACCGCGTGTCTCAAAGGAAAACAACATAAATCATCTCATAAGCCAAAACTTGTGAACACTAACAATTATCCATTGAAGTTACTTCATATGGATCTCTTCGGGCCGACTCACGTCATGAGTATTGGCAAGAAGCATTACTGTTTAGTGATCAATGATGACTTTACTCGATTCACATAGGTCTTCTTCCAACTTCATAAGAATGAGGCGCCCCAAATCATAATAGATTTTATAACCAAAATTGAAAATCAACTTGATTTAAAAGTAAAATCTATTAGAAGTGACAATGGGACGGAATTTAAAAATGAAAGCATGAGTTCATTTTGCGCAACAAAAGGTATTGTTCATCAGTTCAGTGCAGCTCGTACCCCACAACAAAATGGAGTTGCTGAAAGAAGGAATAGAACACTGATTGAAGTAGCAAGAACAATGCTAGCTGATGCAAAACTATCAATTACATTTTGGGCAGAAGCAGTTAACACTTCTTGTTTTGTGAAAAATTGAACTCTGATAATCAAAGAACACAATAAAACTCCTTAGAACTTCTTTTTCATAGAAAACCATTCATTGGATTTTTGAAGTCATTTCGTTGTCATGTCTCAATATTGAACACCAGAGACCATTTAGGAAAGTTTGCTCCTAAGTCTGATGAGGGATTCTTCATGGGATATTCCTCAGTGTCTAAGGCTTTTAGGGTGTTTAATCCTAGATTAAACATCATTGATGAATCAATAAATATTCAATTCAATGAGCATTCGTTTCCCAAATCATCAAATGGTCCTGACTAGTTGTTTGATATTATTCATTTACAAGATCCTTTGATCAGTTCAATTTGTCAAATGCAGGAACATCAGGGTAAGTTGAAAGAAGAACAGACTTCCCAATGATTCCTCCTTCTACTGATCAAGACAATGAAGAAGTGCCCTTACAAGCTAATCCTATCCGGCAAGTTACACAAAATGAAAGTATCTCAATAGTTGTTTGTCGCAGTTCAATGCCATCTCCTTCAGCTGATCCTTCAACTGAAGTGAGACATTCAGAACCAACTCATGCACCAGCTGATTCTAACAGAGATGGAAATGATGAGAGTATTTAGAGTGCAGTTGAAGCTGAAGATGCTGTATCCTCTGATTCTGGTCATCACTCTCCCACACTACAACAACAAGATGTCTCTCACCAAGATGATCTGAATGTCTCTAATCTTGATGTGTCCATTGCTGGTGATTTGATTCCAATTACCAGGACACACAAGAATCATCCAGTGTCCAACATTATTGGTAATTTAGACGAGCGGGTGACACGAAGCAAGTCAAGTATTGCAAACATCTGTTTGTTTTCTTGTTTTCTGTGTTAAACTGTACCCAAAAATATTAAAGAGGCTCTTCAAGACAATAGCTGGATTGAGGCAATGCAGGAAGAATTGCTACAATTCAAGAAACAGGAAGTATGGCAGCTGGTGGATCTTCCCGAAGGTCAATACCCTATCGGCACCAGATGGCTGTACCGAAACAAGACTGAAGACAGAGGGATCGTCATCAGAAACAAAGCAAGATTGGTAGCATAGGGCTAGACACAAGAAGAAGGAATAGATTATGACGAGGTGTTTGCTCCTGTTGCTAGATTAGAAGCCATGCGACTCTTTCTTGCGTACTCTGCATCCATGAAATTCGCAGTTTATCAAATGGATGTAAAGTGTGCATTTTTGTATGGAAAGATCTCTGAAGAAGTCTACGTGAGTCAACCTCCAGGCTTTGAGGATCCTGATTTCCCACACAGGGTATACAAGCTTGATAAAGCTTTGTATGGCTTACATCAAGCCCCTCGAAAATGGTATGAGACTCTGTCATCCTTTCTTTTTAACTATGGTTATGAAATAGGGAAGATTGACCAGACTTTATTCAGAAAGAGAAAAGGGAATGAGATGCTGCTTGTCCAGATTTATGTGGATGATATCATATTTGGCTCCCCCAATAAACAAGTCTGCAAAGACTTTGAAGATCTTATGCATTCAAAATTTCAGATGAGTGCTATAGGAGAACTCATATTCTTCCTAGGTCTTCAAGTACAACAAACATCCAGTGGAATCTTCATCAACCAGTCAAAATATATGGAATCAATGTTGAAGAAGTTTCACTTTGCAGACTGTCAGTCCATCAGAACACCTGTTGATACAAAAGTGAAGATTGGCCAAACACTGATGGCAAATCTGTGGATCAGACTCTTTATAGATCCATGATTGGTTCACTTATGTATTTAATAGCCAGTAGACCTGATGTTATGTTTGGTGTTTGTGTATGTGCCAGGTATCAAGCATATCCCAAGGAATCTCACGTGAATGTTGTTTCACTTATGGTATCCAAAGGATGGAGACTTCAATCTCTATGCATACACTGACAGTGACTACGGGGGATGCAATTTCAACAGAAAATCCACATCTGGCGGTTGTCAATTTCTTGGTCCTAGACTGGTGCCATGGCAGTGCAAGAAACAGACCAATGTTTTTTTATCGATAGCAGAAGCTGAGTACATAGCAGCATCAGCTTGTTGCTCTCAAGTTCTCTGGATTCAAAACCAGATGCTTGATTATGGTTTCAATTTCTTGCACACACCAATTCATATTGACAACACTGCTGCAGTCTTCATAACAAACAATCCTGTTCAGCACTAAAAAACAAAACATATTGAAATTAGATATCACTTTTTGAGAGACTGTGCTAAAAAAGGTTTAATCAAGCTGATTCAGGTTAACACAGACAATCAGCTAGCTGATTTGTGTACTAAGGCATTTGACCCAAGTCGGTTTGAATTCTTAGTCCAATCAATCGGAATGATTAACTTTGAGTAATCAAAAAAAAAATTTAAAAATTTACAAAAACATCAAAAAAAATATTCTCAAAATTACAAAAAGAAATCAATTTTTGTTGAAGTCCTTGATTTGTACTTCTTTTAGGAAATGATATAATTACAGTCGTTATATCATTCACTGTGCTTAATTCAATATCTTGAAAGACTGACATGACTTACCTGATATGTGGGTAGGCTCAACTTGGAACAGAAGATAAATGTTGTGATAAACTAAAGATCACATTCAAATGTGAATGTATCATCTCAAGAGCATGTAAGTATCTGACCTATCCAAGTGTATGTATATGTAGTAACCTAAACACACCAGGTCATGATACCTTATGAATCTCATTCACATCAGTTTCTCCTTTGTTTTGTTGAGCAAAGACCTGGGGAAACAAGCACATAGTGCTGATGTCTAGATCCAAAAAGATTCCCAATGAGGAACACATCCAATACGGGTGACAAATAAAACATAATATAACAAAAAGAATCCCAAAGTGGATCACCTTCCAAAGTGAAGAGCAAAAAGAATCCCAATGAGGATCAAACAAAATAAGGATCAGGTAAAAGAATCCCAAAGTGGATCCCCATTACCAAAATGAATGAGGTTTCATAACTTAAATGACCAGGTATTGAAAGTTGTGAAAAAGTTCTACCATACAGTACATGAGGATAGTTGATCTTGCTATGCTTATGAGTGTGAGGTTTATGTTGAATGTTTTATTAAATCAAAACATGATAAAAATCACATGCATTACAATATTAACCAAGCATGAGTTTAAGAGGACAAACATACCTTCAATCAATAAGTTCATGACAACTTGCACTTATGAAAGATAAGATTGTTATGATACCAAAATTTCAAACAAAAGTGCAAAACAATTAAACAATTCATAAATATTGTCCTAAAGTTGTATAAATTTTATTTAACGTTTTTATCCCGCATGGATATAAACTTTAGGGGGAATAATAAAATTTTAAAAGAAAATATTTACAAAAACATGAAATTTGCAAACATTAAATTGACAACTTTGTCAAATTGATTGTGTCTGTATGGAAATTACTCCATAATCAGCTTCAAAAGATGCATATGCTCCAAAATCAGTCAAGTTGGGAATCTGTGTCACATCCAAGATACATGACAATCCAAGCAAGAATTGACAATCTCTGAATCTGCAAAATCTTCGTAAAACAACAAAAATGCAGACTCATCTTCATAAAATCAGAAGCAGCTGTACAAACCAATCAGATTCAGCCACTGCAAAAACATTAATTTTTGACTAGTACAAAATTTAATGCGGGTAAGTGCATTGGTTAATGCGGGTGAAGGTAACCCTGTCATTTAACCAATGCGGGTAGCTATTTTTTGTACAAGTAAACTAATGCGGACAAAAAATTGTTCATCCGCATTAGCTACAGTAAATACGAACAAGTCATTTGTTCACCCGCATTTGCTACAGTGAATGTTGATTGCTTTGTTCACCCGCATTTGTCACAGTATATGCAGACAAGTAATCTGTTCTCTCGCATTCGCTACAGTGGATGCTGATGGGTAAAATTAGTTCTTCCGCATTCGTTAACAGTAAATGCTGACACTTAGTTTGTTCATCAGCATTTGCTACAGCGAATGCGACCATTGAAATTCTTATTACCGCATTTGCTACAGTCAAATTTTCTACACTTGTAAAGTTTTGTGAAAATTATGAAATGTATTATAAATACTCATTTAATGTGAGTCATTTATTACTTTTCAAAATTTTGAGTGAACTTTTATAGTGCATCGAGTGCCAGAAAATATTCATCTTCAAACGTTCAAATCTTCTCTAATCAAGCATCATTGTGTTCGAATCTAACATCAAAACAGCCAAAATGTCAGTTAAATCGAAGTTTTGTCAACCACAAGGTGATTATCAGATTCTGAAAACTTCGACTGTCTAACCAAATGCATTGAAATGGAACCCTAATTTTGAGAAATTGTTAAAATGCACTGAAGAGCAATGGATTTACATGAATGATAGAGTTCATTAAAGCCAATGATCAGTGTAAACAACAAAGATTTCCTGTGTTTCTAAGAACACCTCAAACATCGATGAATAGGGGATACTGTCCCATAACAATGTGAAATCAAAACCAACAGTTTAAGATGTAAACTTGTTAAGACACATTCATCATCACTACAACTCAACAGAAATAAACCAAAACTTTTGAAATGGTCTTCATTCAAAATCAAAATTAGGTCAAACAACCTAATGTAACAGTAACAAGCATAATCAATATTTTGATCTAAAAAGTCAAAATTGAACAAATCAAACTCAGTTCATATCTATATGAGATATATTGTCCATAATTCTCACTAATTCATTTACATTGTGTGCAGATTACATATGGCAAACCTGACTTGGAGTAAGTTCCACAATGTCAGTGGTTTTCTTGACCCTGATGTCTCAGAAGCAGAAGGACTCAGAGACATGTTAAGATTCATAACCGCTACAAGAGTGGCACATGCCATAACTATCAGACCTGTAATCTATGAGAATTACATCAGAACATTCTAGGGAAATGCTGAAGTTTTGGAAGATGATGGAGAAAAAGTCATCTCTAGAAGAATAACAGATGATCATACTTTGATAATCTCTGAGCAAACTGTAAGACAATGTTTGTAGTTTGAAGATGATCCTAATTCCCCAACAGAATTTGATAAGGATGATATCATGTCCTTTTTTGCAAACATTGGATATGAAGGTGGTTTTGAGGATAAACAGATAGTCAAAGGGTTGGTTGATTTGCAATGGAGATTCCTCATTCATTATGTGCAACACTACTTATCCAAAAGGAAGACTGGATGGAATGATATACCCTTGACTACATCATCACTTGTTTGAGCTCTCTGCTCAAACAGACCATACAACTACTCAGCATATGTATTTAATGGTATGGTTGCTAATGTTCAAGAAGGAAGAAGAAACATGTTCCTCATGTACCCAAGATTTATTCAGTGCTTAATAAATGAAGCATTTCCTGATTTGGCATTAGAAGGTCCTGTCCTTGATGTTCCTCATTACAATGCAAGGTCTTACAAGTACATTAAAAAAAGGGATCCAAGAAATTTTTACAGTGGTACTTTCTTTCCACTTTTGCCTTGGATGCAACAACAAATTAATCCACAAGATGATGTTCCAGTGGATGAGGAACCAGAACAAGAAGAAGAACATGTTATACAAGAACAAGTACAAGATGATGTTCCTACTGAGGAACCTGTTCATGAAGAGGCTGCTGCTCATGATGATGTTACTGATGTTGCTCAACAAAGAGATGATCAAACAATTAAGGAACAACCACTGTTGATGAGCATGCAGAATTAAATGAAGAAGCATTGAGGCCAATGTCACCACATGTTGATGTAGGTGGTGATCTTCACATTGCGCCTTCAACTCATGATGCTGAGATTCATTCCCTTTTTAGGGTTGATCCCATTATATTCTCTCCATCCTCTCACATGCACACTCATGAAGAACCCTCCAACAGCCCCTCACATGAAGCTGTTGATGCTTCTGATGGATCTGGTGAATCTACCAGTTCATCATCTGAATCATCTAGTGATGAGGAGGATAATCAACAATTTGCACCACTATCGGAGAGACAAATGATCTCAGAGGAGGGTCTCTCAGAAAGTTTTGCTGAATCTGAGATAAACAGATCAGATGAGAAAGACAAGATGATATCTGATCTGATGCACAAAGTTGCTAAAATGGAAAAGACTCTGGATAGAAGGGCAGGAATCATAAATGACAGAATTCAAGAACTTGATGAAAAGGAAAAAGAATTAAATGAATTAAAAGCCAAGTATGAAGCTGATATGAAAGAAAAGGATGATGAGATCAAAAAGCTCAAAGCTTCTTTAAAGATGTCAAGAGAAGAAATCAATGGTCATGTGGACACTGTGGCTATCCAACTATGGCTATGGAAGATCAAGAACACATGTTGGAGATGCAAACAGAAATTATTGCTGATCTGAACAAACAAAATAAGGATTTGAAGAAAAGAATTGATGAATTGGAACTGATTGCTCAATTAAAGTCTGAATTTGAAAGAGAAGCAATAGAACATGAAGCTGAAGAAACAGATAAGATAGTTCATTCACAATAGCAAGAAACTAGTGGTGTTAGGGATGATGATAGCTGGGAGATGGTAGTACATTCTGATCCATCTACTGGAAAAGAGGCCATGCTGAAAGAACTAATAAATGACTTGGAAAGGTATTCTTCCAGTGAATTAATCATAGATGAAGAGTTTTGGGACTACATCAAATACATAAGGTCCCCCTCTGATTCTATTGTAGTAATTCCTTCAAAACCTGTGCCAATTGAAGAAGAGTTAAGAATGCAGCCTCTACCTACAGTTGTGCTGACTGTTGAACAACAAAGTCTAATTAAAAGACTTTGTGATGAGTTAAAAGAAAAAGAAACTGCTGAATTGAACATTCAAGAAGTTGTTGAGGCTGAACAACAAATAATCATTCCTGAAATTAAGGCTGTTGACCAAGAACAACAGGCCAAAACTGATGAAGCTTCATCATCAGGATCAAAAGTGATAACATACACAAGAAAAAGGAAGTATTTGTCAGAAAAGGCGAAAGGAAAACTTCCTATGGTTTAGGAAGAACAACCTAAAAAGAAAACCAAAGATGATCCTAGAAGTTTGGCAGTAATTGCTAAATTTTTGGATGAACATGAGCAGGCTGAAAAAGAGTTACAACATACTTTGGAAGTGATAATGCTGGATGAAGAAGACTCTAAAAACAAACAACAAAAGACACATGATGATGTGACAAGCCCAACTATTATTGAGCAATCTGTTGAAAGCATGATTGAAAAGGCCAAAACTGATGATCTGATGATTCATGCTATGTATCTGATTAATCATGGCTATGAAGCTGACATGGTATTCAACATGACCTATGATGAGATTGTAGAAGAAGCAAAGAAGACAGAAAAGCTGCTGGATCCATCATATATAACAGAGTATGAGATGAGGAAAGATTCTGAAAAGAAAAAGGCTGAAAAGACAAAACCTTCCATCTCAAAAACAATAAAGAAAGATGCTGAACAGTCTATGTTTCCTGATCCTTATAGCATGTCTGATAGGGAAATGAAGGACTATCTTAACAAACAAGGGTTTACAAAAAGAAAACTTGGTAACATGAAGAGTAATTCCCTAAGGGCTGCAATGTTAAAATTGATGAATGACATGAAAGACAGATTGAAGTCAATTGAAGAAGAAGTAATTACCCAGAAGCCCAGAACAAGAACATCAGCACAAGATGTGCAGCTAACAGTTAAAGATAAAGATGTTCTGGCCCCTATCTTACACAAGAATTCAAAGTGGTTTATAGAGCCTTCTCAGCTCGAACTCCAAGAAGGGCTAACCACTGCTGAATTAATTAGAGGGGTGTCTACTCCAAGTGGCAAGACTGATGTTAAAATCATTGCCTGGAAGTATGACAGTGACTGGAATATGTTCATGGTGAAAAGAATATCAGGATTGGTACAATTCTTCACTGAGTATACAGCTTTAGTCAATGCATTGAAAGTTCATGATCTGAAAGAACTGGCTGAGCTTGATCTGGTGAATCCTGCTGGCATGTACAGAGGATATGAATTTGCTGATATTTTGAAGATGTTTAAAAGAACTAACAACTTCAAATCACTGAAAGCCATTTGCACAAGAAAAGACAAGACCTTCAACAACCCACTTGTCAAAAGAAGAAAAAAAGAAGCAGAAGAAATAGTATTCCCTGAATTATATGTAAAGCCAACTGAAAGTCTGAAAAGAAAGATGGTTACAGGCACTCATAAGTCAAAGCCTATTTCTAATGTTTATTATGATGAAGAAACTTATGAGCTTGTGATTGAAAGAACATAGGGAGGAAAAGAAGCCCCCAAAATTAGAATTTTCAGTGGATATGAGGTGAGACTGCTAGATGAGTCTTACATACACTATATCTTCATAAGACACTTCAAAGCCCTCAAAAACAAAGCTGCTAAAGATGATCTGGAGTTTATGTTGAAGTGTGTTAAGATCTTGAAGCTGGCATTTGACAGAATCAATAATAAAAGGGAACAAAGGAAGAAGAGAAAGGTGCCAATGCAGATGGGCAATATTGTCAAGTTAGAGGTTGATGCTGATGGGTCATTGCTGATCCATAGAGATGGGTTATCTTCCATTTCAGTTTGAGAACCCATCTCTTTGAAACAAATGCCCCTTGCTACTATCTATACCATGAGTGAGATGAAGATACATGTGCTGAGCAGAGAAAAGATGAAAGAAGCAAAAGACTTTTCCAATATGATCAAGGCAATTATCAATCCCTCAATGGTACAACCTGAATCACAAATAGAAGCTGCTGCAACTTTATCCCCAAAAGTCCAACAGAAGACGTCACAAGAAGACCAACCAGAATCTTCACAACCTCCACCACCATCACACTCTTGAGGAACCTAGGCAGTATAATCCTTAGGGGGAGTATTGTTAGACCCTGAAAGGATCATACTTGCTAACTCAAGAAGTGGTTGGAGGTTGTTCTGGTTGAAGAACATCAGTTACAGAAAACAACAAAAGACAACAGAAGACAAGAAAAGACAAGTATAAAGCACCTGCATTTGTTAATACGGATGACTAATGAACAAATGCGGACAAGTGTTTGTTCACCCGTATTAACAAATGCGGATAAAGACAACTAATGCTGAACAGAAGTGTTCATCCGTATTGGTCCATGCGGATGAACTGAAGAAATGTTGACAAAGATTGTTCACCCTCATTAGTCCATGCGGATGAACAATAGTAAATGCTGACAAGATTTATTCATCCGCATGAACTAATGTGGGTGAGCAAACACAAATGTTGACTACAAACAACAAATGCTGATGGACTTGTTCATCCACATGAACTAATGCGGATGAACAACTTACACTGTTTTATTTATTTTATACTTAGACTAGATTCACTTGTATAGATCAGGGTTAGTTTAGTCTTTTGTACAGGCAATGTATACGCCTATAAATAGGGTCACATACCCTAACTTTGTAAGTTGTTGACTTCAGCAGTAATATCCACAATATTTTACAACATTTACTACTGTTCTTGATTCTCTTACATTCAAGCGTTTACTACAGCAATTAATGTTCTTTAATATAGTAATTCGGCTGCTATATTATTAACTCAGTCCACATATTTGATCCTAGGTTAAGTCACATCAACCGAGAATATCATTCTAAAACCCAGTCACATAGTTTCATAGTCCATACGAAACTAGTTTCCATCTGCAAAACTATAGTTTCTCCTATTCGAAACTATAGTTTCTCAAGTATAGTTTCGATAGACAGTTTCACCTAAACTGTGTGAAACTATAGTTTCGTACTCTTTGCGAAATTATAGTTTCTCTGTGCGAAACTACTTACGAAACTATTTAAAAAAATTAAAAAAATATATATAATAATAATAATAATAAATAGTAAATAGATAATAATAAATAAAATTATAAAATTTTAAATGCTTTGTAATCTCTTGTGATTTAACAAATTCTCGGTTTCACCTGCAGTCATTATGGGTGTTGGGTCTGAAAATGATAGTCTATATTATCAACATAGTTAAAGTCAATAAATGTCTATGTCACTGTCAAAGTCATCAGAATAGTCAAACAGACCGGTTTGAGACGAAGAATCGAGACGAGAAGTTGAAGATATATTTCTCTAGGAATTTTTATTGTTAATAAATATATTTTGTGTCAACAAAATATATTTATTTATGTTTAAGTCACTTCTATGTTTTATATGTAATTTCTCTAATTGTCTAAGTCTAGGGGCTTAATATGTCATTAGTGAATACTATCACTATAAATAGATTAGTGACAATTAGGTTCAAGTGAGCATGAATGAGCCATTGATTGAGGGGCTTTCACTTTGTAATATCTTGAGCAATCAATTTAGATCAAACAAAGGTTTTATTTGGTGTTCTTGAGTGTTCTTCATATATTTCTTTATTTTATAGTGTTTGATCTATAATTGTCATAAAGATCATTGATATTTTGTGTTATTAGTGGGGATCGTTTGTGTTTATCAATCAATTGCACTGTATCAACGATCAAGTGGACCAACAATTTGGTATAAGAGCCATTATGCTCTTGATTATTTGAATTTTGTTTGGTTTCTAGTTCAAAGTCACTGTTCCATTCATTTTCGATCTGATCTGCGTGTTTTGGACATGGAAATTGATTGAGGATTGCTCGATTTTAGTGTGGGAAGCTTTAGAAATCATCAGATCTCAAAATTATTGAGATTTTGATGAATTTCAGTTGATTTCAAGCTAAAAAAGCTATTCTGATACGTCGGGCGAAACTACAGCTCGTCCAGCGAAACTACATCTTCAGTTAGTGAAACTACATAGTTTCGCCTGGCGAAACTAGAATTCTTTCAGCCAAACTACAAAGTTCTTGGCTTTTGAATCTAGTTTCGTCGTCCCTGCGAAAGTACATGCGTTGAACGAAAGTTCATGGTGTTTGTGTGCCGAACCCAGCGAAATTGCTTCCAAATTGATTTCTGAAAGAAAGTTCAACTAGTTTTGGGAGAAACTGCCCTGCGAAACTAGCATCAGCGTGCCACTGCTAGGCGAAACTGCTATCGAAGGTGAAATTACATGCGAAACTACTAGCGAACTACCAGCGAAATTACTGAAATTTCAGCGAAATTAATTTCTGATCATGTCAAAAATGGATTTTTCGAAAGTCTCTAATTCCTTCAAATTTGATAATCTAATATCGGCACAAAGTCGGTTTGATTCTTTTACAGCTATGAAAGATGAAAAGATATCTGATTTTGTTGATCGATTTTTG
Organism: Flaveria sonorensis; assembly: GCA_025506505.1. Lineage (NCBI taxonomy): Eukaryota > Viridiplantae > Streptophyta > Magnoliopsida > Asterales > Asteraceae > Flaveria > Flaveria sonorensis. The sequence goes on along the minus strand of CM046423.1, from coordinate 23,877,668 downwards.
ATGGTAGCAAGCAACCTTAAGAAGTATGATGACCAGCTGGGGAACCATGAACAAGTTACAAAACTTTTGGACTCTCTTCCTCCACAGTGGAGTCCACAAGTTAGATTGTTAAAGCAGGAAAGAAATTTTGATGACTACAACTCCTTGAGGTTATCAACAAGCTGAAGTCATTTGATTTGGATATGAAAAGAAGAGTGTATAATCTATTCATGTATGGTAGTGTATCTTCAAGTGTTGAGATCATAGAAACTAAAGAAGAAGTCAACCATGCATTGATGGCTGAGGTGGTAAACAATGATGAGGATTCTATTGAGGTTTTGATCCTTTCAAAGAATTCAGGTGTGACACTCAAGGTGAGAGTGTTGGTGATGTTGGTGATTGTGCAAACCGGTGTAAAGTTCAGGATGAAGGAAAGCAAGAGGAAGGTGAAGCTGAAGAAGCTAAGAGGAGAGCTATTGAGGAGGAAGAATCCAAAAAGAACACTCCTGTTTGTCAATATGAAAAAGCCCTAGCTGCTGAAAAGATAGTTATGGGACTTCCTTATGAGGTTGTTCAAGAAATGTGTTCTCCTCCCTGCAAAATTCATTTATTTGGAGTTTATAAAGCTAACAGATTATTGTTAGAAAATGAAAAAGAATTAAAACAAATAAACAAAGAACTTAAAATCAATGAGTCCAAATATTTTATCAAACTAAGAGAAGCTTTAAAAGAAAATGATCTTTTAAAAATAAATCTTTTAGAAAAGAATGTCGAGATTAATGTTTTGAGCTAACGAGTCACATTAGCAGAATCTAAGAATAGCAAGCTTAAAACTAAACTTGATAAATGGATGATATCAAGGATGAAACAGGAAGAACTATTCTATAAGCAAAGGGGAGCCAGAATCAAAATGGGTGTGGGATGTGGTGAAACTTCATATGTTTATCCTCCTCCTAGCACTCATTGTTACTCTCTTATGCCTCAACCTCATCCATCTTATGATTTTATTAAAGTTGCAGATACTAACAGTCTACATGCAGGTTTAAGCAGCATTAATCACAAAGAGATTTGAGATGAATATATGTAAGACCCCAAAATTCTATTTAAAAGAAAACGAAAGGAAAAGTATCTAGAAGGAAAAGATGAAGGATACAAGTTGAAGGGGGTAAAGTGTACAAAGTACAAAACTTTAATATTATATTAATAAAATGGGTATGGCCACCCACTTTAAAGCATATCTGCTTTCTGTTCTCGGTCAAGAAGAAGAAGAAGAAAGGGGTGCCTGTTTTGGAGAAGAAGAAGGAAGGAAAAGCTGCAAAAGGTTAGTTTCTTGGGTTTATGTTTGGTTTTAGCTAAGTTTGTAGCTTGTAACCGAAGTTCTCGATGTTTTAGAAGGTTGTTCTCGGGATTTTTGAGGCTAAAATCGCAAGTGGAGGTGTTTGGTTTGAAGAGCTACTTCAAGGTGAGTTTCTAGATCCCCTTTTTAATGGTTTTCTAAGTGTTTGGGGCTATTATGCATACCGGGCAGAAGGTTTCTAAACCAAACTGTGAGTTTCAGCATGATGTTCGATTGTGTTCTATTGATGTATGTTTTTAGATGTCTTCCTAAGATGTGTGTGATGTTTAGTTTGTTCTAAGTGTGTAGTATGATAGATCTATGCCAAGGATGTGTTAGGATGATGATTGGGAGCTGGAAATAACATAAGTTACGTTGCAGGGTAGATAGTTCATCCGCATTTAAACTGTGAAATTTGGATAAGTGTTTTGTTCATAAGCATTTGCTACAGTTCCATCCGCATTTGCTACAGTTCCATCCGCATTTGCTACAGTGTCATCCGCATTTGTTCTATTAGCATTTCTTTGGACACTTGGATATTTTCTGAAGACTTTCATCCGCATTTGCTACAGTCCATACGCATTTGCTACAGTCCATACGCATTTGCTACAGTGTCATCCACATTTGCTATAGTGTCATCCATACTTGCTACAGTGTCATCAGCATTTCTTTGGATACTTGGAATATTTTTTGAAGGGTATTTTTTGAAGACTTTCTTCCACATCTGTTCTTGCTCATCCGTATTTCTTTGGGGACTGAGGTTCCTTTTTTTGGAATTTTGGGAAGTAGAATTTAGTGCTAAGAAATGATGTTTTGGGGCGGTTTATGCTCATTTATGTTGCGTTTGCTTTATGTGCTTCCATGATGATGTTGTTCCATGATATGTTTATGTTGTGACTTTACGTGGTATGATGTATGATTATGTACGTAAAGTATTGTGTAATGAAGTGAAAGATAACGATAATGAAAAGTGGAACGTAAAGAACGAATGAAAGTCTTGCAAGCGATGAATGGAGGTGCACGACCATGTTGTCGTCAGCTCAACTGTGTACGGTTTAGCTAACCCGAAGGATGCACACGGGGAGTCTATCCTTGAGATAAACTCGATAGGGGGTCAAATCCTTAAGGTTGACAATGATGTCGTGATGCTCACCCCAGTACTGTGTCGGTCTTCGGACATGACACGGGGGTTTGTTTATAGGCCCCGTGACAGTATCAGTCTACGGACATGAGTCGGGGGTGTTGCAAAACGAAACGGGATCCTTGACGCGTACTCCGGTACTGTGTCATTCTTCGGACATGAGTCGGGGGTTTGTTTATAGGCCCCAGCATAGTATCAGTCTTCGGACATGAGTCGGGGGTATTGCATGAGACAGGATCTAGATAGAAGTGAAAGATAATAATAAGGAAGTTCGAAACGTATGAAATGAACGAATAAGAAATGAACGATGATGTACGTTGAGAAAGATAAATGAATAATTATTATCTATGTGTACGTATGATATGTGATCGCGTACGATTGTGAAGGTTATGTTTTTAAAGGAAGAAAATTATTTTATTTATAAAACTAGAACTCACTCAGCGTCGCTGACTTTTGTATGCATAATAGTTGGCAGGTATTTTGTTGATGCTGAGGAGTTGCATGCATGGATGCATACGCTACTGGGAGTGTTTTGAAGATTCGCATCCATATTTTGACATATCATTGTCTTTTAAACTAATGTAATGTATTGAAATGATATGTTTTTGATTATTAAAGAAGGTTTTAAATTCCGCTGCAACGGTAATGTATATTTTAAATATTTTATGCAATGACAGTTCAGTTTGTAAGTGTTCTGGAAACGGGGCCTTATAAGTTGGTATCAGAGCTAAAGTTTAAGTGAATTGGGTAAATATTTTCAAAAAGAACCTAATCTTAAACTGAGAATGGGACGAAAGGAAAGGGATGCTAGTCCTAGTTGCTACATGCCTGCAGGTAAAAGTTTTATGTAAAAGTTTTAGGTAAAGGTTTTATGTAAGCTTTTTGTAATTTAATGTTAACCGGTATTATGTACGCATGTTATGTGGCTTGTGTGCTTTTGTGTGTATTTAGATACTGATGTAGTCAGGATAGGAACTTACTATACTGGACATTAACTGAGCTATTACCTTGATTGACCGTGTTGGTGTTTGAATCTTGTAGTGTTCATAGATGGCTGGTGGTACATCTTCTAAGGCTTCCCGAGGTGGAGTGTGTGGTGGACGTGGTGCTGGAACACGTGCCACAAGGAGAGAGGTTAGGGATGCGGAGACGACTCCTATAGGTCCCGAGGTTCATCAGCACGAGGGCATTGATGAAAGTGCAAATTTGAGGGCCTCAATCAAAGAGGCGGTGGTTGAGGAGGTTCATCAGGTCATGCAGACAATCTTACCGTCTGTAGTGACCGAAGTTATTCGTGCTATGAAGGATGACGAGCAGAAGGAGAAGGAGGAGAATAGGAGAACCGCCCAGCGAGGGGGTGAAGCTGGAGGTTCTGGGGATATGGAGCAACCCGATGCGGATATGGTTGTCTCCGATGATGATGAGGAGGCTGTGCCGGGAACTACGAGGGGATGCAGTTATGGGGCATTCCAAAGATGCAGGCCCCTAATGTTTGATGGAAACAGAAGTACTACGGCTGCTCAGCATTGGGTGAGAGAAATGGAGGCGGTGCTTGACATCAGCGAGTGCCGTGAGGATTAAAAGGTGAAGTTTGCTACCCACTCTTTTGTGGATTCAGCCTTATGCTGGTGGGACAAAATTGTCCAGGCTGAGGGTACCAGGGCAGTCAGGAGGATGAGGTGGAAGGAACTGAAGAGGTTGGTGATTGAGGAGTTTTGTCCTCATAGGGAGCTGGACAAAGTCGAGAGGGAGTTCCTGTAGCTGGAAGCGAGAACGATGACACACCAGCAGTACACCATGAAGTTTAACGAGATGGCAAGACTGGTGCCAGATCAAGTGACGCCTGTGTCACGGAAGATCAAGAGGTACATCAAAGGTCTGCCAATAGATGTCCGCAGACATCTGGTCACTGCCCGACCAAGCACGTTCAGGTCGGCGGTCTATTTGGCGGGAAGGTTGTACGACGAGTGAGAGACGGTGGCGATGATGGATGAAGAGGAGGAGCGAGGCTATGATGGGAATGGAAGTGGAAGAAGGGGTGATGAAGATGGATTTGAGGCTGGTGGTAAGAAGGTGAGGATAGGCAATCAGAGGATGGTAACCGGGGAAGTGAGGGCATGCAAGAAGTGTGGAAAAGGCCATGAGGGAGAGTGCAAGTGGGGACTGAATGTCTGTTTCCAGTGCGGGAAGGAGGGCCACAGGGCATGGGATTGCCTTATGGCTAAATGCTATGACTGTGGTGAGACTGGACACATGAGCCGAGACTATAAGAAGACGAGGGCAGGAAGCTCCGGCGCATGGAAGGATGGCAGAGGATGAAGGCTGAAGCAGGTGCCCTGACCGAGAGGAGGCTGGAGCGGACTTCGACTTGACGTTAGGTACGTTTCTGGTAATTTAAAATGTGCATCTATGCTTTGAATATGGTGCTAGTGGTAGTTTGTTCCTGCTACCTTGTGTTAAGTTACACGTTAGGAGTAGGAATATTGAAGAGCCATCGATGTAGAGATTGCGACTTGGGTGGATAAACCTATCCCTTCAGATGAACTGGCTAGAGTTTATGAGACAAACACCAAGTGTTGCAAAAAGATGGATTGATCAACAGTGCCCGACAAGAGTTCGGTGCCGACCTTCGGCGACGGAGTAATGATAAAGACCTCACCTTGGAAATGGATCCTTCGAATTAGAAAGCAAGGAAAATGGATACCGAGGCATATAGGGTCATTCTACATTGCTGCTCAGAAAGGAGAAGTCGCATACCAACTGGAGCTACCCGACGTGTTAAGTGGGACTCATCCGATGTTCCATGTATCTCGTCTATGAAAGAGGTCAATCGAGGAGGAGAAGATTGTGCCACTAAAGGACACTATGATGGATGAAAGATTCAACTACGTTAAGCAACTGATGGTCGTTTCTGATGGAAGGAAGTGATGGACTAAGGAGAATGGTGGTTTCACTTGTGCGAGTGCAGTGGAGCCCATAAGGGATCCAAGCCTAAGTGTAAGATCAAGGAAGAGGAGAGACAACGTTACCAGTAACTGTTTGAGAAGCGATAGGTTTTGGGGACGAAACCTATATAAGGGGGTGGACTTGTAACACCCCGAAATTCTATTTAAAAGAAAATGAAAGGAAAAGTATCTAGAAGGAAAAGATGAAGGATACAAGTTGAAGGGGGTAAAGTGTACAAAGTACAAAACTTTAATATTATATTAATAAAATAGGTATGGCCACCCACTTTAAAGCATATCTTCTTTCTGTTCTCGGTCAAGAAGAAGAAGAAGAAAGGGGTGCCGGTTTTGGAGAAGAAGAAGGAAGGAAAAGCTGCAAAAGGTTAGTTTCTTGGGTTTATGTTCGGTTTTAGCTTAGTTTGCAGCTTGTAACGGAAGTTCTCGGTGTTTTAGAAGGTTGTTCTAGGGATTTTTTAGGCTGAAATCGCAAGTGGAGGTGTTTGGTTTGAAGAGTTGCTTCAAGGTGAGTTTCTAGATCCCCTTTTTAATGGTTTTCTAAGTGTTTGGGGTTGTTATGCATACCGGGCAGAAGGTTTCTAAACCAAACCATGAGTTTCAGCATGATGTTCGATTGTGTTCTATTGATGTATGTTTTTAGATGTTTTCCTAAGATGTGTGTGATGTTTAGTTTGTTCTAAGTGTGTAGTATGATAGATCTATGCCAAGGATGTGTTAAGATGATGATTGGGAGCTGGAAATAGCATAAGTTACGTTGCAGGTTAGATAGTTCATCCGTATTTAAACTGTGAAATTTGCATAAGTGTTTTGTTCAAAAGCATTTGCTACAGTTCCATCCGCATTTGCTACAGTTCCATCCGCATTTGTTCTATCAGCATTTCTTTAGACACTTGGATATTTTCTGAAGACTTTCATTCGCATTGTTCATCCACACTTGCTACAGTGTCATCCGTACTTGCTACAATGTCATTAGCATTTCTTTGGATACTTAGAATATTTTCTGAAGGGTATTTTCTGAAGACTTTCATCCACATTTGTTCTAGCTCATCCGCATTTCTTTGGGGACTTAGGTTCCTTTTTCTAGAATTTTGGGAAGTAGAATTTAGTGCTAAGAAATGATGTTTCGGGGTGGTTTATGCTCATTTATGTTGCGTTTGCTTTGTGTGCTGCCATGATGATGTTGTTCCATGCTATGTTTATGTTATGACTTTACGTGGTATGATGTATGATTATGTACGTAAAGTATTATGTAATGAAGTGAAAGATAACGATAATGAAAAGTGGAACGTAAAGAACGAATGAAAGTCTTGCAAGCGATGAATGGAGATGCACGACCATGTTGTCATCAGCTTAACTGTGTGCGGTTTAGCTAACCCAAAGGATGCACACGGGGAGTCTATCCTTGAGATAAACTCGATGGGGGGTCTAATCCTTGAGGTTGACCCGAATGATGTCGTGATGCTCACCCCGGTACTGTGTCGGTCTTCGGACATGATACGGGGGTTTGTTTACAGGCCCCGACACAGTATTAGTCTACGGACATGAGTCGGGGGTGTTGCAAAACAAAACGGGATCCTTGTCGCGTACTCCGGTACTGTGTCAGTCTTCGGACATGAGTCGGGGGTTTGTTTACAGGCCCCGGCACAGTATCAGTCTTCGAACATGAGTCGGGGGTATTGCATGAGACAGGATCTAGATAGAAGTGAAAGATAATAATAAGGATGTTCGAAACGTATGAAATGAACGAATGAGAAATGAACGATGATGTACGTTGAGAAAGATAAATGAATAATTATTATCTATGTGTACGTATGATGTGTAATCGCGTATGATTCTGAAAGTTATGTTTTTAAAGGAAGAAAATTATTTTATTTATAAAACTAGAACTCACTCAGCGTCGCTGACTTTTGTATGCATAATAGTTGGCAGGTATTTTGTTGATGCTGAGGAGTTGCAGGCATGGATGCATACGCTACTGGGAGTGTTTTGAAGATTGGCATCCATATTTTGTGATATCATTGTATTTTAAACTAATGTAATGTATTGAAATGATATGTTTTTTATTATTAAGGAAGGTTTTAAATTCCGCTGCAACAGTAATGTATATTTTAAATATTTTATGTGATGACGGTCCAGTTTGTAAGCGTTCTGGAAACGGGGCCTTACAATATGATTCTCCTACAGGTTTGGAACTCATCAAACAAGGATTTGATAAGCAAAATGATAATTCCACCCTTGATGTTTCAAATCCAGTATCAAGTGTTTCCCATAACTTCTTTAATAAATTCAAAACAGGTAACATCCCTTCTTTTGTTCCTGTCAGGTTTGTCAAAGAAGGAACAGTTGTGGAATCGTCAGGCAATCAGAAGACAACAAGTGGTATCAATCAAGATCTGTTGGAAGCAGACTTATGTATGCAAGACTAGACAAGCTCAGATGATGAATCAAAAATCATTAAGTCACCTAAAGTTGTCAAGTCTCAAATGCTTCCAAAAGTTTAATCAAGACCTATACGGATCTCTTCTCCAAATGCTAAACACATCAGCAATCTCTCTAAAACTCAGCAGAAGCACGCACCATCTTCATTTGCTATCCATCAAGCTCGCCACAAATCTACCTCCAAGTCTGAGAAGTCACCAGTCATACAAAAGGGTTCTCAAAAGAATGTTCAAATCTCATCTCCTCGAACTTCACACGTCAAATCATAGCTAAGTTCTAAATCCATATCGACAAAGCCTCAAAAAGTTCAATCTTCTGATATCTGAAAGAAGAAGCTTCAAGGTTGTCAACAAGCTGTAACAACCATAAAGCACGCTCCACCCTCTCCTGCTTTACACGAGACTACAAAGAACCAAAAGCCTTTCAAGGCTTGCTTTAGATGTGGAAAAGAAGGTCATGTGCTAAAGAAGTGCCCTTAAGTTCAAAGACATGCTTGGGGCATGGGTTGCTTCTCTGGTTCAAAAAGTAAAAAGCACACATCTTTGAATGGTTGGATGGAGAACAATCTATCCAAACCTTCTCATGTGAAGCTGGTTTCACATGATTCAAAGATGAAAAGGACCAATGTTTCAAAATCAAAATCTCAACCTTCGGGTCTTAAAAAGAAAATGATTTCCAAATTCAATTCTTTCAAATCAAAAGTAATTGAATAGAAATAAATTTGGAAAGTAAAACAAAAAGTTAAAGAGATAAATGATTTTTCAAAAGGATGTGTGCTAAAGCAAGTTTTGTACACTGAGGAAAAAGGAACTCCCAGGACTATGATGGCCTGGGTCCCCCTCTCTAACTAATCTGTTAATGAGTGCAGGAATAGCTTAGGAGGATTGTTAGTAATCCATTTTACCAATAGAGAATGTTCCTCAGTCAAATTTGAAGTGGAACAAACAGGTTATGGTTTTGGTATCTCATCCATATTTTGGATACTTATCTGCACTATTACAGTTCACACATCACAATCACTTCACTTTTCTTGGTACTTCATTTCACATCTCTTTGCTAGTATAATTTGGAAGACTTTCTTTGCTTGTATAATTGAAATTTGAACTTAGAACTTGATTTGGGATGACTGAGATATGAGTATGTTTTCTTTGTATGCTTGTTTGCATAACTTATACTTTGTGAGAAATGATAACTAATGTAGATGTCTGTATCACTTAAAATTCTAAAATTTAAAAAAATAGTTTTATTATATGATATGCTTGGTAGGCTCAACCCGAAAACGAAGTAAACAGTGATTTTGTAGCCTAACTAAAGCATTAGAACTCAGTGATAAGGATCATTTCCATGACATCTCAGCCTGCACAAAGTTACAAGTCTCATCAAAAACGGGTTGAGAATATATGACTTCTGCCTTGATCCCTTCCTATCCTCATGTCCTGAATGTAGCTTCTCGTTAGCTCTTCAGATGTATATTTCGTGCTTATCTCCTCTGCTATACGGAAGCACTGACCTGGAGCGATGATCTTCTCTGTTATACGTGAGTATAGACCTGAAGCTCTCATCTGCACGCTTAGATGATCATCTCCTCTGTTATGCGTAAGTATAGACCTGGAGCTCTCATCATCTGTTCCACAAAATAAAGGCACCGTGATTCTTAAATTAAGATCATTGTTGAACCTCAAAAGAAAATCAAGCAGAGTTAAAGAAAATCAAGCAGAGTTAATCATATTACTTAATAAACCCTGATGACGGGATAAGTTCTTTGCCGAATGTCTGTGGGAACCTTGTTACCTGAGCTTCTCTAATCAAACCTAAAACATGATAAAATCAGTTGCAGGTCACTCGTTAAAAAGAATAAGGCGTGGGTTTAAATTTGACAAATATACCAACAATCATTCTTGAACTGTTTTTGGCTATCAGAATTTTAAAATCATGATCAGACTCTGCATCAGTGTGATCTCACTAACTTGTCGATGATTAAATACATCCTTGTGCTTAAGTATAACTTAAGGATGTGATCTCATGATCGAATTAGTTCTTGGTGTAAGGTGATTAAAATAAATAAATAAATAAATAAATAAAATAAATAAATAAATAAAATAAATAAATAAATAAATAAATAAATAAATAAAAGTAGATTTTCATTTCAAATTATTTCAAGTTTTCCACATTATGCTATTAAAATGTTATCATTTTCACATGCATTTCACAGGAAATTGCACACACAGATAAACACGGGTTTATTTGTTAACTGAAATGATCTAACAGGAAGTTGCGAGATTGTGGTTGTGATTGTGTTATAGATTTTTGCTTCAAATCATGGCCGATCATCAGCTGAGCAAAGTACCTAACCAGAGAACCTGTTCCTCAAGTTTGTAAAAGATACCAAGCTAGGATTCTTCCTCCTACATCTTCTGATGCACTCAAGAAGAGAGAGTTGAAAAAGTTGTTCCTGATCATTCATAAAGAACGCACACAAAGAGGGGGAGAATACAAAAAAGGGAGAGTCTGTAAGATGAAAGATCTTCAGTAACAGATCATCAATCTAGGGTGAGATTAAAGATCATTATATGGTTGTCTTCTCGAAGCTGAAGATGATACAAGGCGTTGATAATGATAGACTAAGGGGGAGTATTGTTGGGTCTGAAAATGATAGTCTATATTATCAACACAGTCAAATTCAACAAATGTCAATGTCACTGTCAAAGTCATCGGAATAGTCAAACAGACCCGTTCGAGACAAAGAACCGAGACGAGATGTTGAAGATATATTTGTCCAGGAGTTTTTATTGTTAATAAATATATTTTGTGTCACCAAAATATATTTATTTATGTTTAAGTCACTTTTATGTTTTATATGTAATTTCTCTAATTGTCTAAGTCTAGCGGCTTAATATATCATTAGTGAATACTATCACTATAAATAGATTAGTGACAATTAGGTTCAGGTGAGCTTGAATGAGCCATTGATTGAGGCGCTTTCACTTTGTAATATCTTGAGCAATCAATTCAGATCAAACAAGGGTTTTATTTGGTGTTCTTGAGTGTTCTTAATATATTTCTTCATTTATAGTGTTAGATCTATAATTGTCACAAAGATCATTGATATTTTGTGTTATTAGTGGGAATAATTTATGTTTATCAATCAATTGCACTGTATCAACGATCAAGTGGACCAACAATGGGAAGTTTGAAGTTTGATCCCAGATCAAACGTAGTGGCATACCTCAACGACAGAGATCCAAAGTCTGCTGGTTACAGAGATGCTATTGATTGACCGAAGAGATCTCCCATCCGTTATGCTATCTCACACTCCCCCATTATAGACGAGAAGCAGACCAGGGAGTTCTAAGGAACTGCTGAATATGAAGCCAAGGAAAAGATCATTAAAGCGTCAGTTTAGGGAGAATTGTTTGCAATATCAGTTAGGGCAGTGGCTAAGGCTCTGCATCTGGAGGATGATATAGGGGAGAGCATTGAGATGACTGATTCAGAGGTCATTAGAGCATTTAAAGATATTGGTTATGAGGGAACCGACTTTGAGAAGAGGAAGGAGATCAAGAAGTCATTTCTATCTAAGGAGTGGAGGTTCATGGCTCATATGTTTATAACTGTTTGGATAATAGGAAAGGGGGATCACATGGACTAAATCTGAGATGGTCCACAACTATGATCATGTTTTGTAAAGGGGAAAAGGCAAACATAGCTCAGATCATTCATGTTTATTTGCTAGAGAACATCATGGCTCTAAAGAAGGATAAGTGGCTGCTCTATCCTAGATTTATTTAGATCATTCTAGATTACTTAAAGCCAAACTTACCTAAGCTTGGGGATGAAGTAAGATTGACTCCGATGAACCCAAGGATCTTTTTAGACTGTGCTGCCTCCAAGCATGATTTCTCAGGGAAGATCATATATCTGCTGGAGAGCATGTACACTTAAGAGAGGTTGAACTATATCAAGACTCTAATCCCTCTGAAGGAAAGAAGAGCGGCTAAAATAGGGGGAAATATGGAAGAGATCAGAAAGAGAAAGAAATATATGAAGGAGACTGATATGACCTTCGAAGAACAACTGGATGAGATTGAGGAGGAATTGAGGAAGAAGAGGAAGAATAAGGGTGGTGAGAAATCATCCTCTCATACTAGAGCTGATTCCCCGATACTGGAGAAGAGGAGTAAAGCAGCCTGTCATCCCTGAGACTAGGCCTGCAGGAGAAGCTGAGAGACCAAGGAGAGATATCAAATCAGAGTTTGATAAGGATGTGATTAGAAATGTTAACACATCCTTACTAAATGAGCTAAGCATGATTAAGACCAAGCTAATTATCTTAGAGGAAAGGGAGAAACTGAGATATAGAGATAGATGAGATGAAAAATGTTATACTGAACCAATAGGATCTGATAAGAAGGTTGTTGGAGGAAGTAAGTAATCTGAGGAGATTTGTTGGTGCTGTTGATGTACTTAGTGCTGAACATATCATGGAAATGACTGATACATCCAATTTCTCTTTTATTCATAAGACATCATGAGCAGGTATTAGCAGGGTAGGAGGATCGAGAGCTGGAGGAAGTGGAGTTGGAACTTCTAAAGCTGGTGGAACTGGTAATGTAGGTGATGAAGGTGGTGCTGAAGCTAGTAGGGGTGTTGCTGGTGCAAGTAGTGGAGAAGGAATTGCTGAAGGAGAAAAAGCTGATCAGGTGTTTGAAGCTGAATTTATTGATCTAGGGTTTGATGTGGACACTGATCTTACTAAAAATGAGGTAATAAGGGAGGAGAGAGAAGGAGGTGACAAGGGGAATGTTGAGCTGAACTTAATAGATGAGGAGGAAGAGGTGGAAGAGCAGCTTGTAGACTATGACTTTAAGTTGAAATTTTTTATGGTCGATGAGAGGCCAATGACCTAAGTGGCTCAAAGGAGTATAGCTGAAGGTGATGTGATTGAGCTAGACAAAGAGGATTGGTTCACTAAAGTGGAAGAACCAGAGAAACTAACACCTCTATTTCAAAACATTCAAGAACCAGGGAGGAAGGAGACGGACATGAAGATTATGAGTTGGAGGTATAACTCAAAGCTAAAAAATTTTATGATTAAAAGGCAAGGAGGGGGGATCTCCTACACGCATAAAAGGAAGGCGTTTAAGACCCTTCCAAAGTGGGATTTGAGGAGATTAGAAAAGATTCCCCTCCTAGACTCAGCTTTGAGTGAACGTGCTACTATGTTGGAGAATGAGATGCATCAGGTCGTTAAGGATAACTTCGAAGCTTTTGGATACATGATGCCCGAGAGGAGAAGGTCAAAGAATGATCCTGATTAGGTCACGGGAAAAGGGAAGATAATTCTGAAATTAAAGCCTACGAAGACCGTCAACAGAGTAAGGATACCTGATCAACAGCCTTCAAGACTACAGAAATTTGAGAAGTGGTTCTATGACAATCAAACTGGAGAAGCAGTAGTGAGGGTGAAGGATGGAAATGAGATAAGGTTGTTTGATCCTATGGAGGTATTCTCATTTAGTGATGAAGATATGAAGGTATTGTGCGAGAACCAGATTAAATTTGGGGCTGGAGAAGAGACGAAGACCGAGGCGAGCTTGTTTGAGAGGGTAGCAAACAAGGCTCGGGGCGTGAGATCGGAGATCAAGTAGCTCGAAAAGAGTGTGCAGGAACACGAGGATCTGGAGGCAGAAGTTAGAGATTTGGCCAGATTGATGGAGCCGGCAAAGGTTGGAGGTGATCCCGAAGACCCCGCAGGTGAATACCCCCCTAGGGGGAGTATTGATGATCAAGAATATGGTGGTATTCACCTTGCCATTTGTTTTTGTTTAGTTATAGCTTATTATAGCTTAGATATTAATGTAATAGGATCTAGTTTAGTTTAGACTTGTTTTGTATTCTGTGGCATGTGAAACTGCATGCGAAACCACAGTTTCGCCCGGTAGTTTCTCATGCCATGGTGCATACAGTTTTGCAGTTTTGCCTGCGAAACTGTATGCGAAACTAGGTTCTGTATATATATGTTTCTTTGTTCTTCATTTTGAAACTCTTGGAACTTTATTGATATTACAGATTTGAGTTTATTCTTTGTTTGTGTATTGCTAGGAGCTTATATTTCATATATTTGAGCATTATTCTTTTAATCTTCACAAATTCTCTTAAAAATGGGTCTTATGTTTGATTTGTGTTCATATTCTATCATTACTTGATCCACAAGCTATTAGACTTAGTGATATCTTGTGGATTTCAGTGTTAAATCTTCATCAAAAGCACGTTCAAACGATCATTTGGACCAACAAAGATGAGTTAGCCATTCAGTGTTATGCTACCTGCTATAGTGTTATATTACCTGCTACAACTACATAAATAAATTTTTGTTTATCTAATTGATTGCTTGAGTTATCATGCTTTTAGATGTTTTTTCCATTGAATATTGTTGATAGTAGTTTGATTTTGAAATATTGATCTATTCTTCAAGGCTAAAGTCAGTGTCTTGAAAAGTTTCCATTTAAATGGAATGTAGAGTTTATGAATGTGGTGCCATTGTGGAAATAGTGTTATGATGTATATAATTCTGTTGTGATCATCTAGATTTAATTTTATGCATTTGTGCAATGAAAAAATATACATAAAACAAATGAAATTTCCGGAGATTACTTTAATCTTTTATCACCATGCTAGGCAGTGACTAGATCCAAATTCACAGTTTATGTGACAAACATTATATTTGATTTGTTGTGTTGGCTCTTTACGCTAATAAACGGTGTAGTTATTATCTCATTAACAGGCCCATTAGTCTACGCCAACATAGCTTTAGTATATATGTTTCATTAATTTGGTTTTGTTTCCTGCACTCTCCAGTTGTAATGTATAATTTTAGTTTTTCATCACTTGTATCTAAGAACTTAAAAGTTTATATAATAAGAAGATATTATCATATGTTCAACTTAATAATGGCTAAACAAATATACAAAAAAATTAATTTAATTTTTGTTTTTTTGTTTCCTTTTAAGGAATGAATTAAATTTTATAGTTGTTATGGTGATATGTTTACCTCCATTCTTCAACTAATATGCATCAGAAAATCATATTTATTGTTCCTTTTTGACATTTGTTATTGTGTGTAGTACACCTTGGTGCATGCATTTTGTATGAACTTCTGTCTTCCGGAGTGCTCGGATTCAGTCGAGGCCCTTTTTAAGGAGTTTTTTTGGTTTGACACATGTTTATAGAAGTGTCAGCTTTTTGATTTTTTGTCTTTATACATCATTTTCAAATTTAGATATTTATCTCCCCTTCCTTGCAATACATTAGATTCTGGGTAAAATCTTCATTGTATATGAATAGGTCTTAATAGGTGCAGGACCGATGAAGGGGGTCGATGCAACAGTTTCATAGTTTTAGGATAGTGTTAGAACACTTAACGGATCAAATAGGGAACCGGTTTATGTTGAAACGAAAAACACAAGTAAAAAACAGAAAAAGATAATATCGTTTTCAAGGATGATGTATATTGCTCTCAAGTTCTTACAAAGTGTTACAAAACTTAAGGAAAATAACAAGTACTTGAGACACTTTATACTACATCCTATATCTGGCCATACTTTGAAGGCCCGCTGGAACACTAATCTAGACAATAAGATCAATATAAAGTCAAAAGGCAGATTATCTTTTGACTAGTGATTATGACATGTCATAACTCACATATTTATCTAATACAAAAAAGATAAAAGTACAAAAGTAGAAAGTTATAGACTCAAGACCTTAATCTACAGTTTGACAAAAGTATGGACTTGTCACCAACTCATATAAGTTGGTGAGTGTTCAGATATGACAGCGAAAAGTGGTTCAGCTTTTGTCAAAAGGTGATTTAGAAAAAGCATGTCTTCTCTGTCTTCCGAAGAAATCAGTCACTTGGCTTTGGAAGAATTCATCTTTGGCTTCGGAAGATTTGGTATTTGGCTTCGGAGGATTTGATACTTAGTGTAATTTATTGAGTTGTATCAAATCTTTCGAAGTAACTTCCTTGTACCTCACATGTGCATGCTGAGAGCTCTTTGGTTGCATCAGCTTCTAAGTGTAATCCTTACAATAGGTTTGGGTATTTATTTTTGTCTATGTTTGCACTTATAATTTTTATCTTCAACTTATTTTTTTCCCTACTTCTTTGTTTTCTGTTTGTAGGTGGTGTTTGCTATTTGCCAAGGACGATTAAGTTGCATATTATCTGTTTCTTGGCCAAAATTCTACATTTGAAATAGCCCTAAGGTAAATTAGCCTGCAATTAACATTTGAATAGTTAGAAACATAGAAAGTTAGAATCAGTAGATGTTATTAGTTTAAGACGCTTAGAGTAGAACTGTGAGAATGTATCTGTTTGTGTAAACTAATGATGATTAGAGATTATACATTTAAAATCCAAAACATGCCATATAACCTTAGTATCTAATTAGTTCATAGCAATAGAACATTACCATCACTCAACTCGTCATCCATTTAGGACAATAAAATTGTTGTCATTTCAAGACTTAATGATAATGCATAATGTTTTCTCTTTTTTAAATTTGATTTGCACTATATTTTATTAAATTGGTTTATTGGTTTACTTTGGGACATGGTTTTTAAAATTAAGGTTTGAATGTCATGTTATAGATTATTCTATATTATACTATTTATATGTATTTAAGGCATTTATGTGATGTGTTAATTCTTATGTGAAGGAAGAGAATGTCATCTTATGTTAGAAAACTTTGACAACTAAAGGTGCTTTATTTCAAGTTATGGTCTGGATTTCCAAACGTCTTGAAAAACTGGTCTAGATAGATGACAACGCCTTTTTCCCCTCTTCCTTAGCAGGAGGGCAATCTTCTCTCATGGCCTTCACTTCCCGCCTGGCCTGGAAATAGAGAATCCAGCCCCTTATGCTTATTGTTTGTTAGTCTTTATAATAAATTTATGTATGCTTGAGGGGGTTAATGTTTTCCTGTGTTTTTGTATGAATTTGTTCACCTAAGTTATTCCCCTTTGAAATAACATACAAATTTAAGTATTAAACAATACTAAAAGGTCAATTTGTACATTTTTTTATTATAAACTTTTACTTGCACCAACCTGATGAGAATTCATAATTCCTTTAATGACCTTTTATTTTGTTAATATAATATATTTGTTTATGTCATTGATTCTCGAACTGTAAGTTCTTTTTTTATTTACAGGAAGTTTTGCACTTTCATCTGGTGTTCATGCAGGTATCTAAGTACTTTTCTTTTTATGCAGGTAGTTCTGCACTTTGATCTGGTGTTCATGCAGGTATGTAAAAAATGTTTAATTATGATTTCCTTTTAACTAATATTAGACATGTACTTATTGTAGCTACGTTGTTATCATTGCTAATAATGTGTTAGGTGTGCCTTCAATAGGTTTGCATTTATGTTTTGATATAGTATGCACTTTATAATTAGGTTAGAGTATTAGCATTCATAATGTTTTAGATCTGCATTTTCTTTGGGTATGAAAATTCTAACATGCTATGTTAGGATTTTTATATAATCTTTCAAATCTACATTTTTTTTTTGTCTTGACCGTTTTAATCGACAATGCTAGCATTCAAGTAGGAAGTGTTCGCATGGAATAGCAAGAAAAAATGATGTCTCAGCCTCTTCTTCTGTTCTTGGTACCGATGCTCACTTAGGTTGTCAACACAATGCCAGACATGTCATAGGGCTACAATGTTACGTACTGCCTCCAGCGCACACACTTCTTAATCCCTTGATTCTTCAAATGTTGATCGCTCAGAATATGTCGAGTCTGGGGTACGTCTGTCTGTGTTGTCTTCTCCAGTTTATATCGATTTAGGTGAGTGCAACAGTGTTTGTGAATTTTGTGGCGCTCTATTCTGGTTTGCAGAATGTTCGATGTCCTTTCCATTGAGCAGTTGGCCAAGATATTCAGTTTGTTGTAATGCTAGACGAGTTTCTATTGACTATCCTGTTGAGCTGCTTGAACTTTTTAGACATCTTTGAGATGACACACACTTCATGGCAAGCATTCGCAGATACAATTTGATGTTCTCGATGACGTAATTTAGGGCTATGATTGATGAGGGGATTAATCGAAGCGGTGGTCCATTTATGTTTAAGGTAACATGTCAAATTTCACACTAGTTTGGTTCTTTATGTCCTCTTGCTGGCAAGCCTCCTAGATTTCTGCAAGTCTCTAATAGACTTAGTTTTTTTGCTAGCGGGTCAGAAAATGGCCTTTCTCCGGATGTTGTTTCAACTATTGCCTCAACATTAAACGACAACAATAAATATGTGAAGCTTTTCAAGAGTGCTAGAGAACTTTGCTCTCAATCTAAAATTCCTGACTTCGCTATCAAGCTTTACGATTGTCATAGGCTTAAGAGTTATGATACCCCTGTGCCTGGTACTTTAGGTGCAATTGTCTCTGAGGAAGGATCTGCAGCAAAACATTTGAACATTATAATACGTAGCAAAAACAACATCCCTCATATGGTGAGCAAGCTTCACCCATTGTATATGCCTTTGCAATATCCGATCCTCTTCCCTTACGCTGAACAGGGATGGTCAATAGCTCTTAGGTTGAAAGGAGGTTCTTGTTGTCGAGACCAAAATTTGACAATGAATATGTTTTACGGTTACCAGATTCATGATAGACAGAATGTATACACACATTTGCATTAAAGTTGGTCAATTGTTTTAGCAATATTTGGTAGACTCTTATGTTTGCATAGAGCATGGTTGCTTGGATTATTTTCGTAAGAATCAAAGTGATCTCCACTGTTAATTCTTACCAGGAGTTCACGATGCATTGTCTAAAGGTGATACCGAAGGTTGTAGTATAGGTAAGCAGGTTATTCTGCTAGCCCTCTTTATTGGTGGTCCAAGATATATATATAAGCATTATCAGGATGCTCTGGTAATATGTAGGGTTCATGGCAATCCTCAGTACTTTATCACATTCAAGTGCAATATCAAATGGTCGGAAATAAGTCATGCCCTAAGGCGTTTTCGTTCGGCAAGTCCTCAAGATAGACCTGATATAGTAGCTAGAGTGTTGCAATTGAAAGTTGGAGTCATTCATTAAGCAACTAAAAGAGGC
The DNA here is from genome assembly GCA_025506505.1 of Flaveria sonorensis. Lineage (NCBI taxonomy): Eukaryota > Viridiplantae > Streptophyta > Magnoliopsida > Asterales > Asteraceae > Flaveria > Flaveria sonorensis. The sequence goes on along the minus strand of CM046423.1, from coordinate 23,858,692 downwards.
TAAGCCTTTTGTGCCCGTAACTGCAGGTTCACAAGTCTATAAACCTCTCCTTCCTTTTTATTACTACACTATTTTGTTTGCTCAATCGAAATATGATTGGAAGTTCCTATTTTATCACATAACTTTATACAATAGAATTTAAGAAAAGAGGTCTTCTGCATTGACATACATTTTTATGGGTTGCCCTAGAGCACAATTCGAATTACTGAAAATATGGATAAATTCATCAGTAAGAATTACTAGATAAATCTATGGACCTTGTGCTTTTTAGGATTGTCACAAATTACATGTTACATGGGTCGCGCGGTTTGCATAAAATGAGTGCGCCATGTATGATTGAAGGGGCATGTTCAAAGTCATTTCCAAGGTCATATAAAGAACTCACACATTTTGATAAATCCGGCTATGTTTACTACAGAAGATGTCCTATTGAATGTCATTTTACTAATGCGGTGGTACCACTTGACAATGGTTATCTAGTTCCATACAACAAAAATCTTTGTATGCACTTGGACACACACATAAATCTTGAATACCATGGATGGAGCATGCTTATTAAGTACTTGTTCAAATATATTACTAAGGGTGCAGACAGAGTTAGGTTTTCCATCGACAATTCTACATTTATTTCTTCAACCGAGTCTCATAATTCAAACGGTTCTTCTACATGTCCTCATGAAGCTTTGTGAGAATGGTCAGAGGCATTCTTGGAGGCATCTCAATAGGCATCATCATCAGAGCTGAGGTCTTTATTTGTTCATATGCTTATGTTTTGTGGGATCTCAAATCCCGCTAACTCTCTAGGAAGAACATTGGCAAAGAATGAGTGACTATGTTGCGTGCAGGTTATCTCAAGTCTCCACTTCACCTCATAGTTCTATTAACAGAAATAATTTACGTGATTATATATTGTTTGAACTAGAATTATTAATGAATTCTAGCACTAATCCACGGTCTCTATCCGATTTTGGCTTGCCACTACCAAGCAAATCGATGCAATCAGCTCTGAAAAATTATCTCTTGCTAGAGGAAAAAGCATATGATATCGAAGCTTTAAGTACCAAACATCTTCTTCTTTATTTTGGATTAAATTTGGATCAGGTGAACATTTATAACTATGTTTTGGACTCCATTTCTAAAGCAACACAGGTTCTAGCATCTGTGTATGGTCATGATAGTACTGGGAAAACATATCTATGGAAAACCTTAATTTCATATTTAAGATCTGAAGGAAGGATTATATTGGTTGTCGTCGCCTCAGGTATTTCATCATTATTGTTACCATCAGGAAGGACAACTCGTTTCAAGATACCATTAGAGTTTACCGAAACCTCTATTTGTCATATAAAGAAGAACACATAACTCGTCCAACTACTTCTGGAAACATCACTTATAATTTGGGGTAAAGCTCCAATGAGTGATCGCAGGCGCTTCAGAACACTTGACAAGATGCTTAGAGACATTTTTGATGATCAATACAAACCTTTGTAAGGCCCCGTTCCTGGGACGCTTACAGCTGGACCGTCATCGCATAAAATATATAAAACATACATTACTTTTGCAGCGGAATTTAAAACTTTTCATTTTTAAGTTAAAACATATCATTTCATTACATCATTCATGTAAATTTCAAAATACAACATTATATCAAAAACGTGGATGCCAGCCTCAAAACGCTCCCAGTAGCTTATGCATCCATGCCTGCACCTCCTAAGCATTAACAAAATACCTGCCAACTATTATGCATACAAAAAGTCAGCGACGCTGAGTGAGTTCTAGTTTTATAAATAAAATACTTTACTTTCATTAAAACATAACCTTTACATTCGTTCGTCATCAAACATCATACATACACATTGATAATAATTATTATTATCTTCGTCATCGTTCATCATTATCATACATTACATCTCGCACCATCATCCAAATTCTGTCTCATGCAATACCCCCGACTCGTGCTCGAAAGCTGATACTGTGCCGGGGCCTGTAAACAAACCCTCAACTCGTGTCCGAAGACTGACACAGTACCGGGGTATGCAACAAGGATCCCATCTCATATGCAACACCCCCGACTCATGCTCGAAAGCTGATACTGTGTCGGAGCCTGTAAACAAACCCCCGACTCATGCCCGAAGGCTGACACAGTACCGGGGCTAGCAACAAGACCTCATCTCATGCCATCCTGTCTCATGCAATACCCCCGACTCGTGCTCGAAAGCTGATACTGTGCCGAGAACTGTAAACAAACCCCCGACTCGTGTCCGAAGACTGACACAGTACCGGGGTACGCGACAAGGATCTCATCATCCGTTACTTCCATTCTCATCATTCGTTATCTTCCACTTTCGTTACATAGTACTTTACGTACATTCATACATCATACCACGTAAAGTCATAACGTATTACATAACTAAATACATACATTTTGAAAACCGTTAAACATGGAAAGATAACCCATCACACACCTTATAATCATCACATCATCATGCATAGCACATCAAGCACAAGCCATCACATCACAACAGAACCTATCTCAATCAACTACCTCATAAAATCCTCAGAAAACCCTAAGTCCAAAATGGAAAGCAGTTGGACATCTCAGGCGCATGAGCATAAAAATTCTAAGGAAAACAGCCTAGGTGCATTACCATTATGCAGCGCATGAGCCCTGCTTAGGCGAATGGGCACTGCTGGGGCGCATGGCCAACACTTAGGTGCATGGGAAACTCTAGGTGCATGGGCAACTCTAGGTGCATGGGCACTACTGGGGCGCATGGCCAACACTTAGGTGCATGGGCATTCTTCTGGGCGCATGGACAACTGTTTGGGCACATGACTACTATCTGGGCGCATGACTACACTTAGGCGCATGGCCAACAAATCTAGGCGCATGGGGACAAATCTAGGCGCATGACCACTATCTGAGCGCATGAACGCTTAGGCGCATGAGGTCACTTGGGCGCATGGGGAAAGTTAGGCGCATGGAAATAATCTCGATGCATGGTTCATCCTGAAAATGCAGACTACACCATAAGCAGCTCTTAAACAACATCCGAACACAGATCTAACACACCACAAGCACTTAAACATGCCAAACCTTAAATCTAACCCAAAACAACCTCTAAACATATGACCACATAACAATAGTCGAACATCAAAGCTGAAAACCCACGGGTACTTTAAAAATATTTTGCTCGGTATGCATAATAGCCCCAACACTTAGAAAACTAGTAAAAAGAGGGGTTCAAGAACTCACCTGAAGAAACCTTCAAGCAACACACCTCCACCTGCAAATTCAGATCCTAAAACCCATGAAATCAAGCACTTAGCACCATAAATCTCAACCTAGAAGCTGAAAATTCGGTTGAACCCAAACAAGAAGATTTCAGCTTCTTCTCTCTCTAAAACCGTGAACTTTTCTTCTTTCTTCCTTTTTCAGCCGAGAAGATGGGTATGGCAATGTAATGGGCGGCCATACCCACTCTTTTAAACACTATTATTTTAAAGTTTATATCTTGCACAACTTTAGTCCTTCAACTTGTGTTATTTATCTTTTCTTTCTTTACACTTTTCCTTTCTCTTCTTTTTAATAGAATTCGGGGTGTTACAAGTCCACCCCTCTTATGTAGGTTTCGTCAGCGAAACCTGTCGCTTCTCGAACAATTACGGGTAATGCTGTCTTATCTCTTCCTTGATCTTATACGTAGGCTTAGACCCCTTCTGGGCTCCACTGTACTCGCACACGTGAAACCACCCTTCTCCTTAGCCCTTCTCGCCCTTCTACCAGTAATGGCCACTGATTGCTCCACGTAGTTGAGTCGTTCGTCCACCCCGATATCCTCTAGTGGCACAATCATGTCCTTCTCGGCTAAGCACTTTCTTAGATGAGATACATGGAAAGTCAGATGAATTCCACTTAACTTATCGGGTAGCTCCCGTCGATAGGCCACTTCTCCTACCAGAGCAACGATTCGGAATGATGCTATATACCATGGTATTAGCTTTCCTTGCTTTCTGAATCGGATGATCCCTTTCCAAGATGAGGCCTTCATCATTACTCCATCGCCGTGGGTCGGCACCAAACTCTTGTCGGGCGCGGTTGATCAAACCACCTTCTTGCAACACTCGATGTTTGCCTCATAGGCTACTAGCAATTCTACCCTAGGCACGTATCAACCTACCTACGTTCGTCCTGAACAGTCTAGCAGGAAACACGTGCTCTTCCAATTCTATCGCACAATCCTCTAGGGCATCAGGCAACCTAGTGGAATCTAATAGCAATTTCTACAACGAAGGGCTCACCAACCTTCCTACTCCTAACGTGCAACTTATCACAGAAGGCAGCAGGAATGAAACTACTACTAGCACCACAATCAAAGCACATATGCACAATTTAATTTACCAAAAACGTACCTGACGTCATGTCGGAGTCTGCTCTAGCCTCGTCCCGGTCATAGCAAATGCTCTTACCTTCATCCTCTGCTCCCCTTCCTTGCCCCGAAGCTCTCTGCCCTCGACTTCTTGCAGTCTCTGCTCATGTGTCCCGTCTCACCACATCTGTAACATCTAGCCATATGACAATCCCTTGCCCTGTGGCCCTCTTTTCCACACTGAAAGCAGATGTTTGATCCCCACTTGCACTCCCCCTTATGGCCTCTACCACACTTCTTGCATGCTTTCTCTCTCCCTGTTCTCATTTTCAGATCATCGACCCTCATCATCTTACCTCCAGCCAAAAATCCACCATCATTATCCCGCCTTCCATTCCCATTCTTAACATAGCCCTTCTCCTTCTCTACATCCACTATCGCCACTGCCTCTCGTTCATCATACAGCCTCGCCGCTAGATCGACCACCGACCTAAACATACCTGGCCGGGCAGTGATCAATGTCTACGGATATCTTACGGCAGATCTTGAATGTACCTCTTGATCTTTCGTGACACAGGCGTCACCTGATCTGGCACCAGCCTTGCCATCTCATTGAACTTCGTTGTATACTGTTGGTGCGTCATCGTTCCCGCCTCAAACTGCAGGAACTCTTTCTCAACTTTATTAAGCTCCCTATGAGGGCAAAATTCCTCAATTACCAACCTCTTCAGCTCCTTCCATGTCATCCTCCCGATTGCTTTGGTACCCTCGGCTTGGATAATGTTATCCCACCAGCACAAGGCCGAGTCCACAAATGAGTGGGTAGCGAACTTCACCTTCTGATCCTCGCGGCACTCGCTAAAGTCCAGTACCGCCTCCATCTCCCTCACCTAACGATGAGCAGCAGTAGCACTTCCATTCCCATCAAAAGTTGGGGGCTTGCATCTCTGGAATGCCCCATAGCTACATCCCTTGGCGGTTTCCTGCACTGCTTCCTCCTCCTCATCATCACTGGAGACAACCATCTCAGTCTCTGGTTGCTCCCCTTCACCGGAACCTCTCCCAACGGTCCTCCTCCTCTCCTCCTTCTCTTTCTTTTCATCCTCCCTTATAGCACGTATAACCTCTGTCACTACAGTCTGCAAAAATTGTCTGCATGACCTGATGAACCTCCTCAACCACCGCCTCCTTCATTGAGGCTCTCAGATTAGCACTCTTGTCCTCACCGTCCTGGTGACGAAGCTCTGGCTCTTCAGGAGCCGTCTCAGCAGTCTTAGCCCTTCTCCTCGTGACACGCGATCTAACACCACGTCCACCCCGACCTCCACCTCGTGAAGCCTCAGAAGATCTACCACCAGCCATCTAAACACTACAAGGTTCAAACACCAACACGGTCATTCAAGGTAATAGCTCAGATTATGTCAAGTATAGTCAGTCCCTAATTACAGTGGCCAGTTGTGATTAGCCACTTACTTTACTCTTCATTCCCCGATCATTCCCTATCCTAACTACATCAGTATCTAAATCTACACAAAAGCACATAAACCACATAACACGCGCACATAATTCCCCTTTTCATTAACTTACATAAAACGTTTACGTAAGACCTTTACCTGCTGGCATGTAACTACTAGGACTGGCATCCCTATCCTTTGGTCCCATTCTCATTTTAAGGTTAGGTTCTTTTGAAAATATTTACCCAATTCTCTTAAACTTTGGCTCTGATACCAACTTGTAAGGCCCCGTTCTCGGGACGCTTTCAGTTGGACCGTCATCGCATAAAATATTTAAAACATACATTACTTTTGCAGCGGAATTTAAAACTTTTCATTTATAAGTTAAAGCATATCATTTCATTACATCATTCATGTAAATTTCAAAATACAACATCATATCAAAAACGTGAATGCCAGCCTCAAAACGCTCACAGTAGCTTATGCATCCATGTCTGCACCTCCTCAGCATCAACAAAATACCTGCCAACTATTATACATAAAAAAGTTAGCGACGCTGAGTGAGTTCAAGTTTTATAAATAAAATACTTTACTTTCATTAAAACATAACCTTTACATTCGTTCGTGATCAAACATAATACGTACGCATTGATAATGATTATTATCTTCATCATCATTCATCATTATCATACATTACATCTCATACCATCATCCAGATCCTGTCTCATGCAATACCCCGACTCGTGCTTAAAAGCTGATACTGTTCCGGGGCCTGTAAACAAACCCCCGACTCGTGACTAAAGACTGACACAGTACCAGGGTACGCGTCAAGGATCCCATCTCATATGCAACACCCCCGACTCGTGCTCAAAAGCTGATACTGTGTCGGGGCCTGTAAACAAACCCCCGACTCGTGCCCGAAGGCTGACACAGTACCGGGGCTAGCAACAAGACCTCATCTCATGCCATCCTGTCTCATGCAATACCCCCGACTCATGCTCAAAAGCTGATACTATGTCGGGGCCTATAAACAAACCCCCGACTCGTGTCCGAAGACTAACACAGTACCGGGGTACGTGACAAGGATCTCATCATCCGTTACTTCCATTCTCATCATTCGTTATCTTCCACTTTCGTTACATAATACTTTACATACATTCATACATCATACCACGTAAAGTCATAACATAAAACATAACGTATTAGATAACATAATACATATATTTTGAAAACCGTTAAACATGGAAAGATAACCCATCACACACCTCATAATCATCACATCATCATGCATAGCACATCAAGCACAAGCCATCACATCACAACAGAACATATCTCAATCAACTACCTCATAAAATCCTCAAAAAACCCTAAGTCCAAAATGGAGAGCAGTTGGACATCTCAGGCGCATGATGTAACAACCAACTCCTAGGTCCAACCCTAACCCTAGTGTAACATTATTTCATTCATGGTTTTATTATTATTATTATTTTTGCATGATTACTTGATTAATTACATGCTTGACTGCCTTAGATGATACCTTTATGCCTTGCCCTAGGCTAGAAATTATTAAGTGATCCTTGAAAAGTGTTAATTAGGTGTTGAAATTAAATTTCAAGATTTAAATAAATCATTGGTAATAATAATGTACCAAATTCCAATCTTGAATTATATATATATGAATTGTTACACTTAAAAACAATAAACCACTACCAAATAACACTACCTAATTAAATTATACTACACTTAACCTTATTAAATCAATAATAAACCAACAAAAATTCAAATTTAAAACCCCCCCAACCACCACATTTCGGCCGCCTATCAACCACCCAATCACCTCCCACCCTTTGAACTCCCTCCTCCTTATCCCCATACATGCAACCACTTCACCTTCACTCTCCCTCTCTCTCAAAAATCATCAGCCAAGAATCCCTCATTTCTCTGCATTTTCATCTTCATTCTAGCAAAAATCTCGAAGAGCAACAACACTCCAACATCGACCAAGTGCAAAACGTGCAAGAAAGTGGCATTTGGTGAGAATTTGTGCAAGATCCTCGCAAGAAACAGAAGCTCCAGCCCTATTTCGTGAACCAACTGCTCATTTACTCTTCTAATCATCCCAAAATCACGAAACACCTCGAGGGTAAGCATCTATATACCCAAAACAAGGTTATTCCTTGAGTTTTCTTTACTTTCTACCATGAAATCTCACTTTCCTTGTTCACAGCAGAAACATGCGGCCATATCACAATTTTTGGTGAGATTCACAACTTAAAAAAGGTATATTTTAAAGTGTGTTCATGAACCAAGGGTTGGTGCACATGATTTCAACCCGGAAACCCTCTTTTCCAAGTGTTTTAGCACCAAAAACCCACCTGTTTTGAAAAGCCTTTCAATCCATGCTAAACATCTGCTCTAAAACAGTTTATGAACTCTTTATGAAGCTGGTTTAAAAGTTAAATAATGTTTTGGGGATGTTTATGCTTGAAACATATCGATTACACATGTGCGAAAGGTGATTAACACCCTCTAAAAGCATCAATTGTGACTTGTATGTATAAATCCGTGATTTGAAGTTTTGTTCCATTGGTTTGGTGTTGTTAAACATATAAAATTCGTGACTTGGGGTTTACATTATGAAAAGTGTGGTAAAATGGTTTAAATGAGGTAAAAACTAGGACACGAAAAGTAGTAAAATTGGAAGATATTAGTAAAACTTAACAAATATCAAACTTTATAAGTTCCAGGCCCTAAATAATATATCTTAGTGTTAAGAACCGAATTTTGTGATTTATTGAGTTAAATTGAAATTTTTATGAATTTAATTCGCAAAATATGCCTAAACCGGGAGATTTTGGAGAAAAATTTTTAAAAAAAATTGTGTAACAAGTCTAAAACCATAGGATTTATGTAATTTCAGTAACTTAGAGACCCAAAGGTTGTAATTTGGTAAAAATTTTGAAGAAAATGGATTATAATGTTCGGTTTCGGGTCTAAACGGGCTTTAACGGATTTACCGTAACCGGTAACTGGGATTTTGTGTTTTAAACCTCTCAAGTTAAAATCTGGAAATATCAAGTTAAAACAAGCCTAAAATTAGAATAAAAACCCCTAGGAACTAATAAGGGTCACGTTGGGTCAAGTAATGAAAGAAAGCAAACTTTTGGGGTCAAAATTGTAATTTTTGAAACTTGAGGGACCAATGTGTAAATTTCGTAAATATAACTAAATTTCAGTAATCGTATGACTAGAAAACTCTTATTAAACTCATTATAATATAAACAAACTTATAAAAGTCATATAACTTGTCATCCATATATCAAAACCCTAACTTTCCTAAAAATGAAACTTTTTAACATAAACTTCTAAGGAACAAAGCCACGTGAACGTGTGACCATAAAATACACTTAGATACACTTCCAATAGTCTAATAACATTAGCTTATCACTTGTATCTTGATCATAGGGTGCTAGGACTTGGGCTTGTTGATACTTGAAGGACCTTTGTTTGATTCTAAGGTGAGTTTTAGTGTTCCCTTTTTACTACTATTTTGGGATGAAACATGCTATGCTTGAACTAAAAGTTATTTGTGTACTATTATCCGATGCTATTATATGTTGTGGCTAATGTTAGAACCTGCACCTACTTGTATCACAATCATTAATTCTTGTGTGAACCGCTTGTTTTATATGGGTAGATCTACTTAGGGAATCCCCCACGCACAGTGCCTTCCAACATAATAGGAAGGGTACCCCACTGAGATCCTGCGGGGTCGTTTGTGTCATGTGACAGGTCTTGTAAGATACTATGGTGTACCACTTAGCAGGTACGGTACACTCTTTGAGGCTCAGTTTCCCCTACGGGATAACCGGTTCAACGCAACTTTAGAAGAGGCTAGCCGGGGCTGAGCGCAGGGTTGATTGTGACCCCACAACAGTGATACCTATATTTTTAAAATTAACTTATGGACTCTGAAGAGTCCTTTTGTTTTCAAACTTTAAGCACTTGAACTCACCAACTTTTTAGTTGACACAAATTCTTTTGAGCATGTTTCAGGTAACCCTTGATGGAAGCTTGGACTATAATGGACTCTTAATGGATGACCTAGTTTCGTGACCTTGAATGGCATTACTTGATTTTGAAAACATTGTTAGACATTTGGTATTGTTGCGTATTAAATTTGGATAATTTCAATATGTGTGGATTTGATGTTTGGGCAAGACTTTCATAGCCTGGATACGTTGTTTTAATGTAATGCCATGTGATTTCTCTCCTTGTGCGCTTTCGGGTGGTTAGTTTCCGCTACCATGTATATTGCTAGTCTGTGACGTCCCACCCTCCTTGGGCCCAGGGTGTGACACATGAGCATAAAAATTCTAAAGAAAACAGCCTAGGCGCATTACCATTATGCAGGCGCATGGGCACTGCTGGGGCACATGGCAAACACTTAGGCGCATGGGCAACTCTAGGCGCATGGGCACTACTGGGGTGCATTGCCAACACTTAGGTGCATGGGCATTCTTCTGGGCGCATGGATAACTGTTTGGGTGCATGACTACTCTCTAGGCGCATGACCTACACTTAGGCGCATGGCCAACAAATCTGGGCGCATGGGGACAAATCTGGGCGCATGGCCACTATCTGGGCGCATGAACACTTAAGCGCATGAGGTCACTTGGGCTCATGGGGACAGTTAGGTGCATGGAAATAATCTGGGCGCATGGGTCATACTGAAAATGCAGACTACACCATAACCAGCTCTTAAAAAACATCCTAACACAGATCTAACACACCACAAGCACTTAAACATGCCAAACCTTAAATCTAACCCAACACAACCTCTAAACATACGACCATAGAACAACAGTCGAACATCAAAGCTGAAAACCCATGGGTACTTTAAAAATATTTAGCTCGGTATGCATAATGGCCCCAACACTTACAAAACCAGTAAAAAGAGGGGTTCAAGAACTCACCTGAAGCAACCTTCAAGCAACACACCTCCACCTGCAAATTCAGATCCTAAAACCCATGAAATCAAACACTTAGCACCACAAATCTCGGCCTAGAAGGTGAAAATTCTATTGAAACCGAACATTAACCCAAGGAAACTCACCTTCAAGAAGATTTCAGCTTCTTCTCTCTCTAAAATCGTGAACTTTTCTTCTTTCTTCCTTTTTCAACCAAGAAGATGGGTATGGCAATGTAGTGGGCGACCATACCCACTCTTTTAAACACTATTATTTTAAAGTTTGCATCTTGCACAACTTTAGTCCTTCAACTTGTGTTATTTATCTTTTCTTTCTTTATACTTTTCCTTTCTCTTCTTTTTAATAGAATTCGAGGTGTTACAACTTTTTAGTGGCAAGTCAGTTTTATTAGGACGCGAGTTTATGCAAACATTTTCAATCAAGCTAAAGGCATCAAAATATGAGATAATAGCTTTATGTATATGCATATCATATATGTGGTTTTATTTTAAACTTTTTAGGTTGATAGTAAACATGCGCATGTTATATTTTGAAAATCAATCATGTTCTAAAGATCCAATAAGTTTATTTTCAGAATGATTGTTAGATATTGGCGATGGTAAGATTGGTGCCTATTGAGTGAGGCTGCCCTGATGCTAAAATAATTGAAATTCCATCTCAATTTATCATTAAGCCCTCCAGCACTGCACTAGGTGGTTTAATAGACTTTATATACGATAAGAATATTTTTAGTTCTCCCACAGCTAATACGATAGCTAACAGAGCTATAATTGTTCCACATAATGAAACTGTTGATGAGATAAACAAAATTGTTCACAGCATGTGATAGGCGAAAGTATGACATATTTGAGCACTGATTCTATGGTTCCACACTCTAAAAACAATAGAGTCATAGAAGAATTATATCTGGTTGATAATCTAAACCTTGTAAACTTTTCTGGCACCCCACACCATCACTTAACATTAGAAAAGAACACCCATGTCATGTTTTTATGAAATATAGATAAAAAAGCAGGGCTATGTAATGGTACTAGACTTTTGGTTTCACAACTACTTCCTAGAGTCATAGAGGCACATATAATCACTAGTACATCAGTAGGTCATAGAGTTTACATACCTAGAATTAAATTTATGCACAATAATAAAGAACTACCTTTTGATTTCACTAGGCGTCAATTCCCAATTAGAGCATGTTATGCAATGACCATTAACAAAAGTTAAGGCCAATCACTAAATAAATTTGGAATATACTTACCTAAGCCTATTTTTGGTCATGAGCAACTCTATTTAGCTTTTTCTAAACCCACATCACCAAATGCACTAAAAGTTCTCATAAGGCTTGGTGGTTATGCAAAGTCCAACATGACCTTAAACGTTGTCTATTCTGATTTTCTAAGTGATATTGAAGCACGCAAGGTGTTAACCTTGGCCCTTACTTTCTGCTTTTTAGATTTATTCACTTACTCATATCAAAAACAAATATTTGATAGAAACATCATTTTTTTCTCATAAATCGAATAGGTTGACTACAATGGAAATTGAAAGACTTGCCTCCTACAAATTAAGAGTTGTTGGACTACCAGTTGAGGTTTGAGTTTTGCAAAAATGGGATCCACGATTCACAAAGTATTCTACGTGCTACATATTTGTTTATCTCTTTATAAGTATTCATAACTCTCTAAAATACAAAGAGCAAACAAAGAATTTCCAATAATATACATTTCATATTTTCTATTCTTAGTAAACTAAACTTGCTATGCGCTTTCCTACAAACAATACAGAAGCTAAACTAAACTATTGTTTTAGGTGAGTTAACCATTAATAACATTATTTGTGTTCCAGCGAGCTACAATTCAGGCAATAGCGCATGGCTCAAAAGATCAAAGATTTATGGAATCAATCATAAACCAAAATGGTTGTTATCATATTGAAGCCAATGCTTGCACTAAACCAAACAAACATTTCAATGCCTTAGCACATCCAGTGAACATGAGGATAGGCACAACAAGTTCAGTCACTCCTATTGCTCACACACTATATCTGCCTCCACAGCACTTCAACTTCTGTAATCGTACAACACTCAAGAACCTATCTGATAATGAGGAAATAGTTTCAGGTATCCTTATAGCTACAGAAATTCTATCAAATTTAGTTGAAAACTCCTGAAAAAAAGATATAGATTTACACAATAGACTAAACTATTAATAACTGACCACTTACAACATATTACTATGGAATCTTACGAGGAATGGAGGACAGATCAAAAAAAGACAACAGCTCCTTTGTAATTCTAACTCTCCTCGATGCAAGGTACTATTATCTATATAGAACTTAATGTGAAGCTTTAAATTTAAAAGATTTTAAACAATATGTAGAAAACACATTAGTCTTATTCTATTGTCCTAGAAAAAGTAGTTCTAAAAACATATTGGTAAAAATAATTATAATGAATACAAGGCAAACTGGAACTTTATTTCACACATATGTTATTATAAAGATAAGTTGTATGTGTTAAGTTATTGAATGCATATTTGATTTTATAAGATGCAAGAATAAGGGGATGTTCTTTCTTGCACACCTTTACTTATTTGAATTTATGTAAAGACATTCATTTTTACGCATCGATCAAGACATTAAGGCAACCCTTTAGGAAGAGATTTTTACATCAAATGAATGCTTTGATAGACAGCTAATTGAGAGTGCAAACAGACCAGCAGTCATAGTTGTCACTGCTATGAAAGCATCACACTTTTCAAGTAAACACATGCATATACACTTACATGTTACACCAATTAATAAAGGCACCCTATGCAACTGTAGGTAAACCACCGTTGAACTCCATATTTGGAACCTTCATGTATCTAAATCCCAACCACCAGGAAACCGAGGTGCTCCTAAACAAGTAACTTGTCACGCCATTAATATCAACATAAAAACCATGCACATGATGAAAAACTAAAAAAAATTATCTTTTTTCAACCGGCACAAAGCCAGGGATGGCACCTTCATAGAGATAGAAGACCCGACAATTACCTCGAACAAGACAACTATAACAACAATACTAAAAAAACAGAACTCTGAGATTACACTAAGTAACAAAAACCCCATGCAACAGAGTTGTGTTTGGGTTACTTTTTTCCTACAAATCACTTGACAGAAGCATATGTGTTTTGATCGTTTACACTCTCTTTATAAATACAAATGCAATTTAGGGAAAAACATTCACATGTGATGCGACAATTATTGAGATACTTCCAACCATTGATTGGTACCTTGATCTATGTCCGATATGCTCCTATGAAATCTTTCCAAGCGAACAAACATGGTACTGCCCAAGCCATAACAGATTTGAGAATGCAAAGAACATGTACGTCATAATAAAAGATGATAATATACACCTTCTCTCCCTAATACTTTAATATTTTCAAATGCATATATCATATCTCACCCATAATCACAGATGAGACGGCAACAATTAAAACCACTATCCTCAATGAAGCCATAACCATAATGCTAGGTATTGAGTGCTGGAGATACAAATTCAAGACGCCTGTGAAACAACTATAGAAATTTCAGCACCAATCCAGAACCTAAGGGGAAGAAAAATGAGATTCCAAATATAGGCACAAAGAGAAACACATTCAGACACTATGCGAGCAACAGTTAACATGTAACTCCCCGAAATGTCGAAGCTAGCAACTTAGTAATAATGGGTTAAGTTGAGGGTTATATATATAATAAAAAAAGAAAAAGATTATGGGCCAAATTACCTTATGGGCTAGGGTTTGATTGGTTTAAGGGCCAATAACCACCCATTAAACACCCATAATCAGCCACATTCTTCCGTACTTCCAACCCAAGCCACCAATATTCTAGAGAGAGTAGAGAGAGAAAGCGGAGAAAAATCAAAGATTTGAAGTTTCATTGATTCAAGGATTGAAGATCTGAGTATTGGTGCATTAAACATCAAGGAAAGAGCAAGAAATCCAGGTAAGAATCACAATCCAAACACCTTTTTAGAACAGATCCAGATTCTAGGGTTTTGGGTTTTGAAAAATTGCAAAGAATCTGCAGGACCGGTTATGATCAATGCAATAATTTCATAAGGTGAGAGTGTTAATAACACTTGGCAATTCAAATAGGAAACCGGTTAGAATGAAACAAAGAACACAAGTAAGAAGAACAAGAACACTTGGATATGGTTTTCAAGAATGATGTATATTGCACTCGAGTTCTTTTACAAGTATTACAAAGCTTTTCTAAATTACAAGTACTTGAGAGACTTTATACTACATCCTACAGCTGGCCATACTTTGAAGGCCAGCTCGAAACACTAATCTACACAACAAGATCGATATAGAGTCAAAAGGTGGATTATCTTTTGACTAGTGACTATGATATGCCATTGCTCACATCCTAATCTATTACAAAAAGGATAAAAGTACATACTTGGAAAGTTACAGACAAAAGAACCTTAATCTACAGTTGACAAAAGTATGGACCTTTTCACCAACTCATATAAGTTGGTGAGACATCAGAAGTGGCAGTGGAAATTTGTAGCTTTTGTCAAAAGGTGATTCATAGAAAGCATGTCTTCTCTATCTTCGGAAGAAATCAGTCTTTGGCTTTGGAGACTTTGTCTTTGAAGCTTCAGAAGACTTCATCTTTGGCTTTGGAAGATTTGGTCTTTTGGTTGCAGAAGATTTGATACTTGATATAATTTACTAAGTTATATCAATTCTTTCAAAGTAACTTCCTTGTACTTGTATGTGCATGCTGAGAGCTCTTTTGGTTGCATCAGCCTCTAAGTGTAATCCTTACAAATTCCCCCTAGGCTGATGCTACCAAAACTTAAAGAGACCTTTGAATCTTGATCTTTATCTTTTGACATTTCTCATCAGAATCAAGACCATTCCCTTCATTAGTTGGTTAGGATTCCTTAGACTTTCAAAGTACCTCCTCATGTCATACAGATCATATAAAGGAAGGTCAAGTATGTTTTGCCAGGGGTACATATCTTGACCCCCCCTGATCTCTAGTGACATACCATCTATCTAGATTAGTGGCAAACATCCAGGACATGATGGGTCTCTGAGCAGCAAGAGGCTCTACTTGAATGGGAGTTGGATGAGCAGCCTCTTCTTGATCACCCTCAGGATGTTCTAACCCATCCTGAGGTGTAGAGGTGGATACCTTGGACTTCTTCTTCTTGTCCCTTCTAATTGCCACCCTTTTCCTCTTTCTAAACAGGGGAGAGGATAGGACCTTGGTAGATTCTCTTTCTTTTTCTTTCTTCTTTGACCTTGAGGAGCAGTTCTGTATCCTCAGCCTCCTTCCTCTCATTTGATAATTCATTGTCAGCCAGTTCATTTAACTCTTCAAAGGGGAGAGAGATGAGTTCATCAATGTTGTAGTTCCGGGACTCTAAATAGTTCAATCTGGCTGCCCTTGTCTCATCATCTTGAGTACTCGGCCTGGGGGCAGCCCTAATTGCAGCTTCTATAAAGCCATGGGTCCCACTTGAACTCTCTCCCCTTTTCTTCCTCTTTCTCTCTCTCTTCTCCTCCTCAATCTCCTTAGAGGTCAATTTTCTCTTCCCTTTATCATTCATAGACCTGGGTGACTCAGGGTGGAGAGAGCTTTGGCCTTCATTGCTGGGTGCTGCACTTGAGCTCTGGCCAGAGAGAGGTTATGAGACACCTTCACCAGCTGGTGCCTCACTGAGTGTAATGGGTACTGAAGTAGTTCTTGTCTCTAGGTTCACAGGCTCAACTACTGGGCCTTTAGCCAAGGTTTCCCCTTTGAAGCTAATCTTAGGGTCCACCTCAGCTTCCAGTTGACCAACAGTCTTACCTGCTAGGCTCTGTCTATATAGTCTTAATCTCAGCTTGAACTCTTCAAGTGCACTTTGTTGAATCCTATCAGCCAACCTTGCAGCTTGCCTGTTTTGAGTTGGGTTGGCAAGTGGAAGGTTAACTAGATAGGTGCTCTCGTAGAATCTTAGGGTGTAGAAGTTGAAAATCTCTTGCTGCCCCTGAGACCAAGAGATTACTAGGGCCTCCTTTGATCATCATATCTCCATCCTATTATTAGGTTCTTAGTAAAGTGAGATGGAGTAGGCATAGCCCTTGGTATAGCCTCCATAAGCAAGTTATGAATGAGTGAGTCCACATCAATATGGACCTGAGGAGGTTGCTGAGTATGGACAACTGCAAGTGAGGGTGGTGAATCCTCCATGTCCATACTCTGAGAGGAACTCCTAGGTTTTGTGATTGTAACTAAGACTTTCTACCCTTTTTGGTAGAATCACCCTCTTGCATAGAAGTGGTTTGCTCCTCAGGAGAAGTGGAAACTCCAGTGTCCATTTCTTCCTGCATGGTAGGTGATTTGGGGGCCTGCTCAACCTGAGTAGATTGAGCAGGGGTTTGTTTGGATTTTCTTTAGTAGGTGATGGATATTTGTGGCTGTATGGGTGGTGCTGATGTAGAAGGTATGGGTTCAACATTGGCTTGTGTTGACAAGTTGTCACCTTGAGCAATGAGCTCTAACATTTTTAGGACTAGGGTTGTTTCTACCCCTGAGAAGCCAACATTAGCTTTCTTATTGTTTTAAAGATGATGGGCTTCATCTGTCCTACTTTTAGAATATTATTTGTTCCCCTTAACTGTGAGCCCAGTTCATAGTTAAGAATGTACTGGACATATCTAAGGAACATATAATATTCTAAGGAGTTTAAGTTTGCAAGTAAATTAGTATATACAAATTATGAGTACCTGAACTTGACCCCTTGCACCATTCCATGGACTATATATGAAAGATCTTCAGAAATCTAGTCCCATCCTCCATGTTTGTTAGATAAGGAGTGAATAACTACATGGAGGAGGTACTTCCATTTGGATGAGACCTTCCCTTTCTTGAAGGTTCTTACTAAGTAATACCATTCATAGCCCATCTTCCGAAGGTAATTTTTCTGCGGAAGTTTTGCGAAAAATTTCGAAGCCACTTTGGCTTCGGAAGATATTCCATAACTTTTGAGAAAACTTCCAAAGCCAATTTGTCTGCGGAAGTAAAGTTTATTCAAAATTGTAAGGGATATCAGTTTTGAAAAGTTTCTTCCAACGTAAACTGGGCTTATATGTTGATGATATAGACAACTTAAGACACACATATTGTTTAGAAATAATCTTGAGTTTAGTTTAAGAAAAATCTACTCAAAGTTAATCATCCTAATAGCTGATACAAGATATTTAAATCTCTACTTATGAAAAGATTTTGTAAACAGATCAACATATTGTTCTAGCATATGATTCTGAATCCAAAGCACTTGAGCACAGCAGCTTGCAGCAGCAATGTACTCAGCTTCAGCAGTTAATGCAGACACACGGGATTGTTTCTTGCATTGCCATGAGACTATCCTTCCACCAAGAAATTGACATCCCCCAGATATAGACTTTGTAGTCATATTGCAACCACCATAGTCACTATCTGTATAGGCATACAGATTAAAGTCAGAATTCTTTGGATACCAAAGGCCTAGTTTGGGAGCACTTTTAAGATATCTGAAAAATCTCTTGACAGCAACCAAGTGTGACATCTTGAGGTTGGCTTGATATCTTGCACAAATACATGTAGCAAACATGATATCAGGTCTGCTGGCTGTGAGGTACATAAGAGACCCAATCATAGCCCCATATAAATGTTCATTAACATACTCCCCCTCAAGATCTAGTCCTTAGTGGTTTCTCGCTATGTGTGTTTTAGCAACCTTGCACTCAGTCATATGAAATCTGGTAAGTATGTCTTGCACATACTTTGACTGGTTTATGAAGATTCCAATATCAACCGGCTTCACTTGAATTCCAAGAAAGAAATTGAGTTCCCCCATGGCACTCATTTTAAATATATTCTTCATCGGCTTTTTAAAGTCTTTACAGAGCTTCGAATTAGTTGACCCAAAAATAATGTCATCTACATAAACTTGAACCAGCATCAAGTCATTTCCTGTTTCTTTGATGAAGCGTGTTCCATCAATAGTACCCCTCTTGTACCCATGTTGATAGAGATACTGTGATAGTGTTACATACCACTTTCTTGAAGCCTGATGCAGCCCATAAAGAGCTTTGTCAAGCTTGTAGACATAATCAGGATGATCTAGGTCTGCAAAGCCAGGTGGTTGTTTGACATACACTTCCTCATCAATCACCCCATATAGAAAGGCACACTTGACATCAAGTTGGTAGACCTTGAAATCCTTGGATGCAGCAAAAGCCAGGAATATCCTAACAGCTTCAAGTCTTGTTACAAGAGCAAAAACATCCGTGTAGTTAATCCCTTCTTCTTGTGTGTACCCTTGAACAACTAGTCTAGCCTTGTTCTTGATGACAAGTCCTCTATCATCCTTCTTATTCCTAAATACCCATTTGGTACCTATGGTAGTCTTCCTTTTAGAAAGAGGAAATAGATTCCAAACCTTTTTTCTCAAGCTTCTCCTGCATTGCTTCAACCCAACTTCCATCCTTCAGAGCCTCATCAATCTTCTTAGGCTCTTTCTGGGACAAGAAACAAGAGTGAAGACAAACATTTTTGTCATGGGTTTATCCTCTTATTCTTACCCCAGTCTCAACATCTCCAATGATGTTTGTGGTGGGATGTGACTTATGGATTCTCAGTTGAGGAATCCCAACAAGTTGGTTGGATAGATCTAAATTGGTAAAATTCAGATTTGGTGTCTGACTATCTTCCACCATATCGACACACTTCTCAAGAGAAACTTGATCCAATGAGTGTGTCACATCATTGATGTTGTCTTCTATGGAGTTGTTATCAACATCAAGAAATTCTTGATTAGTCTCACCACCTCCATCTCCTCCTACATTGGAAATTCCTTCATCTAAGTTTTGTGCCTCTATGTTGGTATTTATAGGCACCTCAGATGTATTAGCTGAAGAATTTGTCATGGTTGTGCTGATAGGATTTCCAACTGCAGGGCTAGTTACCACTGGAGCTGAAGTAGTTTGAATTATTGGTCTTCTCAACTCACATCTTGGATCAGAATCTCCTGATGATAAGGTACCTATAGATCCTAAAACATCTTCACAAGATTTGTTAAAACAGTTAGTAACTAAATCAAGATCAAACAGCCAATCAGGACCAAAACCTTTCATGCTGGGTGTGTGCTCATTGAAGGTCACATTAGCTGACTCCTCAACTACTCTAGTTTTTAGATTGTATACTCTATAAGAATTGGCTTGGGAAGAGTATCCAATAAAATGTCCATCGTCTGCTTTCTCAGCAAATTTGGCTATTTGATCTTTTTTATTCAAGATGGTGCAAGGACATCCAAATGATCTGAGAAAACCAATGAAAGGTCTCCTTTTGTGCCATAATTCATAAGGAGTCTTACCATAAGTCTTGACTGCTAAAACTCTGTTCTGCACATAGCAGGCAGTGTTGACTGCCTTTGCCTAGAAGGTGATGGGTAGTTTAGAGTCAGATAACATGGTTCTTGCAGCTTCAATAAGTGTCTTGCTTCTCCTCTCAGCAACACCGTTTTGTTGTGGAGTCCTGGGAGCACTGTATTATCTCGTAATACCCTTTTCATCACAAAATTCATCAAGTATTTGGTTTTTGACTTTTGGTTCCTTGATCACATCTTATGTTCTTGACCTTGTGATCACATTGATTCTCAATTTTCAAAATGAAGTTCTTTAAGATTTCAGGAGTCCCATCCTTAGTTCTAAAGAAGAAGACCCAAGTATATCTTGTGAAATCATCTATGATCACCAAGGAATAAGTGGTCCTTCCTAGACTCATTACACTAGTGGGACCAAAGAGATACATATGTAGTAAGTGTTGGGGAGTAGTGATGGAGTTCATTTCCTTTGGCTTGTGAGACACTTTGTGTTGCTTTCCTTTCAGGCATGCAACACAATGGTCATCACTTGTAAACTCTTTCTTTGGCATTCCAGATACGAAATTATTATTAATTAATTTATTCATGTTTTTAATGTTTACATCGCATATAAGACTTATGACTATTGGCTTTGGATAGAAAGCAAGAAACTTCTCCTGAAAGGGATGTTTCTTGCAAGTCCATCTTGTACATATTCTTTTTCCTAGGGCTCTAAGTAGGATATGCTATTGAGGAATGACCACCCCGGGCTTGAGAAAAATGCACTCATGCTCAGTGAAGAGCATGTTATGTCTCTGATCACAAAATTAGGATACACTCAAAAGATTACATCCAAGCTCCTTAACAAAATTTACCTTCTTGATGCTAAGCTTACCATTTATGACCCTGCCCCTTCCTGTAATGTAACCACCAGATTCTCCTCCAAAGCAACTGGCCCTCCATCAATTCTTTAAAAGTTTTGAAACAAAAAGCCATTGCATGTCATGTGCCTGGAACAACCACTATCAATGATCCATACATTCCTTTTGGTCTTGAGCTATTCCTGCACATAAAGAGATGGTTAGTTACATTTGGAAACCCAAGCCTCATTGGTCTTGGGCTTGTCAAAGTGCATTGAAGATAATGCAATAGTAATTGATCTTATATGCAAGTTATGAGGATCATTTGCTGTTGTTGATGAAGAACTTTCAGTCATATGGCCTTCCTTCTTCTTCCATACCATCTTTGGAAGACTAGACTTGTCCTTCAATACTTGAAAAGTTTTGATGACTTCAAAAGTTTTGGAGACTGAACATTTGAAAGCTTTTTCATCCAATACAGCAGACTTCAGTGCTTCGAAAGCATTCCTTTCTTTTGAGACCAAATTTTCTTCCAAAGGTAGATTTTCACTTATCTTCTTCTTCACTTTGGAGCTTTCAGAAGGAAAAGAGTTTCCTTCCGAAGCTATCTTCTTCTTCTCAAAATTTTTCTTCTTGCACATGTGGATAGTATTTTTAGGATTATAGATGCAATCCTTTGTAAAGTGAGAAGCACTACCACACATGATGCATTCAGTTTGCATGCTTCTGAGAGTCTTCCTTTGATGGGAGGCTGAGCTTGATCACTTTTCACTTCCTTCTTCACCTTTTCAGATGATGCAGTAAGCTTTTTGGGATGAGGCTTGTTCTTCTAACTGGATGGCTCAGGATGTGCAGCAGTGGTGCATATTTTATCAGCCTTCCTCTCTTGACCAGGTTGATTTGGACATGAACTAGGATTCTTGGTACTAGAATCCATAGTTGTGTGTTCAGCCTTTACTACTTCAAATCTAGTAGAAATAAAAACTTGCTTTTTCTTGGAGTTGAAGGTGGCCTTGATCTCTTTGGCTTTCTTGGATTTTCTTTTAGCAGCCCAGATCAAGTTCTTCCTTGCAGACTTGGTCATCCTTGGTTCTTCCTTCTCTCCAGGAGAATAGTGTCCCTTCTTAGGATAACCCTTATCACTAACCTCAGGTTCATCCTTCACTATCTCCTTTTCATCTTCATTCTTCACTTGGATAGGATCAATGGAGGGCAGCTAATCTTGACAAGTTCTACACCTTGGAGATCCAAAAGATAGGAGTGTGTGTGGAGGAGCTATCTCACTTGATCCTAGTCCCTACCTGTTTTGGTAACAAAATTTTGCATGCAAGGATGAGGATATTATGTTCTTGAAGGTTTTCTCTTCAAGAACACATTTTTCTGCCTTGGCTTTGTTGATCACAAGCTCAACTTGACATTCAGTCAACTTGGTTATGAGGTCTTTGATTTGAGTCCTGTAGTTTGTGTGTTCATGCTTAAGAGTTGAAATGGTTTTCTCTAAATCTTCTATTGTAAGTTTATAATCATTTTCAGCTCTTTTAAAGTTAACTTTTAAGATATTTAAGGACTCAAGATCAGATCTCACTTCCAAGTTGTAGGACCTGTACATGTTTACTTTAGCAATGCATTCAGGAGTACAAAGATGTTCTAATACCATGGCTTCTTCATGATCAGCCATCAGTGCTTGGTTTGGAGAAGCATCTGCCACCTGAAAGCTCCAGTCAAAGCCTCCTTCTTCAACAGCAACAGCAGCATGTTGTTTAGGTTGGCCTAGCTTCACAGTTCTAGGAGCTGCATCAATGTAGTTTGGTCTGGATTGTGCTTGACCACAATTTATCCTTGGTACCTTGCACTTTTTAGTAAAGTGTCCTATTTAGTTACAGTAGTAACACTTCACTTTGCTTTTATCCAAGCCAAACTTTCCACTAGCCATATTGCTTGGGAACTTCCTTCCTGTCCTCTTATAGAACTTCTTGGCTCTGTGAGTGAGAAGAGCCATTTGTTAAACTATCTCTATGTACTCCAGATCATCTAGATGGATACAGTCCAATTCTTCAAGAGTGAAGAGAAAGTTTTGACAACTTTCATCAGCAGACACAAAGGCTTGTGCAGAGCTTGTCTCTTGGAATGGGCTTCCTTGGATGTAGCTCTCCCTTGGTGTCTCAGGGAAGGTGATGAAAGGGCCCTTTTGTGAGTTTTTAGGGTAGAAGATAAGATGATGTTGTGGTTCTCTGCTATCCCTTTCAACCATATGAAGGGCTGAACTCTGCTGATTGTTGGAAGAGCTGCTTGATGGATTTTGCATGTTCATCTCCATCTGGTAGCCACTAAGGATACCATACAGTTCTGTGAGAGTAAGGGTAGAGAGGTTCTCAGTTCTCTTAATGGCCACATAATAATAAGTCCATTGTCTAGGAAGAGAGAACATGAATTTCCTCACTATGTCCCTATTCTCAAGTTTTACTCCAACATCCATTAGAGTATCCATAATCTCAAGATACCTGAAGTATTGTTGAGTCTTGGTTTGACCTGTCTTGTAGGTGAAGTTCTTAAATTGTTTCTTTATGAGGTCTTTCTTGTTCTCTTTGGCTTCCTCATACCCCTCATACATGAGCTTCAGTGCATCCAAGAGCTGCTTAGCAGTCTTGCACTTCTTGAAGCCTCTGTATATGGAGTTAGGAAGAGCAGTTTGGAAGGCGGTCATGGATTTCTAATCTACATCAATATTCTTCCAGTCTTCTTTAGAGTAGTCAGCCATTTCCTTGGGTATCATCCCACCTCCAGCAGTGGCTGAAGAGTTACTTGGGATGTGAGGTCCTTCGACAACAAATCTCCACATCCTGTTGTCTTGAGACTTGATGAACCCTTTCATATGTTGGCACCAAGTATCAAAGTCATTAGGAGTGATCAGTGGAGACTTTGTCATAGTATCGGTTTCCATATCATCATTTGAGATAGCTTCCATTTGAGTAGATAAATATGTTGTGAAACTAAGGAGATTTAGGATGAGATCTTACAATCAAGAGCTTGAAATTCTCTGATACCAATTGTAGGACCGGTTATAATCAATGCAACAGTTTCACAAGATGGGAGAGTTAATAACACATAGCAATTCAAATAGGGAACCGGTTGGAGTGAAACAAAGAAAACCAGTAAGAAGAACAAGAACACTCGGATATGATTTTCAAGAGTGATGTATATTGCACTCAAGTTGTAACACCCGGATATTTCAAAAAAAAAAAAAAGAAGAAAAGAAAAGAAAAGAAAAGAAAGGGGGAAGGAGACTTTATTTTAAAAGCAAGGGTTAAAAGTGTAAACGAGGGCCAAACCGGCCCATAATGGGGTTTATAAAGGAGGTAAGGTCGCCCATGCTCCCTCCCCATACACTCAACGCATGACTCTAGAGAGAGAAAAAGACTTCCACCGGTTCTACAAGGAGAAAGTAGAAGAAATCTTCAAAAAGGTAAGATTTTAATTGTGTTTCTCCTCGAATTTAAGTCGAGTCCAAGCTTCTAGACCGATTTCTGTGTGTTTCTATGTGTTTAGTTGCTTCTTTACAAGTGTTTAGGTGTTAGAATTCCAGGTTGCTCTCGGGTTGTGTTTGGCTCGAAGGCAGTTTAAGGTGAGTTCTAGATCCCCTCTTTTACTTGTTTTCTACTTGTTTGGGGCTGATATGTATATCAAACTGTTTTTTATAAAACATACTATGGTTTTCCATGAAAGTACAACTATTTATGAAAGATGTATGTTTTAAATGACTTCTGTGATGCTATGTGTGGTTGTTTGTGAAGTTAAGCGTGTGACTGGTAGATCTATGCTAAGTATATGTTTAAAAGCGAGGTTTGGGACTAGAAACTGTATAAGTTGAATCGCAGGTGTTGGACTTGGTGTCCGCTGTGGACACTTGAGCATGGATAAGGTGTCCGCTGTAGACACTTAGGCAGTTAGACTGTCCACTATGGACTTTGCATGTCCGCTGTGGACTTTGCATGTCCGCTTTGGAGACTTAGAGGTTATATATTGTCCGCTGTGGACTTGGCTGTCTACTGTGGACTTGGCTGTCCGTTGTGGACACTTAGGATGTTTTAGTCACTTGGGAATGTTTTAGTCATCCGCTGTGGACAATGCATGTCCGCTGTAAACACTTAAGTATGCATGCACGTCCGTTGTGTACCCCTTAGGTACTTTTAGACTGTCCGCTGTGGACTTGGCTGTCATCTGCGGACTTGGCTATCCGCTGTGAACACATCCGCTGTGAACACATGTATGCATTTTAGTCATGCGCTGTTAACACTTATGTTTGCAAATCTTCCAAAGGTTAGATTTCTTCCGAAGCTTAGAAATCTTCCGAAGCTCAGATTTCTTCCGAAGCTTAGAAATCTTCCGAAGCTTAGATATCTTCCGAAGCTTAGAAATCTTCCGAAGCTTAGATTTCTTCCGAAGCTTAGAAATCTTCCGAAGATTAGATTTCTTCCGAAGCTTAGAAATCTTCCGAAGCTTAGATTTCTTCCGAAGCTTAGAAATCTTCCGAAGCTTAGATTTCTTCCAAAGCTTAGAAATCTTCCGAAGCTTATTTCTTCCTAAGTTTAAAATCTTCCGAAGCATATGTTTGCCATCTGGAGTATTAGTGTTAGTGTTGTGATTGCTAATTAATATTTAGCATAAGTTCAGAGGCTTTAATTGTATGTTGTTAAATTCCATGTGTTGGGTGTTATGGTTAGTTAGTTAGTTATGAACTAGGTACATAGTGGGAATTTTAACACTAATGTTGTACTCTTTTCTTCTGTGCTGCTGTTATGAGTACCTAATATTCTATGTTATGTGATTATAAGACAATGGATAACTTAAAAGTATTATGCATAATCAAGTGGTCACAAAGGAATAAAAGAAAGACCGTGTAACCTAGTGAATGTTACCATTGGGCCCTTATAATAAATGAAAAGCCTTGCAAGCACAATGGAATGAGGTGCATGACCTTGTTGTCATTAGCTCAACTGATGTGTGACTGTTCAGGATGCACATCTGGGGTCTGATCCTTGTGCTTAACCAATAAATACATGGGACATGTATTCATGAGCAGGCTTCGTGCCTAGCAGTGTGGGTCAACTGTCAGGGGTTAGCTACCACTTATAAATGTGTACTGGCAGGGGTTCGGCATCTATTGCCAACCAACAATGTAGGCTCTTGCTTTGTTCAATCCTAAACAATGAAAGAGAAAGATAATGAAAGAAAGATGATGATTTTCCTAATGAAGGACTATGTATAATGATGGATAATCACCAAAGGAAGGATACCAATGTATATTTTTTATATTATTAAAACTAGAACTCACTCAGCAACGTTGACTTTTATATGCATACCAGTTGGCAGGTAATGATGTTGTTGGGGATGGCACGAGGTTGAAGCTACTTGGCAAATAAAGACTGGCATCCATGTTATGCAGAGATGATATTGTTGTCTTGTAATACAACTAAATGTATTTTTGAAACTTGTAACAATGATGTATTTCTTGGCAAAAGTTATTATTAATGCATAAAATGGTTTTTGTTTAACTATTCCGTTGTCATGTTTTCTTACTTCAATATATTTTAATGTGTAATGTGCTATGAATGACCAACCGTGGGGTTTCCCGGGAAGGGGGCCTTACAAGTTGGTATCAAGGTCAAAGTTCAAGAGACTTGGGTAAATTATTTTCAAAACCTAAACTTAAACTGAAAATGGGACCAAATGGAGCGATGCCAGCCCAAGTAGCTACATGCCATCAGATAATTTTCTTAAAGTTAACCGGTATTATGTGCGTGTGCTATTTGATATATGTACTTAGTAGATTTGGATGCTAATATAGTCAGGATAGGGAACGCTTAGGGAATGAAGAGTAAAGTAAGTGGCTAATCATAACTGGCCACTGTAATTAGGGACTTACTATAATTGACATAATCTGAGCTATTACCTTGAATGACCATGTTGGTGTTCGTATCTTATAGGAAGTAGTTTTTATGATGGGTAGAAAATATGGGAAGGCTTCCCGAGGTGGAGGTCGTGGTGGACGTGGTGCTGGGCCACGTGTCACGAGGAAAAGGACTAAGATTGCAAAAACGGCACCAGAAGAGCCCAAGCTTCATCATCATGAAGGTGGAGATGAGAGCGCTAATCTGAAGGCCATAGTTGAGGGGGTCCATCAAGTCCTGCACACGGTTTTGCCATCTGTGGTGACCGGGGTCATTAAGGCCGTAAGAGAAAATGAAAGGAGAGGGAAGAATTGGAGTGGAAAACGTTTTGGTAGTGGTAGTTTCACTTCCACGGGCAAAAAGGTGAAGGTAGAGGGTCGTAAGGTGGCTGCAACCGATGTAGGGATGAAGGTGTGCAGCAAGTGTAGGAGAGACCATGCGGGAGAATGTAGGTGGGGATCAAACCTCTGCTTCATATGTGGGAAGGAGGGCCACATGGCAAGAGATTGCCTCGTGGTGAGGTGTTACAACTGTGGCGAGACGGGGCACATGAGCAGGGACAGCAAGAAGCCGAGGGCTGAGAACTTTGGGGTTGGCAGGGGATCGAGAAGAAGAAGGAGGGGCAGAGGGCTAAAGCCAGGGCATTCACTATGACCTGGAAGGAGGCTATAGTGGACCCCGACGTGGTGCCAGGTACCTTCCTAGTAAACCAAACTTGTACCTCTGTGCTTTTTAATTCTCGTGCTAGTGGGAGTTTTATTTCTGCTACCTTCTGTGATAAGTTGCCCGTTAGGAGTAGAAAGATCAATGAGCCCTTCGATGTAGAAACTTCCATTGGTAAGTCTACCAGAATGTCGAATGTGGTAGAGGATTGTGATATCGGGTTGGAAGGCCATAGGTTCTCTGCTAGGTTGCTCGTGATGCCCTTAGGCAGACTCGATGTAGTCCTAGGGATGGATTGGCTAGCAGCCAAGTATCTCTCCATGGGGTGCTCCGGTCTTGTTGATGAAGAAAAAGTATGGTAGTATGAGGATGTGCATCGACTATCGTGAGCTGAACAAGTTGACTGTGAAGAACCAGTATCCGTTACCAAGGATTGACAACTTGTTTGATCAGCTCTAGGGTGCTAGTTAGTTCTCCAGGATAGACCTTCGATCGGGGTATCATCAACTGAAGGTGAAGGAGCAGGATATCCCTAAAACAGCCTTTCACATGCGTTATGGGCACTATGAGTTTCTCGTGATGTCCTTTGGTTTAACCTACGCACCAGCTGCTTTTATGGATTTGATGAATCGAGTGTCTCGACCTATGCTAGATAAACCAATGATCGTGTTTATTGATGACATCCTGATTTATTTGAAGAGCGAAGAAGAGCATGCTAGTCACATCTACGAGGTGTTGGAGACGCTTAGAAGAGAGAAGTTGTATGCCAAGATCTCCAAATGCGCGTTCTGGTTGCGAGAGGTTTAGTTTTTGGGTCATGTGGTTAATCCTGAAGGATTAGGGTAGACCCGATGAAAGTTGAAGTGGTGATGCAATGGAAGTCCCCAAAGGCACCATCCGAGATCCGTAGTTTCTTGGGTTTGGCGGGCTATTATAGAAGATTCATCCGAGACTTCTCCAAGATAGCTTCACCGTTGACTAAGCTGACTCGTAAGGATGTGAAGTTTGAATGGAGTTTCGAGCAGGAGAGTGAATTTCAAGGGTTGAAGATGAGGCTAACTCAAGCCCCAGTCTTGACGTTGCCTGAAGGGAATGATGACTTGGTGGTATATTCAGATGTATCGCGGTTGGGCTTAATTTGTGTGTTGATGGAATGAGGTAAGGTTGTAGCCTATGCATTTCGGTAGTTGAAGATCCATGAGGCTAACTACCCTACGCATGATTTAGAGTTGGCGGTTGTGGTCTTTGCATTGAAGATTTGGAGGCACTACTTGTATGGGGCTAAGTGTACCATCTTCACAGATCACAAAAGCCTAAAGTATTTCTTCAAGTAGAAGGATCTTAAAATAAGGCAAAGAAGGTGGTTAGAGTTGATCAAGGATTACGATTCTGAGATACATTACCACCCGGGCAAGGCCAACGTGGTGGCGGATGCCCTCAGTCGAAAGGAAAGACCTGAACTGATTTGGGTGAAGGCTTGCCAGCTGGTTGTGATGCCAGATGTCATGGGTCAAATCAAAGAATTTCAGGATGAAGCGCTGAAAGAAGATTAGATTAAATCCGAAAGGATGAAAGGTTTAATCGCCAATTTAGGGGAGAACACCCTTGGTGTTAGAACCCGATCCGGGGGAATATGGATTCCTCGTTATGGGGATCTGAGGGGAAGGATTATGGATGAAGCTCATAAAACATGATATTCCATCCATCCTGGTGCTACAAAGATGTATCATGACCTGAAGAAGGATTATTGGTGGCCAGGGATGAAGCGTGACATGGTGGAGTACGTGAGTGCCTGACCTGTTTACAAGTGAAGGCAGAGCATCAAAAACCATACGGGAAAGGATTATCATGTTTTGAAAGCGAGGGAAGTTGAGCCCAAGGTATATCAGGCCATTCAAAGTCATTGCCAGAGTTGGTGAAGTGGCATATAGGCTGGAACTTCCAGATGAGCTGCATGGGATTCATCCTACGTTCCATGTATCTCACTTATGAAAGTGCTTGGGGGAAGGTGACATTGTTATTCCTCTCATAGACATTGAGGTTGATGAAAGGTTGAATTACATGGAGCAAACAGTGGCTATTTTGAACAGGAAGGAGAAACGGTTAAGGAATAAAGTGATTAGCCAAGTAAAAGTGCAATGGAAGCATCGCAAGGGATTGGGGGCCACTTGGGAATCAGAAGAAGAAATGAGATGACACTACCCTGACCTCTTTAAGAAGTGACAGGTTTCGGGGACGAAACCTATATAAGGGGGTAGACTTGTAACACCTGAATATTTCCAAAAAAAGAAGAAAAAGAAAAGAAAAGAAAAGAAAGGGGGCAAAGGAGACTTTATTTTAAAAGCAAGGGTTAAAAGTGTACAAGAGCCAAACCGACCCATAATGGGGTTTAAAAAGGAGCTAAGGTCGCCCATGCTCCCTCCCCATACACTCAACGTACGACTCTAGAGAGAGAAAAAGACTTCCACTGGTTCTATAGGGAGAAAGTAGAAGAAATCATCAAAAAGGTAAGATTTTAATCATGTTTCTCCTCGGATTTAAGTCGAGTCCAAGCTTCTGGACCAATTTCTGTGTGTTTCTATGTGTTTGGTTGCTTCTTTACATGTGTTTAGATGTTAGAATTCCAGGTTACTCTCGGGTTGTTGTGTTTGGCTCGAAGGCAGTTTAAGATGAGTTCTAGATCCCCTTTTTTACTTGTTTTCTACTTGTTTGCGGCTGATATGTATATCAAATTGTTGTTTTATAAAACATACTATGGTTTTCCACGAAATGTACAACTGTTTATGAAAGATGTATGTTTTAAATGACTTCTGTGATGCTGTGTGTGGTTGCTTGTGAAGTTAAGCATCTGACTGGTAGATCTATGCTAAGTATATGTTTAAAAGCGAGGTTTGGGACTAGAAACTACATAAGTTGAATCGCATGTGTTGGACTTGGTGTTCGCTGTGGACACTAGCTGTCCGTTCTGGACACTTGAGCATGGATAAGGTGTCCGCTGTAGACACTTAGGTAGTTAGACTGTCAGCTGTGGACTTTGCATGTCCGCTGTGGACATTAGAGGTTATATGTTGTCCGCTGTGGACTTGGCTGTCCGCTGTGGACTTGGCTGTCCGCTGTGGACACTTAGGAATGTTTTAGTCACTTAAGAATATTTTAGCCATCCACCGTGGACAATGCATGTCCGTTGTAAACACTTAAGTATGCATGCACGTCCGTTTTGTACCCCTTAGGTACTTTTAGAATTTCCGTTGTGGACTTGGCTGTCCGCTGTGAATACATGTATGCATTTTAGTCATGCGCTGTGAACACTTATGTTTGCAAATCTTCCGAAGGTTAGATTTCTTTCGAAGCTTAGAAATCATCCGAAGCTTAGATTTCTTCCAAAGCTTAGAAATCTTCCGAAGCTTAGATGTCTTCCGAAGCTTAGAAATCTTCCAAAGCTTAGATTTCTTCCGAAGCTTTGATTTCTTCCAAAGCTTAGAAATCTTCCGAAGCTTAAAATCTTCCGAAGCTTATTTCTTCCTATGTTAAAATCTTCCGAAGTATATGTTTGCCATCAGGAGTATTAGTGTTACTGTTGTGATTGCTAATTGATAGTTAGCATAAGTTTAGAGGCTTTAGTTGTATGTTGTTAAGTTGCATGTGTTAGGTGTTATGGTTAGTTAGTTAGTTGTGAATTAGGTACATAGTGTGAATTCTAACACTAATGTTGTACTCTTTTCTTTTGTGCTGTTGTTATGAATACCTAATATTCCATGTTATGTCATTATAAGACAATGGATAACTTAAAAGTATTATGCATAATCAAGTGGTCACAAAGGAATAAAAAAAAGACAGTGTAACCTAATGAATGTTACCCCCGGGCCCTTATAATAAATGAAAAGCCTTGCAAGCACAATGGAATGAGGTGCACGACCTTCTTGTTTTTAGCTCAACAGATGTGTAACTGTTTCAGGATGCACATCTAGGGTCTAATCCTTGTGATTGACCAATAAATACATGGGACCTGTATTCTAAGTAGGCTTCATGCCTAGCAGTATGGGTCATATGTCAGGGGTTAGCTACCACTTATAAATATGTACTGGTAGGGGTTCGGCATCTGTAGCCAACTAACAAAGTAGGCTCTTGCTTTGTGCAATCCTAAACAATGAAAGAGAATGATAATGAAAGAAAGAAAGATAATGAATTTCCTAATGAATGATTATGTATAATGATGGATGATCACCAAAGGAAGCTTACCAATGTATATTTTCTATATTATTAAAACTAGAACTCACTCAGTAACGCTGACTTTTATATGCATATCAGTTGGTAGGTAATGATGTTGCTGGGGATGGCACGAGGTTGAAGCTACTTGGTAAATAAAGACTGGCATCCATATTATGCAGAGATGATATTTTTGTCTTGTAATACAACTAAATGTTCTTTTGAAACTTGTAACAATGATGTATTTCTTGGCAAAAGTTATTATTAATGCATAAAATGGTTTTTGTTTAACTATTCCGCTGCATGTTTTCTTACTTTAATATATTTTAATGTCTAATGTTCTATAAATGACCAATTGTGGGGTTTCCCGGGAAGGGGGCCTCACACAAGTTCTTTTACAAGTATTACAAAACTTATCTAAATTACAAGTACTTGAGACACTTTATACTACATCCTACAGCCGGCCATACTTTGAAGGCCAGTTGGAAACACTAATCTAGACAACAAGATTAAAGTAGAGTCAAAAGGCAGATTGTCTTTTGACTAGTGACTATGATATACCATAGCTCACATCCTAATCTATTACAAAAAGGATAAAGTACATAGTTGGAAAGTTACAGACAAAAGAACGTTAATCTACAGTTGATAAAAGCAGGAACCTTTTCACAAACTCATATAAATTGGTGAGACATCAGAAGTGGCAGCAGAAAGTTGTTCAGATTTTTTCAAAAGGTGATTCAGAGAAAGCATGTCTTCTCTGTCTTTGGAAGAAATCAGTCTTTGGCTTCGGAAGACTTTGTCTTTGAAGTTTCGGAAGACTTCATCTTTGGCTTCAGAAAATTTGGTCTTTTGGCTTCGGAAGATTTGATACTTGATATAATTTACTGAGTTATATCAAATCTTCTGAAGTAACTTCCTTGTACTTGCATGTGCATGCTAAGAGCTCTTTTAGTTGCATCAGCCTCTAAGTGTAATCCTTACAGAATCATTTAGAGGTCACAATTTTACGTATGAAATCATTTAAAAAGCTTAGATATAGTTTCATGGATGAAAAACTAAGGGTTTGGACGTAAAAAGTTGAGATTTTAGGTTAAAAACAAGTTGGTTCGTCATTTTTATACGTCCAGCGAAACTGCTAGTTCTTCCTGCGAAACTAAGACAATCTCCTTATAGCGAAACTATAGTTTTGCTGGTAATTTTGCAAGTGTATAAGTAGACCAGTAGATTTAGCAAATCTAGGAAATTCCAATGAAAGTTGGGTGATTTTGGTAGCGAAACTGCCATGCGAAACTGGCAGCGAAACTGCTATGCGAAACTGCTTCCGAAACTGTGTAGAAAATGACCTATTGGTGCGTTAACTTATATGCAGACCGTGTGCCACAATCCTAGCTTAGAAAACTTAGACATGAAGTTGCTTACTGACCAGGTGAGTTATAGATCCCCCTTATTTACACGTTTTCAATGTTTTGGGGGTGATATGCATACTAAATATACGATTTTTATGGCAAAGATTTCAAGAGGTTTTAAAAAGAAAATAGAATTTTCTATAACAAATTATGTTATATATAGTCTTTCAAATAAAATTTCTTTGCGCTGACCTGGCAGTCCGGCCCCAGCAGGGGCGTTGCCCCTTGAACCCCACTAGGGACTGCTGCCCCTAGAACCCCGCTATCAGGGGCTACCGCCCCCGAACCCCCGCTTTCCCGCGGAGGGTCGGTTAAGTTGTTTGTATTCTTTTGTTGAAGAATGTTAATATATGGACTATGAGTTGATTCTTAGAATGTATAAGTATATATATAGCTAAAGATGAAAGTGAAACCTAAAGAAATGTTATTGAGCTCGTAACAATATACCGTTGCTAAAGTAAAGTCTTGCAAGCAAAGGATAAAGGAGAGTTGAATTTGTTGTGCTCTCATGGATAAAGTAAAGTCTTGTGTTCAACACAACCACGGCTAAAGTAAAGTTTTGTGTTCGTCACAAGCGGGGATTTGGCCCTTGGGCAGATCTCGAGATGTAGTAACTGAGAATTGACGGATAAAGAAGAGTAATAGATAATAAATAAGTGAAAGTCTTAATGATAAAGTATTGATAAAGTGACAGTCTGTGTATATTTAATGTTTGTTCTTGTGATGGCTATTTTAGAATGATAAAGTTAACATATCTCACTAAAAGATTACCAGATAAAGTAAACCTAGAACTCACTCAGCGAAGCTGACTTTTGTATGCATGTTAGTTTGACAGGTGAGCTGTTGGGCTTAGAAGGATGGGGCATGAATCCAAAGCTTCTTGGCAACTAAGGCCTAGCATCCCAAATTTAAAAGTTTATTGAACACTCTTTAAGACTTGTTTAATGTATTTAATACAATGTTAATGTTTTCTTTGAATTATGTCATGACTAGTTGAATCAACGTAATTTCCGCTACAATGTTTACTTAAATAAATGCTTTAAAACTTTGATATGCTGTGAATTATCAACTGTGGGGCTTCCTGGAATCAGGGCCTTACATAACAAAGTTGGTGAACTCAAATAACAGGTATATCCAACAACATCAGAAACTTCAACAGCATCTACACCAGCTACACCAGCTACACCAGCACCAACAACACCGAAGACAACAGTGCAGCAGGCAATAACAAGCAGGAGGCTAAACTTCAACACACCAGGTATTCACAAACAAAAACGCATTACAAAATTACAAAGCCAACCAACTCAACAATTTTACATGCACGGACACCGAATCCAATTCCTCAAAGAAACCGAAGGCAACAACATAAATCAAAGGACTATTGATGTTATTCGTCAACATGCAGGCCCATGATCTTTTGTGACATTTGGCTGGAAAAAATAGATAGACCCACTCCATCGCTACTACTTTTGTATCTACAACCTCTGGATAAGAAAATTATATAGACCCGCTTCTTTTGTAATGCTTAAATATTCATAGGCCTGAAAACTCATGCCTTTTATATCTAACAACAACAAACTTGGTACTGCTTTTGTATCTACAACCTAACAACCTTGGTACTGCTTTTGTATCTACAACCTAACAACCTTGGTACTGCTTTTGTATTATACAGACCCACTTCCTTTTGTAATGCTTTTGTATCTACAACCCTCAAATATAACGAAAAAATTTGTAGAAACCGCGCAACGGCCGAACCCTCCTAGTTAATTTTCAGATGACATAAACCAAATTCATGAGAAAATTTGACATAACCATAAATTTTATAAAATTTAATTTCAAGTTCTACATATATCATCAAAATTTAAGGTATGAATCACTTACCTTTGCACGTAGGATTAGCTAGTGTCTTGAATTTTACTTTTAACCTGCTATCAAGTAAACTCATAGGTAATTTACAACTTAGCACACTAACGTTATCATTACCAGTTAAATACCATTTTCAACCCCTAGGAGGTCACCTAAACCGAATGATGGTCGTACAATCACCCTTGGGTCAAGTGGAGGGAGATGCATGAGTGCAGTTCTATCTTGTGGTGTATTCCTTTGTAGTGAATAGGGCCTCTTTCTCGTTGATCTGTTCGTATATTTCATCATGTTTATTGTCTTTCATTAAAATGCATAAATCAACATCAATGGATAAGAATTTCACATATAATTCTTTAATACTTTGTACATGCACATAATCATATATTTGATAATAATGATTATTTAACACAAGTACTTGATGAAACCATTCATTATTTCCTGAGACATTTTACTAAACATCCAGACCGCCTATTATACTAAAAGCTTATCAATCACATTAGTATCATATTAACCCGTCCTCATCAATTGAATCACATCATATTTGAATTAATCCAACAAATTTCACATGTTAAAATTGGTTTACATTAACATTAACAAAAATTCTATTTTCAACATGTTAAATCAAACCCCCGATCCTTTACGTCAAAAAAAGAATAAAAAAAAAAAAAAAAAACTCAATTCGAACATACTAATAGGTTTAACTAATTCTAATACTTTAATAACATGTAAGGTATATTTAGCATATGCACATCTTTATTTAATATCGAAATTCAGATTATCTTTTAAGCCCTCATGAACACCCGTAAATCTTTAACATGCATCAACATAGGAACATAAATTATGGAACTTTTGCAATACCTAACAACATAATTATTTTAAACATAATGATTTCAACCCAAAAGAAAACAATTATAGGATATTAATCACTTTTCATCATTTATTCATAAAGCCCACCAAAATCTAAGGCTCTAGGTTAACGATTTACTTACCAAGCTTCATTTACGCATGAGGATGATTAGAGTTCTATAAGACTTTCATTTTTTGTGATTATATATACCCTTTTTTTCACTCTCTTCTTTCCATCGACTTCTCCATGAGTGAGCGCATACACATTAAAAATTAACTTAAAATGAAGAAGTTCTTTGCCTTTGAACCCATTTAATTAAATTTCACCATATGACACCTGTAATTCTTCATATTTTAAAATGGTTAAATCCTTGGCTTAAACTTGATGTCCACCCATTAACATGTTAATAAATAAAATATTGTCAGCGATCTCCCATTATCATATTAATAAACACACTTGAATAAAATAATTTGTATGATAAAAACTCTTCACTCGGTCGGAGCAATTTTATAAAACATACAGGTGTTACACTGTTAAAACTAGTGAATAATTCAATTCATTAGTAAAAGTATTTAATCATAAGTGTTAGACTTGGTTTGTTGTGTTCTGTTTTAAATTTCAGGTCATAGGTGGAAAGTTAGCAGAAGCTTAGGGGCTGAAGTTGGTTATGACTGGAAGTTTTTGACATGACTATAAAAGCTTGTGTTCGTCTAATCAGGGGGAGAGTTTTTTCATTATCTTCATCATCTACGCTCTGTATTGAAACTCTAATCTTCGTTGTCGTTTATTTTAGTTGTTCATATGGTTTTGATCGTACAAGTCTATGAGCGAGTGTCTAGCTTATATTGTCTTTGCTTATTAGATTGTCTCTTTGGTGAACTGTTTTGTAGGAGAAGATTTTGGGTTCATTCTGGTTTAGTTTGAGTGTGTTTGGTTGAGAGATTGTAATGTCTTGGTCTCGTTTTATTAACTCTTTGTAATCTGATCATATTGGTGATGCTTACTTAGGAATTAATCACAGGTTCACTATTGAATCTGTAAGTTGTTCAACGTTCTTGTTATTCTTGCGTTTAATTTCACATGCTACGTGTCTCTTGACACTTCTCTTGTGAGGCAATGCTTGTTTGAGAAGGGGCTTGAGGGTGGGCTTGTCAAACAAAGCTTATATCAAGTTGTTTCAAAAAGGTTGATTCTTTGAACAAACATCGGGTTTCAACACCCCACTTTTCCTACTAACGTTTTCTTCACTTTGGCAGTTCATCAGACATTTGATGTTCTTCTTGTATAGACATGATAACTCTAGTAATTACCCACCACATTTCCGGTGTGGTGTTTTTTGCAATCACGATTAAAGAACCAAGAAACATAGCTCCCATCATTTTTATGAGAAATCTAATCTAAATCAATTACAAAGGGAAAGCTTCAGTTGGATCTGAACAAGCTTCTAATTGATGGTCAAGCTTTCCTTTCAACCTTAAACAATTGAACTTCTAAATTGAGCCCCTTGATGCAAATCCATTGCTTTTTTCTTCTTTGGCCGATGGGCAAGGTTTTTTTTTTTTTTTTTTTTTTTTTTTTTTTTTTTTTTTTTTTTTTTTTTTTTTTAACTTCCACTATATTTTGCAACAGAACAGGATGGTTCGAAAGCGATCTAAAAGCACCTTGTTGATGTGCTCCCCTTCCTCTTCCTTGCGATTTGATAGACGCGTGAAATAACCATAACAATCACAAGTGAGTCATGATAAATAGTAGGAACAGGTAGTGGTGTGGTGGTGCAACACATGGTTGGGGTGGGGGTTGCTTGGGTTTTGTTGGATTGAATCATCGGAAAAAGTGATGTCAAGATTAAGTTGACAAGAATAAAGAGAAGTTAATAAAAAATATAACATTGTTAGATAGTTAGACTACATAAAAGTAAATAAATAAAATCAAAAAGTGGCATAAAAAAGAATAACTAAAATAAAACTTAGAGGCGCTAATTTGTAATTTATTATAGATATTATTCTGCATGAATTCAAATTGACCAGGAGTTTATCTTCACTTAAGTATACCTATAAGTTTTATCACTGACTAAATCACATTCGATATAATCATACTGAATATTTATTTGTTAGACACATCAATCTTAACATAGGAACACTGAAAACTGTATAAGCTAAACACAACCCGTAAAATCCATTTATCTAAACGAATCACACGGATTGATTGGTTAAAAATAGCTTGGGGGCATATATTAGTTAGAAGTAGTAGTCAAAAAACTGTAAACTGAATATGATAATGACGCAAATAGAATACATAGATTAAGTTGTCATCAATCTGGGGGCAGTAATTGAATTGATATAAGATACAAAGTGAAAGAAAGTAGAGAGAACTAATCAACGGCCATAGCTTCGGCGCTACCACCAGTAGCGTCCTCCACAATGTTCTTGTTCTCATAAATTGCCGCCATTCGCATTTCCTCAACCATACTTTTTTGATCTTCCTCGATGGTGTTCTGTAACTCGTCAACCTGCATAAGACATTATAAAAACATTGAGAACAGTAACATTTGCCAAAAAAGTACAGAATTCTTGTAACATGTGAAACCCTAATCTCAAATCCGTGTATGGGATAAACCAATCAGCAATCAACCCTTTAACCGACATTTCATTTTAAACATCCAAAAATGTTTTGTTTAGACATCATGAAGCTAGAAGTTAAGTCCCTGACATCTGAGAATCTATATCTACCGTCATATAAAGGTGCTAAATAGGCCGTGTTAACTGGTGGGTGGGTCAAACCCGACACGAACCTGAAAATCGTGCCAAACACATGAACCAGAACACAACACGCGTATTCACGTTAAAATTACGAATTAACAACCAAAAATGCAAATGCGTATAAACAATAACGTTTAAACTATAAGCCTGATGCCCATTTATCTTTCATCTTTTATTCAATCAAATTAAAGATGCGACATAAAGAGAATTTTATATTAGAAAATAATAAACAGGTCGCCTGCTGGACCAGCAAAGCAACCTGCACTTGCCCCGTTTAGCTACGCATTCTCAAGTTCAAATGAAAACTGACTGAACCTTTTTAGACTAAACCTAAAGTCACAAACTTTGTGTTAAGTTCCTGTCGTGTTTTCGTGTCATGCCAGAAAATCACACCCTTACTGCCATATATCGCGTTTTAACTAGAGTTCACGTTGCAATATAAAGTATAAGGATGACTCAATGATACGAGAACTAAGTTATGTGATTTCAAAGTGGGAATCCAGATGTCTATTTAACTAATTTTCTACCAATCAAGTGTTTTGATGAGCATAGACATCTATGAACGTATTAAAATCCGAGACAACATGGAAGATTATTCATTATTCTAACATAAGTATAAATTTTACTTTGTTGACGACATGTGAGAATCATTAAGTAAACTTAATCATTAAGTAAACTTAACAAATTCTTTATATATAAATATTCTTGTTGATTAACGGGTCATATTAGACAATAGACAAGAAAAGTCACATAAAATTGTAAACAAGCAAGCATAAATGAAGAGTGACTAATAATGAGCTGTAGTAGAACCTCGTCTATCCCCATATTCAGTTTAACGGTTTTTTTTATAGATATATGACTTTGTTTTTCAGATGAAGAGACGGGTGATTCGTTGGTGTAGCTAGCACAATAAGGATAGCATATATTATAAGAAAGAAAGAGTAAACCCACCGAAATCTAAACATACAAACAAACAAACCTACTCAGTATCTTGGTTTTAAAAAGCGAGAAGCGCACCGAGGCTACAAGTTCTAAAACCGAGGCGCAAAGCGCAAAAGCGCAGGGCTTTTCGTACGCAAGGCACATGCTATTAATATAATATTTTTAAATTAGATCGATATATATTTACACCTAAATTACACATGTTATAATATATTTTATGTCAAATATGAAAAAACTTCAAACATCAGGGGAGTAATGCGTAACTTAGTAAAAAAAAGAAAAGCCCTTTAACCCTAAATCACCCTAATCAGCTGCCATCTTCATTTTTGTTTCCCTCTCCAATTTTCCTCTCTCATTTAACCTAAAGAAGCATCAATCCCATCATCTTCATCCTCCATCTCCTCCTTTCTAATTCTAAATCAAGCATGTAGAGGCACATCCTTCATCTCCAAGCTTGTCCATCACCGATCTGATCTCAATCTCCGGTAAGTTTCAAGTCCGATCAGCTCAAAAGAAAAGCTCTTAGGCAAGAAAAACGAGCTTTGGCGCCAAAGCGCGCGCTTTTTGTACGTAGGTGCGCCTAATGTTACCGAAAGCCCAAGGACCTGCGCCTGA
Organism: Flaveria sonorensis; assembly: GCA_025506505.1. Lineage (NCBI taxonomy): Eukaryota > Viridiplantae > Streptophyta > Magnoliopsida > Asterales > Asteraceae > Flaveria > Flaveria sonorensis. The sequence goes on along the minus strand of CM046423.1, from coordinate 23,818,374 downwards.
GGTCGCTTTGCGCCTAGGTGCACCTCAGGCGTGCTTTTTAAAACTAAGCCCAATATATCCCATGCATAGTCTAACTATGTGTAGGATCTAGGAGAGGTAGGAAGGAGACAAGCCTTTCCTTTAACCAAAAGCATAAAGAGGTTGCTTCCAATGAGACCCCTAGCTCTAAACATTTTAAAATGACACAAGTATCATGTAATAGGTAGCATATAGAGATACAATACACAATAGGGTAATAATAAGAAAATCATAATGAGGTAGTGTACACAGATAGAGCATATCCTAAGCTATCATACAATATGATAGCATGTAAAGGTACAAGTACGTGGAGACTAAGTAGGTCATAAGGACAAGAAAATCTCTAGCTAAACTAAGTGAAATGGAGTATACACACAAGTTCATCAACATAGACCTAAAAAGAACAAAAGTATATAAACAAACCAAGGTAAGATATACTTGATAAACCAATGTCTCCCTAAGCAACAAATACGGTAAAACACACCTAAATAGGTAGGTCTCAGTCTCCTCTAGAACTACATAACCTTAAAGCCACATTAAGGCACGACATATTATCTCTCAAATCTCTCACAACAAATTTTGAACCAGATCGTCTCTCAATCACTATCTCTAGATTGATCTCACTCTATGAGATGATCAATGACAAACAGCTCTCAACTCCAGTCATCACACACTCACAACAACTTTCTTTAGAGTTTCACTAGAATCCCCCAGAAATCACGCTTTTTCTTTAAGGTGTAGACTTGTATTTATAGAGACCACGAGTAATCTGTAGTTGTTCATCAGTATCATCTACACTACTTTCTCCATCACTAAGAGTTAGATGTTAGCTCATAGTCACAGGATTCGCTCCCCCACCCCACGAACCGCGAACCGGATCGCGCGAACCGGATTCGGGTACATTCGCGTACCAATCGCCTTCCGATTCGCGATCCTGTTCGGTGTAATAGGCGAATTTCGTTTTCAATGGAAATTGAACCCCTATACTCCGATTCGCGAATCGCTGCGAAGCGATTCGTGAACCACATCGCAAAGGTTCGTGATTTCGATCAATTGGATACGCGAATCGGAATCGAAAAGGCAATGTTTAAACTTTCCATTTTATTAATTAATCGAAAAGGCAATGACTGTTCGTTGATTTTGGAACCAAATCGTTGCTTTCAATATAAATTCACACAATCACAGATTCACAGAAATCTTCAATATCAATTGATTCAATTCACAGTAGGACACTAGGACTTTTAGCGATACAGCAAGGCCGCAAGAAACTTCTGATAATTCTGAGAATGGCTTTTGGTAAGGGTGGTTCAACTTCAACATCAAGGCAAGAAACTTCTGAGAATTCAGATGTGCAAGTTCTTAGCGATGCAGAATTTTAATATGCTTATAAAATGTGTTATCTTAATATGTAATTCACTCATTATCTTTAAAAAATATAATATAGGATACGGTGTACTGCACCATATGATACACCGTACCGCGTACCGGATTAGCGTTCCGAATGAACCCTACCCCCCCCCCCCCCCCCCCCGCTACCGAATTTTATAAATTGACGAATCGCGTACTCGTTTCCGTACCGCGTACCGGAACGTACCGCGATCCATGTGACTGTGTTAGCTATCTCCACGAGTAACAACTAGCAACTGCCCCTTCGTCAACGAAACTAGTCATCTGTGATTACCGTCGCAGTAGCTTGCATCTGCTTTTGTTTTTGCTCCTTTCTTTATTAGTAGAACTAAGAGTTAGTACCCACCGGTAGTCATGTGCACTTGTCCCATTCTTCCTATTGGTCAGATCTTCTCTTTATTAGCGTCTTTATGTCAGTGAAAACACGTTAGGCACTTATTGATCCACCTTCAACGACATCTTGATTTCTTTTGGTAGCAAACACCGTCGCTGAAAACCGACCTATAACAGCTTCTTCTGCTCCTAAGAACTCTATCGCATGTTTCAGAACAATTTTTCATCAAAACAAATCTATACAATGCATTAGGACCTAACAATCTTCCCCTATTTGCATTAGTCCCATTGGTAATGCGCATTCCATTCTACTTATCGACCAGCCTTCTTTACTCCAGCATCTATACGTTAGCGAAAGCAACACGTTAATCACTTATAGATCCACCTTCAACGCCATCTTGATCTCTATCACTAGCAAAACACTGTCGGGAAAACTGATATATTGCATGTTTCAAAACAATTCTTCATCAAAACAAATCTATACAATACATCAGGACCTAACAAATTCCCTTATTTGCTGATGAAAAATGCAAAAACAAAATATTAGAATTTAGAATAACTATTAAGACAAAATTTACAAATAGTCTTCAAGTCTCTTTCACAAGTAGCTGAAAATTTTACTTAATACTTAGTGAGTAGTCTGCATCATGTCATTAGCACAAAAGAATATAGAACAGTTGTACTTTGAGCAATCATCTCGCCCTCAATTCTTGATTCCACTGCAGTTGCTTAGATTCTTCTATCTCTCTTCAAAGATTTTAGTGATAACATTAGTCAGAATAAGAGTTCTAATTTCACTTGGCATTTTTAATGAGCACAAACCATTGTAAGGGTTTCTTCCTTTGGACTAGAAGCTGAGAATCCTTTTACACTTACTATTGAATATGTCACAACACATCTTCAATGACCATATAGACATACATCTATGTTGATAAACTTGATCCTTCTAATGTTCTGATGTTATTATTTTTTCAACATGCTTAATTAATTTCCTTTAGTATGAGCATCAAAGAACATCATTATCATTCTGATAAGCTCATGGCCAGTTATTCTCATCATCTCTTGTTGATAAAGCAAAAGAACATTTCAATAAATTTAGCTTATTCGTCATTGACATTGAAAGGCGCTGGAATTTGTTGTGTAGATCGATAGGTTCGAAACACTAGAAGCTAATTCACTAGCATCAATGTTGTAAAAATCGCTAGGCGCTAGTCAGGCTGTGAAGTACCGACTAGGGATTAATCGGGATTAATCTGATTGGAGTTTTTATATATAAATTTTAGTTTTATATATAGAAACAAACAATTTTACATGTAACTTTAATAAAAATGTTCAGATTTACATATATTCACACATTTGGCCCGAAATTTCATGTTTTTCCTAGAATTTCTGAGATTCTGCCAGAAATTTTGCATCTTGCAAGAAAGTCGCCGGAATCTGGACGGAGAGTTGCCAAAATCTCGTAAAAACCAATGATTTTTGGCCAATTAGGACCGACTAGGTCTGATTTTGACTAGGGAGCGGAAAAAAACACAGTTGACCGACTTTCGCCTAGAAAAATTGATACGAATACTAGCAATTACTACTGATTAATTCCGATTAGTGTCGATTAGTGCCGCCTAGGACCGACTACCGATTTTCGATACCGATTAGCTGAAATCGACAAGGTAATGGGACGACTAATTAATCCCCGATTAATCGGCCGCCTAGGCCGATTTTTACAACGCTGACTAGCATCTTCTTCAAGTGAATCAGGTTGTACTCCGATTGTTGTTCGGATGGAACCATAAACCTACCTTATTGCCCATAAATCAGTTGCTTCCTCTCTTCGTTTTACGTCTCTAGAAAATTCACACAAGATGTTCAAATCTAAATCGATCATGAGATCAAAACTTAGAAAACCACTCTCTAATACCAATTGATAGGATCGAAGACACTTGTTTTAAACATAACTGTCACGTCATTAAAAGAATGATTGCTGGCCAAAACACCTATGTATGAGAATTACTTGCATTTGTGTTTTAAATTTGATCATATCGAGTTCACCATTGGACTCAAAATGATCAGATTAGGTAACAAAAAGGTTTTGGATGAAAAGTTCTCTAAACTCAGAGACCACTTGTAAACTCAAAATGTAGGCTATAAACTCACAGAGCCAATTGTATCTTGCAAAAGATTATGTTAACTCGTGGACTTCAATTGTACTAGTTCATATTTTTAATTTGCAACTCCTATAGCCTATAAATAGGAGTTGCCATTACATAATTTTGAATAAAAGATTATTATGATAACATTATTGTTATTCATTTGTTCCTCATTCTAGGTTGTTTGATTCTGGTGTTGTGTTAATAATCCCTTGCAAATCCAATAACAAAGGGATTCTGCACCTTTATTAAGCTTGAAATCAATATAACTACTAAACAAATTCTCAAAGAGAATGGGGTATATGATTGTAGTGAGCAAAATAAGAATAGGAGAGATCATAACAACAAAGAAGTGAGCTCACCTAATTTCATTGATCATTACCGGTTACAATGATTACAAGAAATTAAAAGGAAACTATATCTCGAATCTCTCACGACACATTTAAACCCAATGGTCTCTCAATCACTATTTCTGGATTGATCTCTCTATATGTATGAGATAATCAATGAAAAACAGCTCTTAACCCTAAAGAAGATTCCCAAGAAGAAGCTGTTCACACATTTATGACGATTCTCTTAGGGTTTCAAACGAATAACCCCCAAATCACATCTATTCACTAAGGTGTAGACTTGTGTTTATAGAGGTCGTGAGTCATCAGTAGTTGACTAAGCATGGTAGTAAGTTGTTCATCGGTAACAACATCTCACTATCTTCTTCATCATCATCAAGAATAGCCACCATCGATAGCAACTTGCAACTACTCCTTTAATGACTAAACTAGTCATCGATGGTTCTAGCTAACAGGAACTTACATATGCTCTTTTATCATTGTTAATATCATAGTATTAGTCTATGTTATTATTAGGGTTTAGTAATGATTATTATTAGGGTTGAGCCCATGGGCCCATTTAGGTTATTAGGGTTTCATTGTAAACTCTATATAATGTAACCAAACCTATCAATAAGATTGATTCAACCTTTTATTATCTTACATGGCAGTTCTAGTTACCTTCTTTTTCTCTGCTGCTCCACCATAAAAATACAAACCCTAGCCGTCACCACCACGTTCAAACCCTAGAAAAGGCAGCGTGCCACCGTCGCCCTGTCCATTCTCTTTGCTTTTAGTTCTTTTATCTTTTCCGGTCTAAATAAAGATCCGTCTCGGTTTTAGATTCAAGCCACTCATCTTAAATCTTTCTTCTCCACAAAACCCATATGCACAAATCCCATCTTGTTTATTTTCTCCTTCGTTTGTTCTTGCCGGACCATGGTCCGTTGCCATCGAAGAACGCCGCCTGGCCACGGTCACAGGCCTTCGATATGACACACCACCGCACGACCACGGTCGTCGGGTGTCATCTTGTTTCCTTTTTACCTTTTTGATTGGGATATCGACCACATGATCATGTTGCCACCGCCGCGCCAGCTGCTGGACTACGGTCCGCCGCAGTGCCGCCCTCTGCCTCGCCACCTACAAGACTACGGTCCGCCGGTACATCGCCCTATGCCGCCGTCGCACTGTCGCATTGGAGGCCCCTCGCAGGATTACATGATTATTTAATATTGTGATTTGCATTTAAGGGTTTGAATTGAAGATTGCAAGATTATGGAATTTTGGTCGAAATTGTGACCGAGATCGAGACTATTTTTTTATTGTTCTTTATGTTTATTTTTTATTGTTTCCGGTCTGAGAGTATGATTCTCTACCGCTCTGACAGCGGGGGAGTATTAGACTATGTTATTATTAAGGTTTAGTAATGATTATTATTAGGGTTGAGCCCTTGGACCCGTTTAGGGTATTAGGGTTTCATTGTAAACTCTATATAATGTAACCAAACCTATCGATAAGATTGATTTAACCTTTTATTATCTTACACATAGATGTCAAAGACACAAGACACACTCAAGAAGCAAAGGCCTCGCCTATGCGTAAGACGCAAAAAAAGCTAATGCCCGAGTCAATGAAAGCACTAATAAAAAAACTTATTTATAATAGACATAAAAATATCAGAAATATCAAATCTAATAATAAACAATTAATAATCTAATAATAAGCATTTTTAAAATTCAAAACTTAATTAACCTTTTTTTATTTTCTAGAAAAGGACTAAATTATATATAAAATTTACATGTATTTTAGCAATCTGCGGTGTTTAATCACAAACTAGTAATAAACAATAATGTACTAATGTTTGCAATGTTGGTTGTTCACGTCGTGTTAAAGATTAGAACTTCTATCCATTTTTACTTATAAGTTATAGAATTACCCTCTTTACCTTCATCTCCCTTCTACCATTCATCTCTCTTCATGAAACTCTAATCTCATCGACCAAATACTCAAAGTTTGGTCGAAACTTCGACAAAAACTCGTTGGAAGATGGTTGGAGCGGCTGGATCACCACGAGGCGTTTTGTTTGCGTTGCGTCTTGTCTAAGCACCTAGGTGCGAGCCTAGATCGCCTTTGACAGTTATGGTTAGTAAGTGACTCCATCAGTGGTAAGTCCCACTCTAATCATTTGAGGCAACTTGTATCTAATCCTTTTCTTTATTAGTGAAAGAGGGCGTTGGTGGTTAACATAAGTGGTAATTTGCATCGGTTACATTCTTCTTAGTACCAGGATCTTCTCTTTGCCATGATCATCTTTATATTAGCAGGAATTACAAATTAGAAGCTGTTAGGTATCTTTACGCAGCGGAAATAAACACAAACACACGTACGCACACGAAAGCAATAAGAACACGAGAATTTATAGTGGTTCGGTCAAGATGACCTACGTCCACTCTCTGCAACTAGGTATTTTATTAAGCTCAAAGGACTAAATTACAATACAATGACATGTTCTATATATAAAGATAAATTAGGCTTTCAAGAAGCTTCAATGGACCGGGCCCATAACTCCATCCAAAAGCCCAAAGGCCTTCACACCCCAACAATCTCCCACTTGAAGGCCTTGCGAATACTCCAGCTAGCTATCTAAGTACAAAGCAACCCTGTCATCAGTAATCTTTAAGTAACTGAAATCCTTCAAGCCTTCAATTCTAAAGAACAAGCTAAGATTTCAATCCAAAACCCCTAGTTGCAGAGGCCCCTTTTCATCAATTACTTGAAAGGGCCCGTTGAAGCTCCCCCGAGCTCCAACCCAGTCGTGGCAAATTCCACCAACGACCCATCCTCTGTCTCAACTGGTTTACACGATCCACCAGATTCAGAGATACACCGAGAACCACTAACACTCTCCAAATTCAGCAAACAATCACCAGGAGAGAATTTTCCAGTCGTAGTCTTCAAAACCTAACGATTCTTCTTGACTGTACCCAGAACATGTCCCATGCTCCCACTGTCACAAAATCCTCTGACTGCTTTAGACTTCTGACCCTATTCAGCTACAATCTCGCTCCAGACTTCATGTTTGCAAAATGAACTCTCTTAGCAGCAGATTTAGCGAACCCGACTTTGACTTGCTTAACCGGGTTGATCAATCCCTCAGCAGGTACCTCCACCATGTACAATGACCCATGCTTATCACCACAAGCAATCACCCGGTTCCCATTGATTACCCTCCATTTACCATCACCAAACCTGACTTCCAATCCTTGTTCATCCAGTTTACTAACAGAAATTAATTTCTTCTTCAAACCCGGAATCACCATGACATTCTTCAGGTTCCATGTAGTTCCCAATGGAGTCACCAAATCAATATCACCCATGCCCATTACATCAAGCATTTTGCCATCAGCGAGACGTACCTTCCCAAAATCGCCTGTTTTCAGATTCACCATCATTTCACCGCTGTGTACGGCGTGAAACGAAGAACCAGAATCCATGATCCAAGAATCCACACTGTTTTTAGCCTCAAGGATTAACACGTCACCATCATTGACATCCTCAGCAGCAGTGTTTAGACCTTTCTTTGGACATTGACTCTTAACATGTCCATCCTCGTTGCAGTTCCAGCACCTCACATTTTTCCGAGTCCGAGTTGAACTCTTTCCCCGACTCCTACTGCCTCGGCTATTTTCCCTTCCTCTGCCAACATGTAACATCTCAGAAGATGATCCAACATTTGCACTTTTCAGACGTGTGTCTTCACCTATCACAATGTCTCGGATCTTTTCAAATGTAATTTCGTTAGCCCCCATAGAATTTGTAACAGCAGTTACAGTCCCGGACCAACTATCAGGCAGTGAAGATAGCAACACCAGAGCTTGAGTCTCATTATCGAATTTTATTCCCACTGATTCTAATCTGGTAAGAATAGACATCAGATCATTAATGTGAGAGGTGACTGAGCTTCCCTCTTTCATTCTCGTCATGAACGGTTCCCTCATCAAGAACACCTTGTTAGCTGCAAACGGCTTTTCATACATATTTGACAGAGCCAACATCATACCACTTGCAGTGGTTTCTTTCATGATGTTAAAAGCAACACTCTTCGTCAAAGATAACATAATAACCGCTCTAGCTTTCTTGTCCTTGGAATTCCAAACTGCTTCTTCAGCTTTCTCCATACTCCCCGGTTTCTTTTCCAGTACCATATCCAAATCCTTTTGACACAATAATGCCTCTATTTGCATTTTCCACCAACCAAAATCAGTGCCATTGAACTTTTCGATCACAATCTTCCCGTCTTCAGCCATATTAGCAAAACAGAGACAAGTCTTCAAGAAACAAGCACGCTAAACGATTGATAACCAGTCAAACAAAAGGATAGACAAACCAGATCCGGTACTTCCAACCAAAACCCTAGGCGACGGCATAGAAGCACTAGGTGACGGCGGCGGCGGCAGAAACCCTAGACGGCGCGGCGGCGCAGAAACCCTAGGCGGCGGCGCAGAACCCTAGGCGGCGGCGGCTGCTGCGCAGAACCTAGGCGATTACGAAGGCGGCAGCGGCAGCCCTAGGCGGCGGCAGAAACCCTAGGTACACGGCGGCGTGTTTCATACGAAATCTTCAAGAGCCTGATGCTCTGATACCAGTTGTTAGGTATCTTTACGCAGCGGAAATAAACACAAACACACTTATGCACACGAAAGCAATAAGAACACGAGAATTTATAGTGGTTCGGTCAAGATGACCTACGTCCACTCTCTGCAACTAGGTATTTTATTAAGCTCAAGGGACTAGATTACAATACAATGACATGTTCTATATATAAAGATAAATTAGGGTTTCAAGAAGCTTCAATGGACCAGGCCTATAACTCCATCCAAAAGCCCAAAGGCCTTCACACCCCAACAGAAGCAACTATCACCGAACAATGTAACAAATTCCTAAGAGCTCTATAATATCTTTCAAGATAGAGTAAATTTTCTATCAAAATAAATCTACAAAATACATTAGGACCTAACCATTTTCTATTTTATAGATACCAAAATAAGGCTGGTTTAGAAATGGGAGAATGGAATTGAAATGATACATTATTCTTGTATTAAAGGTATGAGTTTCTTCAAACCTACTATGAGGAGTAGATTTTCTCTTTCTTCCTTTTCTTTCAAACCTATACCCATGTACAAATCATAGGCCACCCAAATATTACTTGATATTGCACGTCCTTCAGGATTGAGTGACCAAGAGTATGAATACAGATTTCAAGGACCAACATGGGGAGACCATTTAATACTATAGTCATGGCCCCTTATGGGCAACAATAGATGAAGGGTGTTCTAGGAGTCTACTACAAGTGCTTGTAGCTATTTTGAAGTTCATTAATCAACACGCAGTGATTATCCCCCTAAGGAATAACTAATATTTGTTCTTCCTTCTCCGTTCGAAAAGGCAGAACCAGATAAAAAACAAGTTTTCGTCACTTTGTTTGTTTCGGATATGCAAAAGTGAATGGTCAAGCAGTCTAACTTTACATAAATTTTGATAAACTAAATGAAAACTGCCATTTTGCTATAGAACCATTTGCTCTAAAAGAGAGGGGGAAGCAACTACGCCGTGAAGAAAACACCTACAAATTAAAAGTTTCACAATAAGGACTAACATGTAGCTTCACCTTGTTATTTACAAGGATTATTTACCATAAGCATTTTCATCATCATGATATTTTGATTCTTCTCAAGTGAAATCCATACTTTAACTACCAGTACATACAATTCTAGAAATAGTTAAACTATTCACGTGCTAACTCTCCAGGGCTCTACAGTATAATAAAATGTCATGTCATTTCCATTACCATATGAGTGCTAGTTTAGTTTGCCAAACTTATATCTAAAATTGTATTCGGTTAAGGCGGGATGGATACGAATTCTACATAGAATTTGCAAACTGCATATATTTTCCTTGCTACCAAGTTAGAAATTGATGGGTGATGGGATTTTTGTAACATCTAAACAAAACCTCCATGTAGCTAACCTGGTTTCGAGAAAGAAGCTCATGCTACATGATGTGTCAATTACAGCAGCAGAGCTTCTTTGTAAGACCCTCTTACAGAATATAAATAAGGAACAAAGCTACAATATCATGGTCTGTGATCACGGAGAACCACAAAGAACAAACTGTAGAGAAAGGTAAGGCTACACATGTAACTCATCTTTGAGAATTCACTCTTAGCACATGTTACCTAGAATGCAAACATCAAACAGCATAGCAAATAACATTTTAAGAATACTTAGTGTGCAAAAAGGTACATACCACGTGCAGCAGAAGAGCAAATTGCTTTTTACGAAGTTCCAGTGTTCTTGAACTTGCAGTATTCTCTGCTTCCAAAGCTGCAATCTCCTTCTCCAGTTCATTAATGAGCTTCTGAGTTTCGGATCTGGGCGGCTGTGCGGCAATCAGCTTCCTAATGGTCTCACACTCCTCCTTATGCTTCCTTTCAACCTTACTCTCCTCAAGCTGCTTCTTCAACTCCTCAATATCATCCTGTGCTTCCACTATCTTCCTATTAACCTCATCATTCAGCTCATTGAAGTTCTCCTTCTCTCGGACATTTGCATCGATGACGGCCTTGGTCTTGACCAAGGGGAGCTCAAACGTCTTGAGTTCCTGCAGGAAAGCCTTGGCAAGCCTCTCACAGTCGGCGTGATTCTCTGCGTCCTTCTCGGTCTCCAGAGCAAAAGAGGTGAACTTCTTTTGAAGCTTTTTCAATGGCGGTTCGCCTCTAGTGGTGGTTGTTCTGGTAAGAAGCCTGTGTTTGATGATTATATCATCATCTTCTAGGGCTCCAAACGCATAATGTGCAGTTCCTCCCGTTGCTTCTCCTCTGCCACTAACTTTCCTAGATTTCAACATATCGCTAACGCGGGCCTAAAATGAAACCATACGAACATCAACAAGAGTTGAGATGATAAACAAATGACCTAATTTATGACGAAAACTGAAGTTGTTGGTGAGAGGAGGACAGGTAAGAGTGCGCACCTGATATTGCAGATTCACAAAAGTACAGGAATACGTGACCCTCACGGTGACGATCCGACTTTATTCACGGCCGTAGGAGTTGAGAATCAAGCGGTGAAGACCACATCGCTAGGTACACCGCTTTATTTCCTCTCTCTCTCTCTATACATATAGTAAAGCGCCTCGCTTATGCGTGCGACATTTTTTATTATGGTACTTGTATTTGGTTAGTTTTATATTTAAAAAACTGAATTTTTTTTTTAAGCATATTATAACAAACATAAAAAAAATTATATATAATTAAAGATAAAAGGGTCTAAGTGTAAATAAGTTTAAAGTTTCACTTTTTAGTAGCGTTACAAAGACATAATTACCCTTGTTAAATTGATTTTTTAGATTGTATCTTTTGCTTAAAATTTACAAATCTCTTAACTTTGGCCGGAATCCTTCATTCGTGCATTATAATATAGTATAGATTTATATATGTTGTTAACACAAGCATTGAATCTTAAAAAATTCTCCTATATGTTAATTTATTTACTAGTAAAATCCCCGCACGATACGACAATTTACAATATCTAACTTGTTTTCTATAAGTTTATTAATTGTCTAATAAAAAACCCCACGCTTCACGATAGGGTCGCACGTTTGAAATATAAACTTTTCTTACTTCCTTTAATTTTCAATCCAATCTACTAATACAATTAAAATACAACCATATCAAGTATTTTTTCTATATTTATGTTATGTACTAATTTATTATTTTTGATAGATTTTGTGTAATGTTTGTAATGAAAATGTAAATTTTATACTAAAATAAATCAATAATCATTTGTATTCGTTTTTGTTCATGATCTTTTTTGTGTTCGTCATGCTCAGAACAGTTTGTATTCGTTTGCTTTTGTTTGTGTTCATTTGCGTTCGGTAAGTGTTCGTGAACAGTTCATGAACATGTCATTTTCTTAATGAACGAACACAAACAATAAAGATCGTTCGGTAAGTGTTCTTAAACATTTCATGAACTAGTTTATTTCTTAACGAACGAACACGAACATGCCCTTGTTCGTGTTTGTTCGGTTTGTTTGCAACCCTATAAGTCATATAAAAAATTTTGTTCAAGATTAGAAAAGGTTACCTACAATCCTTTCATAGAAGTTAGCTGATTGCTTTGCAAAATGAGATTCTATATTAGCAGGCGAAACTCACGTGTTGTGATGGGATGACTTGTACATTAATATTCAAATCATGTAAGGATTACACTTAGAGGCTAATGCAACCAAAGAGCTCTCAGCATGCACATGTGAAGTACAAGAAAGTTTCTTCGGAAGATTTAATATAACTCAAGAAATTTCACTAAGTATCAAATCTTCCGAAGCCAAAAGTCCAAATCTTTCGAAGGCAAGAGACTGATTTCTTTCAAAGACAGAGAAGACATGCTTTCTCTAACTTACTTTTGCCAAAAGTTGAACCACTTTTCGCTGCCATCTCTGAAAACTCACCCACTTACATAAGTTGGTGAAAAGTCCATACTTTTGTCCACAGTAGATTAAGGTCTTAGAGTTTGTAACTTTCTACTTTTGTACTTTTATCTTTTTTGTATTAGATAATGTGTAAGCTATGGCATGTCATATTCACTAGTCAAAAGGCAATATGCCTTTTGACTTTATATTGATCTTGTTGTCTAGATTAGTGTTTCCAGCTGGCTTTCAAAGTATGCCCGGCTGTAGGATTTAGTATAAAGTATCTCAAGTACTTGTCATTTGAAAAAAAAGCTTTGTAACACTTTGTAAAAGAACGTGAGAGCAATTTACATCATTCTTGAAAACCATATTATTATGTTCTTATTATGTTCTTACTTGTGTTCTTTGTTTCACCTTTAAGCTGGTTTCCTATTTGATCTGTTAAGGGTTCTAAGTCTCTTCTAACATTAGGAAACTATTGCATTGACCCTCTTCACCGGTCCTACAATTGGTATCAGAGCACTTTTAGGCTCTTGATTGTAAGATCTCACAATCTTTAATCTCTTCAGTTTCATAAAACACTTACCATGACAAAATCTCCACTGATTACTCCTAATGATTTTGATACTTGGTGCCAACGTATGGAAGGGTTCATCAAGTCTCGAGACAGCAGGATGTGGAGATCTGTTGTTGAAGGACCTCATATCCCAAGCACCTCTTTAGCGACTGCTACAGGTGGGATGATTCCTAAGGAAATGGCTGACTATTTTGAGAAAGATTGGAAGAAGATTGACATAGATTAGAAGGCCATGACTGCTCTCCAAACTGCCTTTCCAAACTCTATATGCAGTGGCTTCAAGAAGTGCAAATATGCTAAGCAGCTCTGGGATGCACTTAAGCTTATGTATGAGGGGTCTAATGAAGCTAAAGAAAACAAGAAGGACCTCATGAAGCAGTAGTTTGAGAACTTTTCCTGCAAGTCATGTGAAACTATGACTCAACAATATTTTAGGTATGTTGAGATTGTGGATACTCTCATGGATGTTAGAGTAAAGCTTGAGGATAGGGACATTATGAGGAAGTTAAAGTTCTCTTTTCCCAGACAATGGACTCACTACTGTGTGGCCATTAAGAGAACTGAAAACCTCTCTACCCTTACTCTTATAAAGCTGTATAGTATCCTTAGTGGCTACCAGATGGAGATAAACATGCAGAATCCATCAAGCAGCTCTTCCAGCCATCAACAGAGTTCAGCACTCCATATGGTTAAAATGGATAATGGAGAACCACAACATCATCTTATCTGTTATCCTGATAACTCACAAAAGGGTCCTTTCATCACCTTTCCTGAGACACCAAAGGAGAGCTACATCCAAGGAAGCTCATTCCAAGAAACAAGCTCATCTCAAGCCTTAGTGTCTGCTGATAAAAGTTGTGGCAACTTTCTCTTCACTCCTAAAGACTTGGATTGTATCCATCTAGATGACCTGGGGTATATGGAGAGAGTCTAGTAAATGGCTCTTCTCACTCATAGAGCCAAGAAGTTCTACAAAAGAACTAGAAGAAAGTTTTCTAGCAATATATCCGGTGGAAAGTTTGGACTGGATAAAAGCAAAGTGAAATGTTACAATTATAAGCAGATGGGACACTTTGCTAGAAAGTGCAAGGCACCAAGGACTAACGGTGGACAAGCATAATCTAGGCCTAACTACACTAATACTGCTCCCAGATTTGAGAAGCCAAGCCAACCAAAACAACAAGCTGTTGTTGCTGTTGAAGAAGGAGGCTTTGACTGGAGTTTTCAGGTAGAATATGTTTCTCCCAACCAAGCACTGATGGGTGATAATGAAGAGGCCAAGGTATTTCTAAAGTAAATATGTATAGGTCCTATAACCTTTAAGTGACATCTGACCTTGAGTCCTTAAATATTTTAAAAACTAATTTCAAAAGAGCTGAAAATGACTATAAACTTAAATTAGAAGATTTAGAGAAAACAATTTCAACTCTTAAACATGAGCACACAAATTATAGGACTCAAATCAAAGATTTCATTACCAAGTTAACTGATGCCACACTAAGCTTATGATCAGCAAAGCCAGGGCAGAAAAGTGTGTTCTTGAAGAAGAGACCTTCAAGAACATTATATCTTCATCCATGCATGCAACACACATTGTTATCTGTAAGATCTCCAAGGTGTGAAACTTATCAATATGAGCTGCCCCTCATAGATCCTATCCAAGAAGAGAATAAAGATGAAGAGGAGATAGTGAATGATGAATCTGTAGTGAGTGATATGTCACACCCTCAAAATCCACGTGCGGGGTTTTACCGCGAGGCGTGTGAACAAACCAGGATCTCAGTCATTAGTTACTTAGAACGACTCTATATGAAACATTCAAGCAAAATCAGAGTTTAAAACTTTAAAAGTATGCAGAAGCATTCAGTAAACATGACAACCCAAAGTAATGCAACACAATGTAAAATGCGCAAACATGCGCCAACCGTTGTTCAAAACAAATACATAATTATTTCAATTGCAAAACCACAATTGTTCCCAACAATGCTGACTCACAAATGCTGACCCGTGAGTGCTCCTAGGCTTTACATTAACCACGACCTGAGAATAGCATACTAAAAGAGTCAACATAATGGTTGGTGAGTTCAAGAGTTTGCGTAAAACATAACAGCAACAGTTATAAAACATAAGAGCGCGTTGAATTAGATAGCTAGTCTAAATTCACAAGTAATAATCGTAGTGATTTCGCGATCTAAGCTGACAGTTCGTTTGATTGCCTCCCGTCACGACTTACTAGGTCGTGACACCATGTGTTAGGACAAAATTGCACCCGTTTGACCTCGAGTCGCACAGGTGGGGCTTGTCAAACCCAGTAGTACTACCCAAGATTTCCCGTTAGTTCCAATATTAACGATCCGAAAGTGTGAGGACTTTCATAGTATATCGCACTGCATTACACTATACACAACTTGTAATCAATAAAGCGTTTCAGAACGAGTATGCTATCTCCCCCAAAAGAGAGTGTAAATAAAGTGGGGCATGAACTCACCTGGTGTGCACACGAATGATATTAAGGCTGACTTGAGAGAAAGAGGAAAGACAACCTTTAGAGGTTACCTAGAACACGCAAGTACATGAGTACGTGTACACAGAATCATTAACAACCCTAAGTGCTCAATAAACACATTGACACAAGGTTTTGGAAAAACAAGACACATTTGACCCAGTTGACCCGTTTGACCCGTTGGTGACATTATTAATTGAAATTCCATTTAATCAAGCATAGCAACTCATCATACATGGTTATCATACAAGTTGCTCACATATATCACTTCATCAACCACTTGTTCTACCAAGATCATCATACAACTTAGATTATCATACAACTCATGCGAATCTCAAGTAGTCAACATGCTCAACACAATTATAATTACATCACAACTAGTACATCATACATAAAGTCTAATCATGCACAACATGCCATGTGAAGCCACTCACGACTTCACACCCTAAACCCTGCCAATCCTACTAAGTAGGGGCCTCAGATTCGCACGCGTGTATGACGATCATCATCACATCATCCAGAAAGATTTATGTCAACCAATATACCCAACCATGATCTATTACAATCCCAAGCATGATTCCAAAATCTCCTAACATAATCCATCATCATGTATAATCCATAAAAGTCCAAATTTCCCAATTGACCAATCGAGTATCCATACAACCCAATTAACACATTCCACCATATTAGACACCACCAATAAACATTCTAACATGATCCTAACATCATAAACATGCCCAATTCACCTTATCCAATGTTCCACACAAATAAAGTTTCCCTTTTGGGAAAGTAACATCCCAAAATCAATCTAACGCTCAATTCAATCATGAATTCATCAACACAATACCTATTCAAGCTCATAACTATCATCTAGACATGTTTAACATCATCAAATCATCATAATTCACAAATCTCATATCCAAAAGTTTCTACTTATAGCAAGGTATGAACTACATGATCAATTCATGGATTTTTTGCATAATAATCATAACCCAACATTCATACAACATTATCAACATCATAACATCATCAATCCATCATCAAATCATCAAGTTCATGCACAAAAGTTACTATTATTAGTAAGGTATGAACTACGCATCAAAACCACGAATTTCTCTTATAATCCATGTAAACTAACATCAATACAACCTAACTAACATCATACAATCATCAAACATCACAAAATTCGACATCTAGCACCTATTCAAACTAGGGTTTCGGCCAACACCCAAAAACCATGAAAAACTTGTAAAAATCTAACCTTTAATCGCGTAATAGCCAAGAATTGAAGTTGTTAACGTGTTGTAATCCTTGGAACTAACCAAAATCGATGCCCAATTGCTTTCTCTTGATCAAAATCGCAAGTTGTGTGTGTTTAGGTGTTGTCGCGGCCGAAGGGTGGGGAGGGGGGATTAGGGTTTTGTTTTAGGTAATATTATGTTTAGAATAATTACATTTTAACCTTATCGTTTAAACTTTTATAAAAACTAATCTTTTAAACACTTTTTAAATAGTTTTTAACTACTAAACACCAATATTATTAATCATTAATAATAATCATGCATAACTTCCATTAGTCACCAAACACACGAAATAGATATAACACGTTACCACGTTACAAGGTAAAATTCACAAATAATATTTAAATCGCGTAAGCACATAAGCACAACTTAATAATCACATCTTTAGTTAAGTTATTATCTGTTTATCATAGATAACTGTTATTAAGTCACCAACGTTCAATGACAACTAGTGTGTGCTCACGACACGTGTATGCAAGACCTAACGGAACTAACGGAGTTTGGTAACGGAAAATCACCGGATGTCACATGATAAGGATCATCCTAAGAAAGGTCACTATCCTTCTAGAGAGAAGATAGAACCAAGGATGACAAAGTCTGCTATGAAGAACTTGATCAGGGCAGCCAAAAAAAAATCAAAGAAAGCCTAAGATATCAAGACCACTTTCAACTCCAAGCAAAAACAAGTCTCTATTTATACTGGATTTAAAGTGGTAAAGACTGAAAACTCAACTATGGACTCTAGTACCAGGGGTCCTAGTCAATGTCCAAATCATCCTAGTCAAGAGAAGAATTTGATCAAATGTGCACCACTACTGCACAGCCTAAACCATCTAATTCCAAGAGCAAGCCTCACCCTAAGAAACTTGTTGTATTATCCATGAAGATGAAGAAGGAAGTGGAAAGAGATAAAGCTCAGCCTTCTACTCAAAAGAATACTGTTAGAAGTATGCCAACTGAATGCATCATGTGTGGTGGTACCTCTCACTTTGCCAAGGATTGCATCTATAATCCCAAAAGTACCATCCACATGATTAAGAAGAAAACTTCTAAGAAGAAGAAAAAGAACACAACTTTGAAAGGAAAATCTCTTCCTTTCGGTAGCTCCAAAGTGAAGAAGAAGATAGGTGGAAAATTACCTTCAGAAGAAAATTTAGTCTCGGAATAAAGGAATGTTTCCAAAGTACTAAAGTCTGCTGTTGGATGTAAAAACTTCCAAAGGTCCAGTCTCCAAAACTTCTGAAGTCATCAGAACTTTTGAAGTATTAAATGCCAAGTCTAATCTTTCAAAGTTGATGTGGAAGATGAAGGAAGGCCATGTAACTGAAAGTTTTTCATCAACAACAACAAATGATCCATAGAGTTTGCATATAGGATCAATAACTATTAAACTATCTTCAGTTCACTTTAATAAGCACAAGACCAACAAGGCTTGGGTTTCCAAATATAACTAACCATCTTTTTTTGTGCAGGAACAACTGAAGACCAAAGGAAATATATGGATCATTGATAGTGACTGTTCCAGGCACATGACAGGCAATGGGTTTTTGCTTCAGAACTTTGAAAGAATTGATTGAGGGTCGTTTGCTTTTGATGGAGAATTAGGTGGTTACATTACTTGAAGGGGTAGAGTCACAAATGGTAAGCTCAGCATTGAGAAGGTAAACTATATTAAGGAGCTTGGCTACAATCTCTTGAGTGTATCCTAATTTTTTGACCAGTGACATGACATGCTTTTTACTAAGTATGAGTGCATTGTTCTTAATCTCGGGGTGGTCATTCCTCAAGAGCATATCCTGCTCAGAGCCCTTAGAAAATGGAACATGTATAAGATGGATTTGCAAGAAGCATCCTATTCAGGAGAAGTTTCTTGCTTTCTATCTAAAGCCAATAGTGATGAGTCTTTCCTCTGGCATAAAAGAATGTGCCATGTAAACTTTAAGAACATAAATAAATTAATTAAGAATGATTTAGAAACTAGAATGCCAAAGAAAGAGTTTACAAGTGATGACCACTGTGTTGCATGTCTAAAAGGGAAGCAACACAAAGTGTCTCACAAGCCAAAGAAAAAAAACTCCATCACTACTCCCCTATACTTATTACATATGGATCTCTTTGCCCTACCAGTGTAATGAGTTTAGGAAGGACTTTATATTGCCAGGTGATCACAGATGACTTCACAAGATACACTTGGGTTTTCTTCCTTAGAACTAAGGATGAGACCCTAAGATCTTGAAGAACTTATCAAGATGATCACAAGGTCAAAATCATAAGATGTGATCAAGGAACTGAATTCAAGAACCAAATCCTTGATACATCTTGTGATAAAAAAGGTATTACAAGACAATGTAGTGCTCCCAGGACTTCTCAATAAAATAGTGTTATTGAGAGGAGAAATAGGACACTTATTGAGGCTGTAAGGACCATGCTCTCTAACTCTAAACTACCCATCACCTTCTACCCAGAGGCAGTCAACATTGCCTGCTATGTGTAGAATAGAGTTTTAATAGTCAAAACTCATGGTAAGACTTCTTATGAACTGTGGCATAAAATGAGACCTTTCATTGGTTTTTTTAGATCATTTGGATGTACTTGCACCATCTTGAATACCAAAGATCAGATAGCCAAATTTGTTGAGAAATCAGATGATTGACACTTTATTGGATACTCTTCTCAAGTTAAGCCTTATAGAGTATACAATCTCAGAACTAGAGTAGTTGAGGAGTCAGCCAATGTGACTTTCAATGAGCACACACCCAGTGTGAAAGGTTCTAGTTCTGATGGCTGATTGATCTTGATTTGGTTACCAATTGTTTTAACAAATCTTGTGAAGATGTTTTAGGATCTACAGTTAGCTTATCAACAGGAGCTCCTGACCCAAGATTTGAGCTGAGAAGACCATGTCATGTAAGGCCCCATTTCCGGGAACCCTACAGTTTTTCAATCACAACCTCATTTATATCAAAACATATTAAGATTTATTAAGTAAATAAAATATTGCAGCGGAATAATTCATCAAAAACCATTTCATGCTTTAATAAGTACATTTACCAAGTAATACATCATCGTTTACAAGATTACAAAAAGTCACCTAGTTGTATTACAAAACAACATCATTATTATTTCATGAGATAGATGCCAGTCTTGCCCGCCAATTAGCTTCACCCTCGTGCCATCCTCAGCAACAAACTACCTGCTAACTGAAAATGCATAAAAAGTCAGCGTCGTTGAGTGAGTTCTAGTTTTATATAATAAAATACTTTACCTTTGGTAAAAACCTTTCCTTTACTTTCGTTCGTGATCACACAACATACATACATCTTGATAATATCATTATTATCTTCAACATTCTTTCCATTCATTTCGTACTTTCATCATTATCTTTCACTTTCATCTAGATCAATGTCGTATGCTATACCCCAAACATTATGCACGAAGTTGGTACTGGGTCGAAGTCTATAAATAGACCCCTAACATTGTGCATGAAGCTGACTCCAGTACCGGGGCAAGCGACAAGGGTCTCGTTTCGCACATATTGGTCAATCACAAAGATTGACCCCTGTGTGCATCCTCATGGGTTAGCTAAACCCCTTAATGAGTTGTGAACCTCCTTTCAATTGCTTGCAATACTTTACATTCTTTCATTAGGTTCCACTTCGTTAATGATGTCTTTCACTTTCATTATATAATACTTTACGTACAAGAGCATTAACACACCACGTAAAGTCATGTAATAATACATAATAAGGAACATTAATAACAGGCCGCAACATGCATAACATGAACAAACATAATCCACCAAAACATTCTAGAGATTAATCATTAATTTCTATTTTTCCCAAAATTTTAGAAAAATTCTAAGGCAACTTAGGCGCATGAGCACTATGTGGGCGCATGGGCACTATGCAGGCGCACGGACAGTTGGGCGCATGGGAACACTTGGGCGCATGGGGAAAAACTTAGGCGTATGGGTACTATGCAGGCGCATGAGTACTATGCAAGCGCATGGATACTTGGGCGCATGAGAAACTTAGGTGCATGGGCAGTCCGGGTGCAAGGGCACTATGCCAGTTCTAACATACACTAATTTTAGTTCCCGATCATCATCCTAACATATCCTTAGCCCAAATCTAGCATACTAAACACATAAAACAAGCATACAATCACATAATTCGGTCAAATATTCACAAACACACACATACCCATATAAAACAGGGGAAACACATACGGTTTACATACTGAAAGTTGCAAAAATAATAATTTACATGCATTTCAGCCCCAAAACAAGTTTAAAGCAGAAAAACCGGGGATCTAGAACTCACCTACAGCAGCCTTCGAGTAAAACTCCTCCAAACTCGAGAGCACTTGGAGTTCAAACACCTAAACACACCAAAAACACATAACCGAACACAGAGAAACACATAAGACTCGTTCTACAAGCTGAAAACCCAACTGAAACCGAACAAAACACCTAAAATCTTACCTTTTAGACGATCTTCTTCTTCTTCTCTCTAAAAACCGATGGAGACTTTCTTCTTTTCTTCTTTCTGCAGTCGAGCAATTGGTGAGAGCAGGAAGAGTGGGCGGCCATGCCCACTTTTTTAAACATAATAATAATAAAGTTTGCCTCTTGCATAACTTTAACCTCTCAACTTGGGTTATTTCACTTTTCTTTCTTTATACTTCTCTTTTCTTTTAAAATTTCCAGGTGTTACAAGTCCACCCCCTTATATAGGTTTCATCCCCGAAACCTGTCATTCCTCGAACTGTTGAGGATAATGCTGTCTCATCTCTTCCTCTGTCTCCCACGTAGACTCGAATCCCTTCCTGTGCCTCCACTTTACTCGCACCAGTGGAACCACTTTGTTCCGCTGCCTCTTCTCTTTTCTGCCAATGATGGCCACCGGTTGCTCCACATAATTGAGCCGTTCATCCACCTCAATATCCTCCAGTGGCACAATCATATTCTCGTCAGCTAAGCACTTTTTCAGATGAGATACATGGAATGTTGGATGAATTTGTTGGGAACGGTCCACCCAAGACACATATTGAATTGATATGGCTAGTACGTTATGATCCAAGTCGGGTCATACCCAATAATAAGCTAGACAAACACCTACAATATTTATTTTATGATGTGATCATGTAAGTAAATATTGACACTTGAAGTATTTAGAAATTAGGTTTCTAAATATTTGCACTAGTGCTATGAATAAATTATATGTATAATTTATTCTAGAGAGAGTACTTTGTATTGTTATTCAAATGGTTGAACAAACAATACAAGTGTTTTTGTTCACATTTCTTTGTTACTCATCCGTATTTACTAATGCGGATGTGTTACTGAGAAAATGCGGATGCATGTTCCTCATCTGCATTTAGAAATGCGGATGTGCGTTTGTGGAAATGCTGAAGGAATTTCTTAATCTGCATTTACTAATGCGGATGAGCATTTAAGAAAATGCTAATGAAACTGATCATCCGCATTTACTAATACGGATATGCATTTGGGAAATGCCGATGAACTGTTCGTCCGCGTTTTCAAATGCGGATGTACATTTGGGAAATGCGGATGAAGTTTCTTCTTCCGTATTTACAAATGCGGATAGAGTTTGTTCATCCGCATTTACTAATGCGGATGAATATTAGAGAAATGTGGATGGGTTAAAGGGATGGGTCCCACCCACTTTTGTCTCACTCTAAAATTCAGTTTCATAGGACGTGCAATATATGATTGCATTCAACCACTCTCTCTGATAACTTACAACACACACAAAGGTGCAAATTAGTGTTCCTGTTGCTTTTCTCTTGATCGGTCGAAGAAAACCAAGAACAGAACTCGATTCAAGTGCAGAAATCCTAGCAACCTGGTGTTTTGTTGGAAGCTTGGGGTAGACAAGCTTGAGGTTTCCTACTTTGGAAGCTCCTGATCAAAGATCTTCTTCCTCTGTCCCATTCTAGAGATAGATTTCTAAACACCCTATGGTTGTTTGTAAGCATGGTTTTTCATATAACGATCCATTACGGGTTTTAACAGATATATAAATTGGTTTATATACATTAACTGTAACAAGTTTTTTTTCATTCTCATTCTGCTGCATTTTCATTTTATAAGGATAAAATGACTTTGTAAACTTGTGAAAACCCTACAGTGGTATCAGAGCTGGTTATATGGATACATTCTTCATCTAGACTGAATTCTTGGTTTCTTGCTGTTATTCACCAACACACCAAAAATTCAGGTCTATGTTTTCCCTGTTTTTCAAGATTCTACTTTACATGCATATTGTAATCTTGAAAAAATCTAATCATTTGGATGATTTAGTTGTTTGGGCAAGAATCATGATATTCGGTTTGTTTATACATTAACCAAAAATTTGTGATTCAAAGGGAAAAACTCTCGGTTTTTTGCTTACATATTTGGATATTTCTCTTGCTGTTCATAACCTAGCCGAGACTTTGTGGTTGGATGTGTTGTGATTTATATTTGATTATTCAAAGGGTTGTAATAATTAAATGTATTTGTTCTTCCTATTGGTTATGTAATTTATTTATTTTCATTTGGTATGTAAAATGAATAGATTAGTTGTATTTCACTTTTACTAGAAAATGTATATGGGATATATAATTTTGTAAAAGAAGATGCAACAAGGATGTTTTTGGTTTGCACCAATTTTTGGCCCAAAAGGGCTTTATAGCTCTTAATGTGATTTAAGCCCAATAACCGAAAACATATTTTGAAGGCCCAAAGGGGTTTGATGCCGAATTCTTAGTCCATTTGGAAGCTCAAATCGAATGGGAGAATCACAACACAAAGTGGACACTTGAAGCATTTGGATGCGGGATCAAGTGGGAGTTCACCGACACAAGTGTTACCCTTAGGAAGGACCTAAATAACTCACTTGTTTCAGTCAACAAGTGATGTTAAAATTAGTTGGCTTTGGTTATGAACTTGTTGTTGTATGTGTTGCTTGTATGGTTGATTTAATTTGTTGTTCATGTGATATTTGGCTATGCACTGTTAAACAACTTCAAATCAATAACAAGCTGCAAATGGTCCTTTTGGAAACATTAACATGGGTAATAAAATAGTTTTATTAAAGGTTAATGTTTTCGCAATAAAATTGGGTTTTATTAAAAGAACCTTGGAAATTGGTTTTACTTGCGTACCATGCATTTGAATGCATGCAAATGTAATGTACAAAATGTTTTCATAACTAGAATTAATGGAAACAAAATCCCTTTTAAACAAGTTTAACACCATCCTTTTATACAACACTCTAATCATTTGGGAACTATCTGTGGGATAAAGGTCACCTAACCACATGTAGGGAACTTGTGTGTTTGAGGGTGGGTTTAACATATTTGTGGGATAAAGGTCACCTAACCACCTGTATGTGTAAACTCACACGTGTGTGTAAGTAGGACGACTTGAGTTGGAAACCATATGAATAGGGTCACCGAAGCATGGCGTACAATGGTGTTGATGGGATTAAACATGCCGACAAAACATAAAGATGTTTAACCGATCCCATAAACTAGAAGTTACAAAGGGTTGCAATTGTCAAAAGTTGACTACCTTATTAATTTAAATAATGGGATAAAGTCCTAACCATTATTTGAATGTAACGTTGGATTCTAGATTTTAATTATTAATTGTCTATGAGACATGAAAGGGTATTAATAGTTAAAATGTCATTTTATAAATACTATCATTGAACTTTGTTTATACTGTAGTAATGGCCGCTAATAATAACAACGCTACCTCCCCGACCGTCTATAACCTGTCACTGAGAACTATCCTGGAAAAGGATCATCTAAACCACAATAATTTCATGGATTGGTTTTGAAACTTGAGAATTGTTCTCAAGCAAGAAAAGAAATCATATATGTTGGACGATCCTATCCCGATGAACCCAACATTGATGATGTTGATGCCTACGAGGATTGGGTTAAGCACACTAAGGATTCTGTGCAAGTTTCTTGCCTCATGTTGGGAACCATGATTCCCGAGCTTCAAAAGGACTTTGAACATCACAAGGCATACGACATGATTACCCAGCTGAAGGAAATGTTCCTTCAACAAGCGAGGGTAGAGCGGTTCGAAACGGTTCAGGCACTTCATGCATGTCAAATGAAAGAAACCCAATCTGTATCATCTTATGTGATGAAGATGAAAAGCCGCATTGATTGCCTTGAAAGGCTAAATTGTCCTGTCTCAAAAGAGTTGGCCACGGATTTGATCCTCAATGGTCTAACCAAGAAGTTTAAGACTTTTATCATGAATTATAACATGAATGGATGGGACAAGAGCATTGGGGAACTTCATGCAATGCTCAAAACAGCCAAGGCAGGGATAGGTAAAAGGGTTTTACCAGTTCTCACGATCAATGAGGGTGGCAACAAAAAGAGGCATCACCCCGAACCCAAGGCAAATGTTGCCTAAGGCAAGGGGTACATCAAAGGAAAGGGTAAGGGAAAGACTAAAGCGGGACCACCAAAACCGAGGCTTAAGAAGCCAAAGGTTACGGAGAACAATCCATGCTTTGAGTGTTGTGAGATAGGACATTGGAAGAGGAACGGTCCAATCTATCTCAAGGAGTTGAGAAACAAGAGGGATGCTAGGCAGACCTCAGGTACAACTTTCATGATCCATATTGAACTTAATGTTATTTCTTTAAACACATGGGTTTTAGATACCAGATGTGGAACTCATATTTGCAATTTGTTGCAGGGTTCAAAAGAAATAAGCATTTTAAAGAAGGGGGATACTAGTCTCTATATGGGCAACGGAGCAAAGGTTGATGTCGAAGCCCAAGGAGACTATATCTTGAAGCTTCTAAGTGGTTTGGAAGTCATTTTGAAGAACGTTTTGTATGCTCCTAGTTTGACTAGGAACATAATTTCTGTTTCCCTTTTAAAACAATTTGGTTATGTATTAAAGTTTGCAAACGATGGTATTTGTGTTTTTATGGATGATATATTTTATTTTAAGGCTATGCCTTTTAATGTTATTTATGAATTGGTTCATGATGATTTATCCTTTAGTAACTCATGATACCAATCAAGCACCAAAAAACTTAAAATGGGTTTAAGTGAATTATATCTTTGGCATTGTCGTCTTGGTCACATAAACAAGAATCGTATTCAAACACTTCAAAAGAATGGTCTTTTGGAGGCAAATGAAGAGGGTTTATTTGATAAGTGTGAATCTTGTTTTCAAGGAAAGATGACCAAGGAACCCTTTAGTGGTACTAACCAAAGGGCAAAAGATTTATTACGAATCATACATTCGGATGTATGTGGTCCTTTTAAAGCAATGACAAGGAATGGTGAAAGATACTTCATTACCTTTATCGACGATTATAGTCGCTATGGTTATGTGTACTTGTTGAGACACAAAGATGAAGCTTTTGAAACGTTCAAAATCTTTAAGAATGATGTAGAAAATCAACTCAACAAAACTATCAAAGTTCTTCGATCAGATAGAGGAGGTGAATACCTTAGTGATGCCTTTCTAGATCATCTTAGGAGTTGTGGGATTGTCTCACAGCTTGCTCCACCTGGAACACCATAGCATAATAGTGTGTCTGAAAGGAGAAACTGAACCCTATTGGATATGGTTCTATCTACGATGGCTAGAAGCACACTACCTCTATCATTTTGGGTTTTGCATTGATCTCCACCTCCCGTATTTTGAATATGGCCCCAACCAAGAAAGTGGATAAGACACCTTTTGAAATATGGCATGGAAGGGTTCCATCGTTATCATATTTAAAGGTATAGGGTTGTGAGGCTTATGTTAAACAAAACACCCCAAACAAGTTAGAAAGCTGATCCACTAAGTGTATCTTTGTAGGATATCCCAAAGACTCGATGGGATATTACTTTTACAATCCAACAGAGCAAAAGGTATTAATTGCTCGAAAGGCTGAGTTCTTGGAAACTAAATTCCTTATGGAAGGAACTACCGATAGAACAGTGGAACTTGATGAGGATTGAGAACCACAAGCCGATACACGGTTGGTTGATACTAGCAATCAACAAGAGGTTGTTGATAATGATCATGTGGTTGATCAATACACTCAAAACATTCGCAGATATGGTAGAACTAGCTATCCACCTGAAAGATATGGATTTTCATGAATGGATGCTATGTAGTTGACTTGGATGAACCAACTACGTACCGTGATGCAATGACCAATTCGGATTGTGACAAGTGGCTTAAAGCCATGAACGTAGAGATGCAATCCATGCATGACAACCAAGTATGGGAATTGGTTGTGCCACCGCTTAACTCCAAACCGGTTGGATGTAAGTGGGTTTTCAAGAAGAAAACTGATATGCATGGAAACTTGGATACTTATAAAGCAAGACTTGTAGCAAAAGGTTTAACTGAGACTCAAGGGGTTGATTATGATGAGACCTTATCGCCTATGGCAATGCTAAAGTCAATTAGGATATTATTTGCCATAGCTGCATATTATGACTATGAGATTTGGCAAATGGATGTTAAAACTGCTTTCCTTAATGGACATCTCGAAGAGAATGTCTATATGGTTCAGCCTGAAGGTTTTGTCGATCCACAATATCCTAATAAAGTATGAAAGTTAAAGAAATAAATCTATGGATTGAAACAAGCATCAAGAAGTTGGAACCAACATTTTCATGAAGAGATCAAGAAATTTGGATTCATCAAGAACGCTGATGAAGCTTGTGTATATAAGAAGGCTAGTGAGAGCATCATCACATTCTTAGTATTGCATGTTGATGATATATTACTGTTTGGAAATGACATTCCAACCATGGAGGAGTTAAAACCTAGCTTGGAAGTTGTTTTTCCATCAAAGATCTTGATGAAGCCGCCTATATTTTGGGAATAAAGATCTATAGGGATAGATCAAGGCGGTTGATAGGTTTAAACCAAAGTGCATATGTTGATAAAATCTTGAAAAGGTTCAAGATGGAGAACTCTAAGAAAGGTTTGGTACCTATTCAAAGAGGGACAATATTGAGTGCATCTCAATGTCCAAGCTCAAAAGATGAGCAAGAATGAAGGAAATCCCATATGCATCTGCTATAGGATCCATCATGTATGCAATGATATGCACTAGATCGGACGTGTCATGCGCTTTAAGCATGACAAGCAGATATTAGCAGAATCTGGGAAATAGTCATTGGATGGCTGTTAAGAGTATATTGAAATACCTTAGGAGGACTAAGGATATGTTTCTAATATACGAATCCGGTGAAGAGGAACTCGTTGTAAAGGGTTACACGGATGCGAGTTTCCAAATTGATTGAGATGATTATCGATCACAATCGGGGTATGTCTTCATTATGAATGGAGGGGCAGTGTCCTGGAAGAGTTCAAAGCAGGATGTGGTAGCATTGTCCACTACAGAATCAGAATACATCGTCGCTTCATTGGCAGCACAGGAAGCTACATGGTTGAAGAAATTCATTGTCGATCTAGGGGTAGTCTCTACCATTCAAGATCCCCTAGAGATCTTTTGTTATAATAAGGGTGCGATTGCTCAAATCAAGGAACCCCGTGCACATCAAAAGACAAGGCACATTGAGCGGAGATTCAACTACATAAGGGATGAAGTTGAAAAAGGAAAGATATGTATTCACAAAGTTCACACTGATCAAAATATTGTGGATCCACTCAAGAAGCACCTTGAAAGGCCAAAGCATGAGAGTCATACTTGTGCCTTAGGACTTTGATATTCTAGTGATTGGACTTGATCTATTTAGTATTTAAATATCAGAACAATTGTTATTTTAACTCATATATATATATGATTATAATACCATGAGTTATGTTCCATTTTTAGCATGTTTAAATCCATGAATATGTTCCTTATTCTAAATGTCCGTAGTCGGTCATATTTGTGGGAACAAATATGAAGTAAGACTATTATGAACTTGGATTGGTGGATATTTGAATATAGAGCAAGAGGTTGCTACCAAGGTTTATAAATATTTATGGGATACAAATATTGAACAGACCCGCTCTCAAAGTTTACTGCATGGAATTATGTAATTGATCATAAGTAAATTTGAGTAAAGGAAAATATCATTGTATCCTCCAACCTGAAATACATATTGGGTTTTGATATTCACCAAATATTATACTTTGATCTAGTTCTTTACTGTTATGAAATAATGGAAGTATGTAAGGCTAGTTTCAGGTGTGATACAAGGTGACTGTGAGAAACGTATGTAGTCAAGATGGGATTTGTTCCTCTTATTCATTGAGAGTATGATGTCTAAGTCCTGATAAAGTTAAATCAACAGGGAATGATCATTCTGTGTCTCTGGATTTAACATGACATCTGAAACAAAAGGATAAATGATTGATTCACCTAAATCATTTTCAAGTAAGGGACTTGAGGAAGATGATGTTATTGAATGACACTTCGTCATGTTTATTAGGGGTAGTAAACCGTTGTTAGGTGGTATTTACTGCTTGCATCAAATCTCTATGTATCTTGTGCAAGTGGGAGATTGTTGGGAACGATCTGCCCAAGACACATATTGATGTGGCTAGTACGTTATGATCCAAGTCGGGTCATACCCAATAACAAGCTAGACAAACACCCACAATATTTATTTTATGATATGATCATATAAGTAAATATTAACACTTGAAGTATTTAGAAATTGGGTTTCTAAATATTTGCACTAGTGCTATGAATAAATTATTTGTATAATTTATTCTAGAGAGAGAGTATTTTGTATTGTTATTCAAATGGTTGAACAAACAATACAAGTGTTTTTGTCCATATTTCTTTGTTACTCATCCTCATTTACTAATGCAGATGTGCTACTGAGAAAATGCGGATGCATGTTCCTTATCCATATTTACAAATGCAGATGTGCATTTGTGGAAATGCTGAAGGAATTTCTTAATCCGCATTTACTAATGCGGATGAACATTTAAGGAAATGCTGATGAAACTGATCATCCGTATTTACTAATGAGGATATGCATTTGGGAAATGCTGATGAACTGTTCGTCCGTATTTACAAATACAGATGTATATTTAGGAAATGCGGATGAAGTTTCTTCTTCCACATTTACAAATGCGGATAGAGTTTGTTCATCCGCATTTACTAATGCGGATGAATATTAAAGAAATCCGGATGGGTTAAAGGGATGGGTCCCGCCCACTTTTCTCTCTCTGAAATTCAGTTTCGTAGGACGTGCAATATATGATTGCATTCAACCACTCTCTCTGATAACTTACAACACACACAAAGGTGCAAATTGGTGTTCCTGTTGCTTTTCTCTCGATCGGTCGAAGAAAACCAAGAACAGAACTCGATTCAAGTGTAGAAAATCCTAGCAACTTGGTGTTTTGTTGGAAGCTTGGGGTAGACAAGCTTGAGGTTTCCTACTTTGGAAGCTGCCGATCAAAGATCTTCTTCCTCTATCATATTCTAGAGGTAGATTTCTAAACACCCTATGGTTGTTTGTAAGCATGGTTTTTCATATAACGATCCATTACGGGTTTTAACAGATATATAAATTGGTTTATATACATTAACTATAACAAGTTTTTTTTCATTATCATTCCGCTGCATTTTCATTTTATAAGGATAAAATGACTTTGATAAACTTGTGAAAACCCTACAGAATCCCACTTAACTGATCGGGTAGCTCCAACCTATAGGCCACCTCTCCTACTCAAGCAATGATTCAGAAAGGTCCTTTATACCTTGGGCTCAGCTTACCCCGCTTTCTGAACCAAATGATCCCCTTCCAAGGTGAAACCTTCAGCATAACTTTATCACCCACCTTGAATTCAATCGGTCTACGCCTCTTGTCAGCATACGAGTTTTGCTTATCTTTTGCCGCCTTCATAAAGGCCTTGATCTTCTCCAACTTTTCAGTCGTAGCCTCGATCATTTCAACGCTCCCCAACTCCTTCTATCTGATGTCACCCCAACATACGGGCGTTCTACACTTCCTACCATATACTATCTCATATGGTGGCATGCCAATGCTGGCATGATATTTGTTGTTGTATGAGAATTTAGCTAATGGTAAGTGTTCGTCCCAGCTTCCTCCAAAATCAATGATGCATGATCGGAGCATATCCTCAAGCGTCTGTATAGTTTTCTCTAACTGACCATCCGTTTAAGGATGATAAGCCTTACTAATGTGCAACCTCGTCCCCATCGCGTCATGAAATCTCTTCCAAAACTTGGATGTAAAACGAGTGTCACGGTCAGACACGATAGACACTAGTACACCATGACGCGTCATAATCTCTTTGATGAACAGATCTGCCAACCTCTAAGATGAATCTGTCTCGCGGATCGGTAGAAAGTGAGCACTCTTCGTCAAAAGGTCAACTATCACCCATATAGCATCGTACCCCCTTGCCGTATGTGGTAACTTCGTATTGAAGTCCATGGTGATGTGCTCCGAATTCCACTCGGGTATATCCAAAGGTTGGATCTTCCCATATGGGTTTTCATGCTTAACCTTCACTTGCAAGCAAGTAAGGCACTTGCTCACATACTCCAGTACATCACGCTTCATACCCGGCCACCAATAATATTTCTTCATATCATGATACATCTTTGTAGCACCGGGATGAATGGAGTATCAAGTCTTATGAGCTTCATCCATGATTTTCCCCCGTAGGTCTCCATAACAAGGGATCCACATCCGCCCGAAGCGGGTTCTAACTCTGAGAGTGTTCTCACCCAATTTCGAGACTAAACCTCTCATCCTTTTGGAGTTAAGGAGCTCTTCTTTCAACGCCTCATCTTGGAACCCCTTGACCTGTGTCATCACATCGGTGGTCATCACCAACCGGTAAGCTTTCACCCGGATTGGCTCGGGTCTCTCCTTTCGGCTAAGGGTGTCCACCACTACGTTGGCCTTGCCCGAATGGTAGTGGATCTCACAATCATAATCCTTGATCAACTCTAACCACCTCCTTTGCCTCATATTGAGATCCTTTTGCTCAAAGAAATATTTCAAGCTCTTGTGGTCAGTGAAGATAGTGCACTTCGTCCCGTACAAGAATTTTTGAAACAAAGCTTCCAAAGGTAAATTATGCTTCGGAAGATATCCCCAAGAATTTTTGAAAATTTTGAATTTGGAAGAAATGAGTAAGTCTTCCGAGACTAAATTACTTTCGGAAGAAATTTGTTCTTAAAATACATTAAATTGTTTATAAGAGACTTAAGCTTCGGAAGATACTTCAAGAATTTCTTCCGAAGGTAAATCTGAGATAAACAAGTTGAAGGAATTTTAGGACATAAATTTCTTCCGAAGACAATTTCACTTCTTCCGAAAGTAAAATTTTATTATCATTCTAAGGAATATTAGTTTAAAATTTTATTTTCTTCCAAAGAGAACTGGACTTATGAGGTGAGCTAATAGACAACTTAGGACACCTAATTTTTAGGAGAAAAATTTGATGAAGTTATTTCAAAAAATCTATTCAAAGTTAATCATCTCAATAGCTGATACAAGATATTTAAATCTCTATTCATCAAAAGCCTTTATGAACAGATCAGCATATTATTCATTTGTGTTAACTTTGATTAGTTTTATCAAGCCCTTTTCAAAGTTATCCCTAATCAAATGATACCTGATGTTGATATGTTTGGTCCTTGAGTGCTGCACAGGATTCTCTGTAATAGAGATAGCACTGTTGTTGTCTATATGGATGGGAGTCTCCTTGAAGTTGAATCCATAGTCAAGCATCTGATTCTGAATCCAAAGCACTTGAGCATAGCAGCTGGTAGCAGCAATGTATTCAGCTTCAGCAGTTGATGCAGACACACAGGATTGCTTCTTGCATTGCCAAGAGACTATCCTTCCACCAAGAAACTGACACCCCCAGATGTGGACTTTGCAGTCATGTTGCAGCCACCATAGTCACTATCTGTATAAGCATACAGATTAAAGTCTGAATTCTTTGGATACCAAAGGCCTAGATTTGGAGCACCTTTGAGATATCTAAGAATCCTTTTGACAGTGATTAGGTGTGACATCTTGGGGTTTGCTTGATATCTTGCACATATGCATGTGGCAAACATGATATCAGGCCTGCTAGCAGTAAGATACATGAGTGACCCAATCATAGCCCTGTAGAGATGTTCATTAACACACTCCCCCTCAAGGTCAAGACCAGGGGAATGGTTTCTGGCTATGGGTGTCTTAGCAACTTTACAATCAGTCATCTTGAACCTTGTAAGTATGTCCTGTACATATTTTGACTGACTGATGAAGATGCCATCTTCAACCTGCTTCACTTGAATTCCTAGAAAGAAATTGAGTTCCCTCATGGCACTCATTTCAAATCTATTCTTCATCAGCATCTCAAAGTCTTTGCAGAGCTTTGGATTAGTTGAACCAAAGATGATGTCATCTACATATATCTGAACTAGCAATATGTCATTCCCTGTATCTTTGATGAAGAGAGTCCCATCAATAGTGCCTCTTTTGTATCCATGATTGCAGAGGTATGTTGATAGTGTCTCATACCACTTTCTTGGAGCTTGATGCAGTCCATAAAGGGCTTTATCAAGCTTGCAGACATAATCAGGATGATCTGGGTTTGCAAAGCCAGGTGGTTGTTTAATATAAACTTCTTCATCAATCACCCCATAAAGAAAGGCACACTTCACATCAAGCTGGTAGACCTTGAAATCCTTGGATGTAGCATAAGCCAGGAATATCCTTACAGCTTCAAGTCTTGCTACAGGAGCAAAGACATCTGTATAATCAATTCCTTCTTCTTGTGTGTATCCTTGGACAACCAGTCTAGCCTTATTTTTTATGATGATCCCTCTATCATCCTTCTTGTTCCTAAATACCCACTTGGTACCTATGATAGTCTTCCTTTGAGGAAGAGGGCATAAGTTCCACACCTTCTGTCTTTTGATTTGAAGCAACTCTTCTTGCATTTCTTTAATCCAGCTTCCATCCTTTAGATCCTTATTAACTTTCTTAGGCTCAATTTGGGATAAGAAACAAGAATGTAGACAAACATGGCTATCATGAGTTTGTCCTCTTGTTCTCACCCCAGAGTCAACATTTCCAATGATGTTTGTGGTGGGATGTGACTTGTGGATCCTGAGTTGAGGAATTACAGCAAGTTGGTTGGATAGATCAAGATTAGAGAAATTTTGATCTGGCAAAGAAGAATCCCCCACCACAGCAGCACACTTATCAAGAGAAACTTGATCCAATGAGTGTATGACATCATTGATGTTATCTTCAATGGAGTGGTTATCAGCATCAAGAAATTCTTGATCATTGTCACCACCATCCATTCCTCCTGCATTGGAGGTTCATTCACCTGAATTCTTAGCCTCTGAACTAGACTTTGAGGGTAATTCAGTTGAATCAGCAGTATTTGTCATGCTTGTGCTGATTGGAGCCTCAGTGATAGGGTTAGTCACCATTGGAGCTGAAGTAATCTTCTTGTTTGGTCTTCTCAGCTCAAATCTTGGGTCAGGATCCTCTGTTGACCTGTTATCCATAGATCCTGAAATATTCTCACAAGATTTGTTAAAGCAGTTGGTAACTAAATCAAGATCAAATAGCTAATCTGGACCAGAACCTTTCACACAGGGTGTGTGTTCATTAAAAGTCACATTGGTTGACTCCTCAATGATTCTAGTTCTGAGATTGTATACTCTATAAGCCTTGGCTTGAGAAGAGTATCCAACAAAATGTCCATCATCTGATTTCTCAGCAAACTTAGCTATTTGATCTTTGGTATTCAAGATGGTGCAAGGACATCCAAATGTTCTGAAAAAACCAATAAATGGTCTCCTTTTGTGCCACAGTTCATAAGGAGTCTTACCATGTGTCTTAACTACTAAAACTCTGTTCTGCACATAGCAGGCTGTGTTGACAGCCTCTGCCCAGAAGGTGATGGGCAGCTTAGAGTCAGACAACATAGTTCTTGCAGCTTCAATAAGTGTCCTGTTTCTCCTCTCAGCAACACCATTTTGCTGAGGAGTCCAGGGAGCACTATATTGTCTTGAAATACCCTTTTCATCACAAAATGTATCAAGGATTTGGTTTTTAAATTCGGTTCCCTGATCACATCTTATGATTTTGACCTTGTGATCAGATTGATTCTCAATCTTCAGAATGAAATTCTTCAAGATTTTAGAGGTTTCATCCTTAGTTCTAAGGAAAAACACCCAAGTGAATCTTGTGAAATCATCTGTGATCACTAAACAATATGAGGTCCTTCCTAGACTCATTACACTGGTGGGGCCAAACAGATCCATATATAACAAGTGTAGCGAAGTAGTGATAGAGTTCATTTCCTTTGGCTTGTGAGACACTTTGTGTTGCTTCCCTTTCAGGCATGCAACATAGTGGTCATCACTTATCAACTCTTTCTTTGGTATTCCAGTTACCAAATCATTCTTAATTAGTTTATTCATATTTTTAAAGTTTACATGGCACATTCTCTTATGCCAAAGAAGAGACTCATCACTATTTGCTTTAGATAAAAAGCAAGAAACCTCTCCAGATGGAGATGCTTCCTGCAAGTCCATCTTGTACATGTTTCCACTCCTGGGGGCTCTAAGCAAAATATGCTCAGGAAGAATGTCAACCCCAGGCTTGAGAATAATGCACTCATGCTCAGTAAAGAACATATGATGTTTTTGGTCACAAAATTGGGACACACTCAAAAGATTGTATCCAAGCTCTTTGACAAAGTTTACCTTCTCAATGCTGAGCTTACCATTTGTAACCTTGCCCCTGCCAGTAATGTACCCTCCTGCATCTCCCCTAAAAGCAACTGGTCCTCCATCAATCCTTTCAAAGTTTTGAAGCAAGGACTCATTGCCAGTCATGTGCCTGAAGCAGCCACTATCAACAATCCAGATATTTTTGTTGGTCTTTAGCTGTCCCTGCATAAAAAGAGATGATTTAGTTACATTTGGAAACCCAAGCCTCATTGGTCTTGGGCTTATTAGAATGAGTTAAAGGCAATGAAATAGTAATAGATCCTATGCTCAGGTTTTGGGGATCATTTGCTATTTCTGATGATGAACTTTTAGCCACATGGTCTTCCTTTATCTTCCACACTACCTTTGAAAGATTGGGCTTGACCTTCAATGCTTCGGAAGCTTTTGTGGCTTCGGAAGCTTTGGAGACTGATCCTTCAGAAGATCTTGCTTTCACTGTAGCAGGCCTCAGTTCTTCGGAAGCATTCCTTTCTTCCAAGACCAATTTTCCTTCCGAAGGAAATGGTTCATTTGCCTTTTTCTTCATTTTGGAGCTTCCGAAGGAAACAGATTTTCCTTCCGAAGCTGTTTGTTTCTTCTTCCTCTCAGAAGTTTTCTTCTTGATCATGTGGATAGTACCCTTTGGATTGTATTGACAATCCTTAGCCAGATGTGAGGTACTACCGCACATAACACAGTCTATATCTTTTCTTCTTAGAGCCTTATTTTCCAAAGAAGACTGAGCTTGAACACTTTCCTTTTCCTCTTTCACCTTTTCAGATGATGCAGCAGGCTTCTTAGGGTGAAGCTTGCTTTTAGAACTGGATGGTTCAGGCTATGTAGCAGTGACGCACAGCTGATCAATCTTCTTGTTGTTGCTAGAGTGAGTTGAAGCTGAAGTAGAACCCTTGGTACTAGAATTCTTGGCAGGATCTTCAGCTTTTATCATCTTGAACCATGCAGAGACAAATACTTGTTTCTGTTTGGGATCAAAGGTGGTCTTGATCGCTTGAGCTTTTCTTGAACTTCTCTTTGCTCTTCTGATCAAGTTCTTCCTTTTGGTTTTGCTCAAACCAGCTTCTTTTTCCTCCTTAGGAGCATGGTGACCCTTTTTGGATTTACTCTCTTCACTCACCTCAGAGTCATCCCTCACATTCTCCTCTTCATCCTCTTCATCACTGGGGTCTGTGGATGGAAGCTCATCTTGACCAGTTCTACACCTTGGAGATCTAACAGATAATAGAGAGTGTAGAGGAGCTATCTCACTAGATCCCAGTCCTTGCTTGTTCTGATAACACACTTTTGCATGCAGAGATGAGGATATCATGTTCTTGAAGGTTTCCTCTTCAAGAACACATTTTTCTGCCCTGGCTTTGCTGATCACAAGCTCAGCCTGGCATTCAGTCAACTTGGTAATGAGATCCTTAATTTGAGTCCTGTAATTTGTTTGCTCATGTTTAAGAGTTGAAACTGTTTTTTCTGGATCTTCTATCTTAAGTTTATAGTCATTTTCTGCTCTTTTAAAATAAGCTTTTAGAATATTCAAGGACTCAATGTCAGATCTCATTTCCAAGTTATAGGACCTGTATCTGTTTACTTTAGCAATACAATTAAGAGAGCATAGATGTTCAAGTACCTTGGCTTCATCATGGTCAGCCATGAGTGCTTGGTTTGGAGATGCATCTTCAGCTTGAAAGCTCCAGTCAAAGCCTCCTTCTTCAACAGCAATTGCAGCTTGCTGTCTTGGCTTCTCAATCTGGTGCCCTCCTTCAGTGTAGTTTGGCCTGGATGAGGCTTGGCCACCATTTGATTTGGGTGCCTTGCATTCTCTAGCAAAGTGTCCCATCTGGTTACAGTTGTAACACTTGACTTTGCTCTTGTCCAGCCCAAACTTTCCACTGGCAGCATTGCTAGGAAACCTTCTCCCAATCCTCTTGTAGAATTTCTGGGCTCTGTGAGTGAGAAGAGCCATCTGCTGGACTATCTCCATATATTCCAGATCATCTGGATGGATACAGTCCAGGTCTTCAAGAGTAAAGAGAAAGTTGCCTGAACTTTCATCAGTGGAAACAAAGGCTTGAGAGGAGCTTGTCTCTTGGAAGGGACTTCCTTGGATGTAGCTCTCTCTTGGTGTCTCTAGAAAGGTGATGAAAGGACCCTTTTGTGAAGTCTCAGGGTAGCAGATGAGATGATGCTGTGGTTGCTATCCCTTTCAACCACATGGAGGGCTGAACTCTGGTGAGTGTTGGAGCTACCAGATGAATTTTGCATATTCATCTCCATCTGGTATCCACTGAGTATCCCATACAACTCAGTGAGAGTAAGGGTCTTGAGGTTTTCAGTCCTCTTAATGACCACACAGTAGTGTGTCCATTATCTTGGAAGAGAGGACATGAACTTTCTAACAATATCCCTGTTCTCAATAGTTACCCCAACATCAGCCAGAGTATCCACAATCTCAACATACATGAATTATTGTTGAGTCATGGTTTCACCTATCTTGAAGGTGAAATTTTCAAACTGCTGCTTCAGGAGATCCTTCTTGTTCTCCTTGGCTTCATTTGAACCCTCATACATCAGTTTCAGTGCATCCCATAGCTGTTTAGCGGTCTTGCACTTCTTGAAACCTCTGTAGATGGAGTTTGGAAGAGCAGTTTGGAGGGCTGTCATGGCTTTCTGATCAATGTCAATTCTTTTACAGTCTTCATCAGAAAAGTCAGCCCTCTCCTTTGGTATCATGCCACCACCAGCAGCAGCTGAAGAGATGCATGGTACATGAGGTCCATCTACAACAGACTCCCACATCCTGGAATCTTAAGACTTGTTAAAGCCTTCCATTCTTTGACACCAAGTGTCAAAATCCTCAGGAGTGATCAGTGGGGACTTTGTCATTGTTCCAGTTTCCATATCAGCTTTGGAGATAGCTGTCATTTGAAGAGTTAAGTGATATGTGTTACTAAGAGGTTTTGAAGATGGTGAGATCTTGCAAACAAGAGCCTGGAATGCTCTGATACCAAATGCAGGACTGTTAAAAAGGGACTTTGCACTTAGTTAACACACTTAGGAGGATCTTTAAGATCATTTAACAATTTAAATGGGGAACTTAGAACTTTAAACAGATGATACAATGCACAACACAAGTAAAGTAAGAGCAAGAACACAAGAAATAATTTTCAAGGAAGTAGTATATTGCTTCTTAGATTCTATTACAAGTGTTTGCACTGATATTTGAAATACAAAAACCTTTGACTCTTTATACTAAACCTACAACCGTTAATATGAAAAAAGACAGTTGGATGTGACTAATCTAGACAACAAGATCAGCCTAAAGTCAAAAGGCAGATTGCCTTTTGACTAGTGATGATGACAGGCCATAGCTCACTGACTTTCCTATTACAAAAAGCCAAACAGGAACAAATATAGAAACTTGTAGACAAAGACCTTATCTACTTTATCATAAAGCATGGAGGTTTCACCAACTTATGATAGTTGGTGAACCACCAGAGCATGCAGCGGACAAGAGGTAGCTTTATGATAAAGTTGACTGAAAAGGTGTCTTTTCTCTTTCTTCTAAAGTAATCAGTCTTATCATTATTCAGCTTCAGAAGACTTTGTCTTGAGAGCTTCGGAAGACTTCATTTTTAACCTTCGGAAAAGTTGAGTCTTTGGCTTCGAAAGACTTGACACTTAGTGTAAAGTTTCCTTACTAGTTTCTTCTGAACATTGGCTTCGGAAGATTTTTCACTTAGCATTTTTCTTGAGTGTGTAAAACTTCCGAAGCTAGTTCTTCTTTGTTCCTTAGTGCATGTTGGAAGACCTGGTTGTTTTGGCATCTTTTGATTGATCCTTTGGTTGCATCAGCCTCTTAACCTCAGAGCTTCCTATAGCTTCCTTCAATCTCTACTCATATGCCTAGGCTCGCCACAATTGTAGCACCTTATCACCCCACAATCCCTTGCCATATGACCGGGCTTCCCACACTTGAAGTAGAGATTCAGTCCCCACCTACACTCCCCTGAATGTTCCTTCCCGCACTTACCACACCGCTTAGTCCCCGTACCTGCCGACACTACCCTCCGGTCATCCGTCCTTGCCTTTTGGTTGCTCGGGGTAAAACCTCCACGACCAAATCGCTTCCCATTCCAGTTCTTGTCACCACCACCCTTTTTGTTCACCTCCACCACTGCCACTTCTTCTCTCTCATCATATAACCTCCCTGCCAGATCAACCACCGACCTAAATGTACTTGGCCGGGCGACGATCATGTGCCTGCGGATATCTGCTGGCTAACCCTGGATATACCTCTTGATCTTCCTTGACACAGGCGTCACCTGATCTGGCACCAGCCTTGCCATCTCGTTGAACTTAGTCGTGTATTGCTGGTGTGTCATAGTTCCCGCCTCCAGCTGTAGGAACTCTCTCTCAATCTTGTCAAGCTCCCTATGAGGACAAAATTCCTCAATCACTAACTTCTTCAACTCACTCCACCTTATCCTCCCAATTGCCCTGCTACCCTCGGCCTGGACAATGTTGTCCCACCAGCATAAGGCCGAGTCCACAAATGAGTGGGTAGCAAACTTCAC
The DNA here is from genome assembly GCA_025506505.1 of Flaveria sonorensis. Lineage (NCBI taxonomy): Eukaryota > Viridiplantae > Streptophyta > Magnoliopsida > Asterales > Asteraceae > Flaveria > Flaveria sonorensis. The sequence goes on along the minus strand of CM046423.1, from coordinate 23,777,974 downwards.
CTTCTGATCCTCTCGGCACTCACTGATATCGAGCACCGCCTCCATCTCCCTCACCCATCGGTGAGCAGCAACAACATTACCATTCCTATCAAAAGTTAGGGGCTTGCATCTCTGGAATGCCCCATAACTACACCCCTTGGTAGTTTCCTGCATCGCTTCCTTTTCCTCATAATCACTAGAGACAACCATCTCAGTCTCTGGTTGCTCCCCTTCACCTGAACCACTCCCAACGATCCTCCTCCTCTCCTCCTTCTCTTTCTTTTCATCCTCCCTCACAGCACGAATAACCTTGGTCACCATAGAAGGCAGGATCATCTGCATGACCTGATAAACCTCCTCCACAACTGGCTCTTTCATAGGGGCTCTCAAATTAGCACTCTCATCACCGCCTTCCTGGTGATGAAGCTTGAGCTCTGCAGGAGCCGTCTCAGTAGGCTTAGCCTTGTTCCTGGTGACACGTGGCCTAGCACCACGACCACCCTGCACACCTCCTCGAGAAGCCTTCGAAGATCTACCAACCGCCATCCTCTAAACACTATAAGATTTAAACACCAACACGGTCATTCAAGGTAATAGCTCAGATTATTTCCAATATAGTAAGTCCCTAATTACAGTGGCCAGTTGTGATTAGCCACTTACTTTACTCTTCATTCCCCAAGCATTGCCTGTCCTGACTACATCAGTATCCAAATCTACTAAGAGTACATAAATCAGATAGCACACGCACATAATACCGGTTAACCTTAAGAAAGTAAATTACCTGATGGCACATAGCTACTTGGGCTGGCATCCCTCCATTCGATCCCATTCTCAGTTTAAGTTACGTTTTGCAAATATTTACCCATTTCTCTTAAACTTTGGCTCTGATACCAACTTGTAAGGCCCCGTTCCCGAGAAACCCATAGTTGGTCACTCACAAAGATTGACCCCTGTGTGCATCCTCATGGGTTAGCTAAACCGCACACAGTTGAGCTAACAACCCCTCAATGAGTTGTGAACCTTCTTTCAGTTGCTTGCAAGACTTTACATTCTTTCATTAGGTTCCACTTCGTTAATGATGTCTTTCACTTTCATTATATAATACTTTACGTACAAGAGGATTAACACACCACGTAAAGTCACATAATAATAGGTAATAAGGAACATCAATAACAGGGCACAACATGCATAACATGAACAAACATAACCCACCAAAACATTCAGAGCTTAATCATTAATTTCCATTTTCCCCAAAATTTCAGAAAAATTGTAAGGCAACTTAGGCGCATGAGCACTATGTGGGTTCATGGGAACTATGCAGGTGCACGGACAGTTGGACGCATGGGAACACTTGGGCGTATGGGGAAAAACTTAGGCGCATGGGAAAAACTTAGGCGCATGGGTACTATGCAGGCGCATGAGTACTATGCAGGCGCATGGATACTTGGGCACATGGGAAGCTTAGGCGCATGGGCAGTCTGGGCGCAAGGGCACTATGCCAGTTCTAACTTACACTAATTTCAGTTCCCGATCATCATCCTAACATATCCTTAGCCCAAATATAGTATACTAAGCCTATAAAACAAGCATAAAACCACATAATTCAGTCAAATATTCACAAACACATACATACCCATATAAAACAGGGGAAACACATACGGTTTACATACTGAAAGTTGCAAAAATAATAATTTACATGCATTTCAGCCCCAAAACAAGTTTAAAGTAGAAAAACCGGGGATCTAGAACTCACCTACAGCAGCCTTCGAGTAAAACTCCTCCAAACTCGAGAGCACTTGGAGTTCAAACACCTAAACACACAAAAAACACACAATCAAACACAAAGAAACACATAAGACTCGTTCTACAAGCTAAAAAGCCAGCTAAAACCTAACAAAACACCCAAAATCTTACCTTTTAGACGATCTTCTTCTTCTTCTCTCTAAAAACCTATGGAAGCTTTCTTCTTTTCTTCTTTCTCCAGTCGAGCAGTTGGTGAGAGCAGGAAGAGTGGGCGGCCATGCCCATTTTTTTAAACATAATAATAATAAAGTTTGTCTCTTGAACAACTTTAACCCCTTAATTTGGGTTATTTCACTTTTCTTTCTTTATACTTCTCTTTTCTTTTCTTTTAAAATTTCCGGGTGTTACATGTCAGAAAACTAATTCAGCTCCAGTGTTAACAAACCCTGAAGTTGGAAATCCTTTCAGTATAATAATGACAAACTTTTCAGCTGACACATCTGAGTTGCCTACCAATTCCAGCGTTGAGGCACAAAACTCAAATGAATAGGCTTCCAATGTAGGAAGAGATGGAGGTGGTGATAGTGATCAAGAATTTCTTGATGTTAATGACCACTCCATTAAAGACAACATCAATGATGTCACACACTTATTAGATCAAGTTTCTCTTGATAAGTGTGCTGATGTAGTGGGTGATACTCAATCACCAGATCTGAATTTCACCAATATAGATATGTCCAATCAACTTGTTGTGATTGCTCAACTTAGAATCCACAAGTCACATCCCACCACAAACATCATTACAGATGTTGAGACAGGGTTGAGGACAAGAGGACAAATCCATGACAAAAATGTTTGTCTACACTCTTGTTTCTTGTCCTAGATTGAGCCAAATAAGGTTGAAGAGGATCTGAAGAATGGAAGTTGGGTTGAGGCAATACAGGAGGAGCTGCATCAATTCAAAAGGCAAAAGGTTTGGAACCTACGTCCTTTTCCTCATAGGAAGACCACATTAGGTACCAAGTGGGTTTTCAGGAATAAGAAAGATGATAGAGGGCTTGTTATCAAGAATAAGAGAGACTAGTTATTCAATGGTACACACAAGAAGAAGGGATTGACTACATAGATATTTATGCTCCTGTTGCAAGACTTGAAGCTGTTAGGATATTTCTTATTTTTGCTGCATCCAAGGATTTCAAGATCTACCAACTTGATGTCAAGTGTGCCTTCTTATATGGGGTGATAGATAAGGAAGTGTATGTCAAACAACCACTTGGATTTGCAGACCCAGATCATCCTGATTATGTCTGCAAGCTTGACAAAGCTCTCTATAGGCTGTATCAAGCTCCAAGGAAGTGGTATGAGACGCTGTCATAGTACCTTGTTCAGCATGGCTACAAGAGATGTACTATTGATGGTACACTATTCATTAAAGTAACATGAAATGACTTGATGCTAGTTCAAGTTTATGTAGATGGCATTATCTTTGGATCAACTAATCTGAAGCTCTGCAAAGACTTTAAGAAGCTGATTAACAATAGATTTTAAATTAGTGCCATAGGAGAACTCAATTTCTTTCTAGAAATTCAAGTAAAGTAGGTTGACAATGGCATCTTAATAAATAAGTCAAAGTATGTGCAAGACATACCTACCAGATTTCATCTAACTGAGTGTAAGGTTGCTAATTCACCAATAGCTAGAAACCACTCCCCAAGACCTGATTTTAAGGGGGAGTGTGTGGATAAGCATCTCTATAGGGCTATGATTGGGTCCCTTATGTATCTCACAACCAGCAGGCCTGATATCATGTTTGCCATATGTATTTGTGCAAGATATCAAGCCAACCCCAAAATGTCACACCTGGTTACTATCAAAAGGATTTTTAAATACCTCAAAGGAGCTCCCAAACTTGGCCTTTGGTATTTAAAGAACTCAGACTTCAATCTATATGCTTATATAGATAGTGACTAAGGTGGCTGCAACATGACTGCAAAATCTATATCTGGGGGATGTCAATTACTTGGTGCAAGGATAGTCTTATGGCAATGCAAGAAACAATCCAGTATGTTTGCATCAACTGTTGAAGCTAAATATATTACTGCTGCAAGCTGCTATGCTTAAGTGCTTTGGATTCAGAATCAAATGTTGGATTATGGGTTCAACTTCAAAGAGACTCCCATACACATAAAAAACAACAGTGCTATGTCTATTACAGAGAATCATGTACAACACTTAAGTACAAAGCACATCAACATCATGTATCATTTGATAAGAGATAATTTTGAAAAAGGATTGATACAACTAGTCAGAGTTAACATGATGAATAATATGTTGATCTGTTCACAAAAGCTTTTGATGATTAGAGATTTAAATATCTTGTATCAGCTATTGGGATGATTAACCTTGAGTAGATTTTTCTTAAATTAAATTTAAGATTATTTTTCAAATATGTGTGTCTTAAGTTGTCTATATCATCACCTATATAAGCCTAGTTTACTTTAGAAGAATTTTTTTTAAAAAATTATATTACTTAGAATTTTAAGAATTTAAGATGTGTTCACTTTCGAAAGAGATTAAGTTGACTTCATAAGAAAATTATGTATTCAAAACTAATAACTAACTACTAAGAAATATACTTCCGAAAGAAATGCTGATATATCTTCCAAAGCTTAAATGTGCTTTTAAGTACTTGTATGTTTTGAAGTACAATTTTCTTCCGAAAGCAATTAAGTCTCGAAAGCTTTATTCATCTTCTGAATAAAAATTGTGAAGTTTAATATCTTTTGAAACCAAATATATCTCAGAAGCAAAACTACTCTAAGTAATTTCTCTTCCGTAACAAATTTTTATCAAGCTAAGTAGTATCTTCTGAAGTCAAATTGCATTCGGAAGTTTTTCACAAAACTTCCGAATACAAATTACATTCGAAAGATTTTAAACTTCAAAAAAAACTAACTTTTTGGGCACTTTTTCAGAGGTGGGACCGACATCTGGATTTCAAAGTTTATCCTTTTGTATTACTTTGTATCAAATCTAACCATATAAATATACCTACAACGGTTCCCCCTCTTTCTTCTTACTTTTAATTTACAAAACTTCTAACCCTAAATTCACCCACAAACCTCCTTTGTTCTTAGCTTTCTTCACTCGGAAGCTTTCTAAAATTTCCAACCCTGAACCACGAATCCAATCAGATGTAAGGCCTCGATCCCGGGAAACCCCACAGTTGGTCATTCACAGCACATTACACCTTAAAATATATTAAAGTAAGAAAACATGGTAGCGGAATAGTTAAACAAAAACCATTTCATGCATTAATAATAACTTTTGCCAAGAAATACATCGTTGTTACAAGTTTCAAAAGAACATTTAGTTGTATTACATGACAAAAATATCATTTATGTATAACATGGATGCCAGTCTTTATTTGCCAAGTAGCTTCAATCTTATGCCATCCCCAACAACATCATTACCTGCCTACTGATATGCATATAAAAGTCAGCGTTGCTGAGTGAGTTCTAGTTTTGATAATATAGAAAATATACATTTAGTAAGCTTCACTTGGTGTTCATCCATCATTATACATAATCATTCATTAAGAGATTCATTATCATTTTTTCTTTCATTATCTTTCTTTTTCATTAACTAGGAATGTGTAAAGCAAGAGCCTACATTGTTGGTTGGCAACAGATATTGACCCCTGTCAATACACATTTATAAGTGGTAGCTAACCCCTGACAATTGACCCACACTGCTAGGCATGAAGCCTGCTCATGAACACAAGTCCTATTTATATATTGGTCAATCACAAGAATTAGACCCCAGATGTGCATCCTAAAACAGTCACACATCAGTTGAGCTAACGACAATAAGGTCATGCACCTCATTCCATTGTGCTTGCAAGGCTTTTCATTCATCATAAGGGACCGGGGGTAACATTAATTACGTTACACTGTCTTTCTGTTATTACTTTGTGACCACTTGATTATGCATAATACTTTTAAGTTATCTGGTCATTAGAATCACATAAGATGAAATATTAATATACATAATAGCAGCACATAAGAAAAGGATACAACATTAGTGTTAGAATTCACACCATATACCTAATTCACAACTAACTAACTATAACACCCAACACATGAAACTTAGCCAACGTACAATCTAGGTCCCTGAACTTATGCTAACTATCAACTAGAAATCATAACACTAATACTAATACTTCAGAAGGCAAGCATATGCTTCGAAATATTTCTAAGCTTCGGAAGAAACTAAGCTTTGGAAGATTTTAAGCTTCAGAAGAAAACTAAGCTTCGGAAGAAACTAAGCTTCGGAGAATTTTAAGCTTTGGAAGATTTTAAGCTTCAGAAGACTTTAAGCTTTGGAAGATTTTAAGCTTAGGAACAAACTAAGCTTTGAAATATTTGCAAACATAAGCTAACCTCCATTAAAACATAAGTACCAGTCACTTAGTTTCTATCCCCAATATTACAGAATAAACCTAAGTGTTCACAGCGCATGAAATAGATATACAGTGGATGACTTGAATGTTAAGAGTCCACAGCGGACAGCCAAAGCCCATAGCGGACGACCAAGGTCTGTTGCAGATGAACTATACATTAAGTGTGTTTACAACGGATGACCCAAGTCCACAGCGGACGACCAAGGTCCATAGTCCAGCACCTACGATCCAACTTATGCAGTTTCTAGTCCCATAAATTATCTTAAGCGTATTCTTAGCATAGATCTACCAGTTACACACTTAAAACATAATAAACAACCATTCAACATCATAGAAATATTTTAAAATATGCATCTTTCGAAAAAAATGACATTTTTCATGGAAAAACATAGCTTGGTTTATGAAACACCAGTTTAATATACATATTAGCCCCAAACAAGTAGAAAACATGTAAAAGAGGGGATCTAGAACTCACGTTAAACCAGCTTCGAGCAAAATACTACAACCAGAGAGCAAACCTGGAGTTCTAACACCTAAACACACATAAACATACAGACTTAACACATAGGAAGCTATCTATAAGAATAACCCGACCAAAATCCAAGAAGAAACACGATTAAATCTTACCTTTTGGGAGAATTCTTCTGCTTTCTCCCTCTAGAACCGGTGAGAGTCCTTTTTCCCTCTCTAAAGTCGTACGTTGAGTGTATGGGAGGGAGCATGGGCGACCTTACCTCCTTTTTAAACCCCATTATGGGCCGGTTTGGCCATTGTACACTTTTAACTCATGTTTTTTTAAAATAAAGTCTCGTTTGCTCCCTTACTTTTCTTTTGTTCTCTTTTTCTGAAATTTCCAAGTGTTACAAGTCCACCCCGCTTATATAGTTTTCGACCCTGTAACCTATCACTCGTTAAAGATGTCTGGGTAGTGTCATCTCATTTCTCCCTCTGACTCCTAAGTAGCCTCCGATCCCTTACGATGCTTCCATTGCATTTTTACTTGACTAATCACTTTATTCCTTAACTGTTTCTCCTTCTAGTCCCAAATAGCCACTAGTTGCTCCATGTAGTTCAACCTTTCATCCACCTCAATGTCTGTGAGGGGAATAACAATATCTCCTTCTGCCAAGCACTTCCGTAAGTGAGATACATGGAACGTAGGATGAATCCCATGCAGCTCATCGGGAAGTTCCAGCCTATATGCCACTTCACCAACTCTGGCAATGATTTTGAATGGCCCGATATAACTTAGGCTCAACTTCCCTCGCTTTCAGAACCTGATAATCCCTTTCCAAGGAGATACTTTCAACATCACCTTATCTCCCACTTGGAACTCAATTGGCTTCCTTCTCTTATCAGCATAGGACTTCTGCCTGTCCTTAGCTGCCTTCATAAAAGCCTTGATGTTTTCCAACTTCTCCGACATGGCCTCAATGATCTCGATACTTCCCAACTCCTTCTGCCTGATATCACCCCAACACACCGGGGTTCTGCATCGTCTCTTGTATAACATTTCAAATGGTGGCATTCCTATACTAGCATTATAACTATTGTTGTAGAAGAACTCTGCCAACGGTAGGTGTTCATCCCAGCTTCTACCAAAATCAATAATGCATGCTCGGAGCATGTCCTCCAAGGTCTGAACGGTCCGTTCTGATTGATCGTCTGTCTAAGGGGGGTAAGCTATGCTAATGTGTAACCTCGTTCCCATCACATCATGAAACTTCTTCCAGAACTTGGATGTGAATCGAGTGTCCCTTTCAGAAACAATAGACACCGGCACGCCATGACGAGTTACAATCTCCTTGATGAATAACTCTGCCAACTTTTCTAACGAGTAAGTCTCTCGGATTGGCAAGAAGTGAGCACTTTTTGTCAAGCGGTCTACAATCACCCAAATGGTATCACATCCTCTCACTGTGTGAGGCAATTTCATGATGAAGTCCATGGTGATGTGCTCCTATTCCCACTCAGGTATATCCAAGGGTTGGATCTTCCTTTATGGTTTCTGATGCTCTACCTCCACTTGTAAACAAGTTAGGCACTTACTCACATACTCCACCGCGTCACGCTTCATCCCTGGCCACCAATAATCCTTATTTAGGTCATGATACATCTTTGTAGTACCAAGATGGATGGAATATCATGTTTTGTGAGCTTCATCCATAACCTTCCCCTCAGATCCCCATAATGAGGAATCTACATTCGCCCGGATCGGGTTCTAACACCAAGGGTGTTCTCCCCTAAATCCGTTGTCTGCCCCTTCATCTGTTTAGAGTTGATCCTATCATCTTTTAGTGCCTCATCTTGGAATTCTTTGATATGCTTCATCACATCAGAGGTCATAACCAACTGACAAGCCTTCACCCGAATCGGCTCGGGTCACTCCTTTCGGCTAAGGGCATCAGCCACCATGTTCGCCTTGTCCGGATGATAGTAGATTTCACAATCATAATCCTTGATCAACTCTAACCACCTTCTTTGCCTCATGTTAAGATCCTTTTGCTCGAAGAAATACTTTAGGCACTTATGATCTGTGAAGATGGTACACTTCGCCCCATACAAGTAGTGCCTCCAAATCTTTAATGCAAAGACCACGGCCTCCAACTCTAAATCATGAGTAGGGTAGTTAACCTTATGGGTCTTCAACTGCCAAGACGCATAGGCTACAACCTTACCTCGTTGCATCAACATGTAACCTAAGCCTAACCGTGATGTATCTGAATAATTCACCAAGTCATCATTCCCTTCAGGCAATGTCAAGACTAAGGCTTGGGTTAACCTCATCTTTAGCTCTTCGAAAGCATTCTCCTACTCCAGACCCCATACGAACTTCACATCTTTACGGGTCAACTTGGTCAATGGTGAAGCTATCTTGGAGAAGTCTTGGATAAATCTTCTGTAATAGCCGCACCAAACCCAAGAAACTATGGATCTCGGATGGCGTCTCTGGGGATTCCCATTGCAGTACTGCTTTGACCTTCGCAGGGTCCACCATTATTCCTTCGGGGTTAACCATGTGGCCAAGAAATTGCACCTCTCATAGCCAAAATGCACACTTAGAGAACTTCACGTACATCTTCTCTCTTCTAAGCGTCTCCAACACCTCGCAGATTTAGGACGTCATCAATAAACACGATCACTGATTTATCTAGCATAGGTCGATACACCCAATTCATTAAATCCATAAAAGCAGTTGGCACGTTGGTTAAACCAAAGGACATCACGAGAAACTCGTAGTGCCCATAACGCATGCGAAAGGCTGTCTTAGGGATATCCTGCTCCTTCATCTTTAGTTGATGATACCTCGATCGAAGGTCCATCCTAGAGAACCAACTAGCACCCTGGAGCTGATCATACAAGTTGTCAATCCATGGTAACGGATACCGATTCTTCATAGCCAACTTGTTCAGCTCACGGTAGACGATGCACATCCTCATACTACCATCCTTCTTCTTCACGAATAAAACCGGAGCACCCCATGGAGAGATACTCAACCGAATAAAGCCCTTATCCAGAAGATCTTACTGTTGTGTCATCAACTCTTTAAGTTCAGATGGAACCAACCGGTATGGTGCCTTGGCGACGGGTTGCGCTCCTGGTATCATGTCAATCTAAAACTCGATTTCTCTATCGGGTGGGACCCCTGGCAGGTTTTTAGGAAACACCTCCGGGAAATTGCATACTACCGGCGCGTCTGACAGTTAAGGCACGGTAGCATCCACATCCTTCACATAAGCCAGGTAGGCACCACACCCTTACCTCATAAACTTCTCTGCCGTGATCATAGATATCACTCGTATAGTGATGCATTCCTTGTCTCTATAAACCGTAACCAAACTGCCATCGGGCGCAATTAGACGAATCATCTTCTTTCAACACATGATATTCGCTTCATAGGTTACCAACCAATCCATTCCTAACACCACATCAAAACCTCCTAGGGCCATCATATACAATCTAGCAGGAAACTTATGACCGTCCAATTCTATGAGACAATCGTGTATCATATCAGTCACCTTGTTAGATTTTCCTATTGCTGTCTCTACATGGAAAGGTACATCTATCTTTCTACTCTTACCATGTAACTCTTAATCTTCTTGGACACTGGAGTTACCAGATCTGGCACAAGTCTTGCAAGTTTATTGAACTTGGAGGTGTACTCTTGATGAGTCATGTTCCCTAAATGCAAGAACTCCCTCTCAATTTTGTCCAACTCTCGATGTGGACAATACTCCTCTAGCACCAACTCCTTCAAATCCGACCACCTCATCTTTGCTATGGATCGTTTTCCCTTGGCTTGGTCAATGTTTTCCCACTAGCATAGTGCCGAGTCAATGAAAGAATGAGAGGAAAACTTCACCTTCTGATCCCCCTGACATTCACTGATGTCCAGGACTGCTTCCATCTCTCAAAGCCAACGGTGACCAGCAGTAGCATTGCCATTACCGTCATAGGTCGGGGGTTTGCATCTCAGAAACGCCCCATAGCTGCACCCCTTAGCAGTCTCCTTCTCATCGTCACTATCTATAGGAACCTCTGAACTTAAGAGGCTGATGATACCAAAACAACCAAGTCTTCCAACATGCACTTTGGAACAAAGAAGAACCAGCTTCGGAAGTTTTACACACTCAAGAGAAATACTAAGTGTAAAATCTTCCGAAGCCAAAGTTCAAAATAAACTACTGTAGAAGCTTTACATTTAACTTAGAAAAATACTCTAAGTGTAAAGTCTTCCAAAGCCAAAGACTCAACTCTTCCGAAGCTAAAAGATGAAGTCTTCCAAAGCTTTCAAGACAAAGTCTTCCAAAGCTGTTTAAAGACAAGACTGATTTTCTTCTAAAGAGAGAGAAAAGATACCTTTTCCATCAACTTTATCATAAAGTAACTTTCTGTCCGCTGCATGCTCTGGTGGTTCACCAACTATCATCATTTGGTGAAACTGCCATGCTTTATGATAAAGTAGATAAGGACTTTGTCTGCAAGTTTATGTTTTTGTTCCTTTTTGGCTTTTTGTAATAGGAAAGTCAGTGAGCTATGGCATGTCATAGTCACTAGTCAAAAGGCAATCTGCCTTTTGACTTTAGGCTGATCTTGTTGTCTAGATTAGTCACTTCCAACTGTCTTTTTGCATATTAACGGTTGTAGGTTGTAGTATAAGTAGTCTCCGGTTCTTGTATTCAAAAATATACTTGTACAACACTTGTAATAGAACTAGAGAAGCAATATACAACTTCCTTGAAAACTTTATCTTATGTTCTTGTTCTTGTTTTACTTGTATTTGTCTTGTATCTTCAGTAAAAGTTCATAGTTCCCTATTTGAATTGTTAAGTGAACTTAAGATCCTCCTAAGTGTGTTAACTAAGTGCAAGCTTAAGTACCCTTTAACGGTCCTGCATTTGGTATTAGAGCATTCCAGCCTCTTGATTGTAAGATCTCACCATCTTCAAATCCTCTTAGTTACACACATCACTTAACTCTTCAAATGGCAGCTATCTCCAAAGCTGCTATGGAAACTGAAACTATGACAAAGTCCCCACTGATCACTCCTGAGGATTTTGACACTTGGTGTCAAAGAATGGAAGGCTTTATCAAGTCTCAAGATTCTAGGATGTGGGAGTCTGTTGTCAATGGACCTCATGTACCATGCACCTCTTCAGCTGCTGCTGGTGGTGGCATGATACCAAAGGAGAGAGCTGACTTTTCTGATGAAGACTAGAAAAGAAATGACATTGATCAGAAAGCCATGACAGCCCACCAAACTGCTCTTCCAAACTCCATCTACAGAGGTTTCAAGAAGTGCAAGACCGCTAAACAGCTATGGGATGCACTGAAACTGATGTATGAGGGTTCAAATGAAGCCAATGAGAACAAGAAGGATCTCCTGAAGCAGCAGTTTGAAAACTTCACCTTCAAGACAGGTGAGACCATGACTCAATAATACTTCAGGTATGTTGAGATTGTGGATACTCTGGCTGATGTTGGGGTAACAATTGAGAACAGGGATATTTTTAGGAAGTTCATGTCCTCTCTTCCAAGACAATGGACACACTACTATGTGGTCATTAAGAGGACTGAAAACCTCAAGACCCTTACTCTCATTGAGTTGTTTGGGATACTCAGTGGATACTAGATGGAGATGAATATGCAAAATTTATCTGGTAACTCCAACACTCACCAGAGTTCAGCCCTTCATGTGGTTGAAAAGGATAGTAGAGAACCACATCATCATCTCATCTGCTACCCTGAAACCTCACAAAAGGGTCCTTTCATCACCTTCCTAAAGACACCCAGAGAGAGCTACATCCAAGGAAGTCCCTTCCAAGAGACAAGTTCTTCTCAAGCTTTTGTCTCCACTGATGAAAGTTCAGGCAACTTTCTTTTCACTCTTGAAGACTTGGACTGTATCCATCCAGATGATTTGGAGTACATTGAGATAGTCCAGCAAATGGCTCTTCTCACTCATAGAGCCCAGAAGTTCTACAAGAGGACTGGGAGAAGGTTTCCTAGCAATGCTGCCAGTGACAAGTTTGGGCTGGATAAGAGCAAAGTCAAGTGTTACAACTGTAACCAGATGGGACACTTTGCTAGAGAATGCAAGGCACATAAGTCAAATGGTGGCCAAGCCTCATCCAGGCCAAACTACATTAAAGGAGGGCACTAGAATAAGAAGCCAAGACAGCAAGCTGTAGTTGTTATTGAAGAAGGAGGCTTTGACCGGAGCTTTCAAGCTGAAGCTGCATCTCCAAACCAAGCACTCATGGCTGATCATGATGAAGCCAAGGTACTTGAACATCTTTTCTCTCCTGATTGTATTGCTAAAATGAATAGATACAGGTCCTACAACTTGGAAATGAGATCTGATATTTGGTCTTTAAATATTTTAAAAGCTGATTTTAAAAGAGCTGAAAATGACTATAAACTTAAGATAGAAGATCTAGAGAAAACAGTTTCAACTCTAAACATGAGCAGACAAACTACAGACTCAAATTAAGGATCTCATTACCAAGTTGACTGAATGCCAGGCTGAGCTTGTGATCAGCAAAGCCAGGGCAGAAAAATGTGTTCTTGAAGAAAGACCTTCAAGAACATGATATCCTCATCTCTGCATGAAAAGTGTGTTATCAGAATAAGCAGGGACTGGGATCTAGTGAGATAGCTCCTCCACACACTCTACTATCAGTCAGATCTCCTAGGTGTGGAACTGGTCAAGATGAGCTGCCATCCATAACCCTAGTGATGAAGAGGATGAAGAGAGAAAGTGAGGGATACTCTGAGATGAGTGAAGAGAGTCAATCCAAAAAGGGTCACCATGCTCCTAAGGAGGAAAAAGAAGCTGGTTTGAGCAAAACCAAGAGAAAGAACTTGATCAGAAGAGCAAAGAGAAGATCCAGAAAAGCTCAAGAGATCAAGACCACCTTTGATCCCAAACAGAAACAAGTATTTATCTCTGCAGGGTTCAAGGTGATGAAAGCTAAGATCCTGTCAAGAATTCTAGTACCAAGAGTTCTACTTCAGCTTCAACTCACTCCAGTAACAACAAGAAGACTGATCAGCTATTTGTCACTACTGCACAGCCTGAACCATCCATTTCAAAGAGCAAGCTTCACCCTAAGAAGCATGCTGCATCATCTGAAAAGGTGGAGAAAGAAAAGGAAAGTGTTCAAGCTCAGTCTTCTTTGGGAAAGAAGACTCTCAGAAGGAAAGATTTGAATTGTGTTATGTGTGGTAGTACTTCACATCTGGCTAAGGATTGTCAATACAATCCCAAGAGTACTATCCACAAGATTAAGAAGAAAACTTTTGAGAAGAAGAAGAAACAAACAACTTCAGAAGGAAAATCTATTTCCCTCGAAAGCTCCAAAATGAAGAAGAAGGCAAATGAAAAGTTGCCTTCGAAAGGAAAGTTGGTCTCGGAAGAAAGGAATGCTTCCGAAGCACTGAAGCTTGCAGCAGTGATGGCAAGATCTTCCGAAGGTCCAGTCACCGAATCTTTCGAAGTTACCAAAATTTTCGAAGCTTTGAAGGTCAAGCCCAATCTTCCAAAGGTGGTGTGGAAGATGAAGGAAGACCATGTGGCTGAAAGCTCATCATCCGAAACAGCAAATGATCCTCAAAGCCTGAGCATAGGATCCATTACTGTTTCATTGCCTTCAACTCATTTTAACAAGCCCAAGACCAATGAGGCTTGGGTTTCTAAATGTAACTAAATCATCTCTTTTTGTGCAGGGACAGCTAAAGACCAACAGAAATATTTGAATCATTGATAGTGGCTGCTCTAGGCACATGACTGGTAATGAGTCCTTACTTCAAAACTTTGAAAGAATTGATGGAGGACCAGTTGCTTTTGGAGGAGATGTAGGAGGTTACATCACTGGGAAGGGCAAGGTTACAAATGGTAAGCTCATCATTGAGAAGGTAAACTTTGTTAAGGAGCTTGGATACAATCTTTTGAGTGTGTCCTAATTTTGTGACAAAAACATCACATGCTCTTTACTGAGCATGAGTGCATTGTTCTCAAGCCCGGGGTTGACATTCCTCAAGAACATATTTTGCTCAGAGCCCCCAGGAAAAGAAACATGTACAAGATGGACTTGCAGGAAACATCTCCCTCTGGAGAGATTTCTTTCTTTCTATCTAAAGCAAATAGTGATGAGTCTTTCCTTTGGCATAAAAGAATGTGCCATGTAAACTTTAAGAACATGAATAAACTGATTAAGAATGATTTGGTATGCCAAAGAAAGAGTTTACAAGTGATGATCGTGTTGTATGCCTGAAGGGGAAGATACACAAAGTGTCTCACAAGCCAAAGGAAATGAACTCTATCACTACTCCCTTACACTTGTTACATATGGATCTGTTTGGCCCCACCAGTGTAATGAGTTTAGGAAGGACCTCATACTGTTTGGTGATCACAGATGATTTCACAAGATTCACTTGGGTGTTTTTCCTTAGAACTAAGGATGAAACTCCTGAAGTCTTAAAGAATTTCATTCTGAAAATTAAGAATCAATCTGATCACAAGGTCAAAATCATAAGATGTGATCAAGGAACCAAATTCAGAAACCAAATCCTTGATACATTTTGTGATGAAAAGGGTATTTCAAAACAATACAGTGCTCCCAGGGCTCCTCAGCAAAATGGTGTTGTTGAGAGGAGAAACATGACACTTATTGAAGCTGTAAGAACCATGTTGTCTGACTCTAAACTGCCCATCACCTTCTGGGCAGAGGCTGTCAACACAGCCTGCTATATGCAGAACGGAGTTTTGGTAGTTAAGCACATAAGACTCCTTATGAACTGTGGCACAAAAGGAGACCATTCATTGGTTTTCTTAGAACATTTGGATGTCTTTACACCATCTTGAATACTAAAGATCAAATAGCCAAGTTTGCTAAGAAATCAGATGATGGACACTTTGTTGGGTACTCTTCTCAAGCTAAGGCTTATAGAGTATACAATCTCAGAACTAGAATCATTGAGGAGTCAGCCAATGTGACTTTCAATAAACATAAACCCTGTGTAAAAGGTTCTGGTCCGGATTAGTTGTCTGATCTTGACTTAGTTACCAACTATTTTAACAAATCTTGTGAGAATGTTTCAGGATCTACAGATAACAGGTCAATAGAAGATCCTGATCCAAGATTTGAGCTGAGAAGACCAAACAAGAAGACTACTTCAGCTCCAGTGGTGACTAACCCTGCAATTGAAGCTCCCATCACTACTAGCATGACAAATACTGCTGATTCAAATGAATTGCCTTCAAATTCCAGCTCAGAGGCTCAGAATTCAGAAGAAGGAACTACAAATACAGGAGGAGGAACTGGAGGTGGTGACAGTGATCAAGAATTTCTTGATGCTGATAACCACTCCATTGAAGACGGCATGAATGATGTCATATACTCAATGGATCCAGTTTCTCTTGATAAGTGTGCTGATGTGGTGGGAGACACCTTATTGCCAGATCAGAATTTCTCAAATTTAGATCTGTCTAACCAACTTGCTGTGATCCCTTAACTTTGGATCCACAAGTCACATCCCACCACAAACATCATTGGAAATGTTGACTCAGGGGTAAGAACAAGAGGACAAACTCATGACAGCTATGTTTGTCTAAATTCTTGTTTCTTATCCTAGATAGAGCCAAAGAAGGTTGATGAGGCTTTGAAGGATGGAAGCTGGATTGAAGCTATGCAAGATGAGCTGCTTCAAATCAGAAGACAGAAGGTGTGGAACTTATGCCCTCTTCCTTAAGGGAAAGGTGTCATAGGAACCAAATGGGTATTCAGGAACAAGAAGGATGATAGAGGGATTATCATCAAGAACAAGGCTAGACTGGTTGTCCAAGGATACAATCAAGAAGAAGGGATTGATTACACTGATATCTTTGCTTCAGTTGCAAGACTTGAAGCTTAAGGATATTACTGGCTTATGCTGCATCCAAGGATTTCAAGGTCTACCAGCTTGATGTGAAGTGTGCCTTTTTATGGGTTGATTGATGAAGAAGTTTATATTAAACAACCACCTGGCTTCACAGACCCAGATCATCCTGATTATGTCTGCAAGCTTGATAAAGCCCTTTATGGACTGCATCAAGCTCCTTGAAAGTGGTATGAGACACTATCAACATACCTCTATTAACATGGATACAAAAGAGGTACTATTGATGGGACTCTCTTCATCAAAGAAACAGGAAATGACCTATTGCTAGTTCAGATATATGTAGATGACATCATTTTTGGTTCAACTAATCCAAAGCTCTGCAAAGACTTTGAGATGCTGATGAAGAATAGATTTGAAATGAGTGCCATGGGGAACTCAATTTCTTTCTAGGAATTCAAGTGAAGCAGGTTGAAATGGCATCTTCATAGTCAGTCAAAGTATGTACAGGACATACTTACAAGATTCAAGATGACTGACTGTAAGGTTGCAAAGACACCCATAGCCAGAAACCACTCCCTTGGTCCTGATCTTGAGGGGGAGTGTGTTGATGAACATCTCTACAGGGCTATGATTGGGTCACTTATGTATCTTGCTGCTAACAGGCCTAATATCATGTTGGCCACATGCATATATGCAAGATATCAAGCCAACCTCAAGATGTCACACCTAATCACTGTCAAAAGGATTCTTAGATATCTCAAAGGTGCTCCAAATCTAGGCCTTTGGTATCCAAAGAATTCAGACTTTAATCTGTATGCTTATACAGATAGTGATTATGGTGGTTGCAACATGACTACAAAGTCCACATCTGGGGGGTGTCAGTTCCTGGGTGGAAGGATATTCTCTTGGCAATGCAAGAAGCAATCCTATGTGTCTGCATCAACTGCTGAAGCTGAATACATTGCTGCTGCCAGCTGCTATGCTCAAGTGCTTTGGATTCAAAATCAGATGCTAGACTATGGGTTCAATTTCAAAGAGACTCCCATCCAGATAGACAACAACAGTGCCATCTCTATTACAGAGAATCATGTCCAGCACTCAAGGACCAAACACATCAACATCATGTATCATCTGATTAGGGATAATTTTGAAAAAGGGTTGATAAAACTAATCAAAGTTAACACAAATGAACAATATGCTGAGTTGTTCACAAAAGCTTTTGATGAACAAAGATTTAAGTATCTTGTATCAGCTATTATGATGATTAACTTTGAATAGATTTTTCTTAATAACTTAATCAATTTTATTTCCTAAAACTGTGTGTCCTAGGTTGTCTATTAGATCACTTCATAAGCCCAGTTCTCTTTGGAAGAAAAAAAACAAACTTTTAAAATGATATATCTTAGAATGATGAAAATTTACCTTCGGAAGAAGCAAAAGTTGCCTTCAAAAGAAAATTTATGTCTTTAAATCGTTTAAACAGCTTATCTGAGATTTACCTTCAGAAGAAATTCTTGAAGTATCTTCCGAAGCTTAAATTTTGGTATAAGTACCTAAATGCATTTTAGGAACAAATTTCTTTCGAAAGCAATTTAGTCTCTAAAGACTCATTTATTTCTTCCAAGCCAAAATTTTCAAAACTCTTTGAAATATCTTTCGAAGCAAAATTGCCTTCGGAAGCTTTGTTTGCAAAGCTTCCGAAACCAAAATTGCCTTTGGAAGCTTTTACTACTTCCAAGAAAACTAACTTTTTGGGCGCCTTTTTCAAAGTAGGACCCATTTGCGGATTTCAAAGTTTATCTTTTTGTCATAACTTTGTCTCAAATCCAGAGTATATCTTTCCAAACGGTTCTATTTCATCTCTCTACTCTCATTGTTCCTTAACCTAAAATTACCCCCAAATTTCATCTTCCTCTTCCTTTCTTCACTACAAAGCTTCTTCAAATTGCCAATCTTGATCGTCATAATGACCCGGATTTCACCATGCACCTACACAGGCAACATAATCAAGTTGCCATGTTGAACTCTGAGAAGGATCCAAGCTTCTCAAACGTTTGTAGGTATCTTTCTTTGTCTCACTACTTCACCTCCTTTACAATCAATCCTCCTCTCTATAAGGATCAGTTACTTGAGTTCTGGCAGACCTGTCAAGAGGTCACCATGAACGGGGAGAAGGCATTATCTGCCACAGTGCAGGGGAGGATGGTTTTCATCACTCCAGACATTATAAACACCCACTTGCAGCTGGATGATGAAACAGGTGAGCTATCCTTTCCAAAAGCTGCTGTCAACCAATCCTTTGAGCAGATGGGATATGAAGGTGACTTTTCAGTCAAGACCTTCATGAAGGGGAAGGTCTCATTCCAATGGAAATACCTCCTCCATGTCGTCATCCACAGCTTATCCAACAAACATGGAGGATGGGACCAGATTCCTGAAAACCTCTCCTTTATTGTCCATGGGATGGTTCAAGGGGTCAAATTTAGGTACTCTCAGTTTGTATTTACAAATTTACTAATGAATTTGGATTCCTTAGAATATTACATGTTCCCCCAGTATGTTCAACACATTCTCAACTGTGAATTGGGACCATAGTTGAGGGGAACAGGTGATGTTCTTAAACTTGCACACATGAGGCCCGACATTTTCAAGATATTGAAAAAGCCAACTGTTGGGTTCTCAGGGGTTGAAACAGCCCTTGTCTCGAAAATGTTTGAGCTCATTGCTCAGGGTGACATCCTAGCTGCACCATCTAGTGATGAACCCACACCCTCCACCTCTCAACCACCATGAAGGCCAACAATTACCCTCACCTACACTAGAAAATCCAAACGAACCCCTGCACTTGCTATTGAGCATGTGCAGGCCCCCATATCACAACCCACATAGGAGGAAGTGGACACTCGAGCTCCTACTTCCCCTGAGGAGCAAAGCACTCCCATTCTTCAAAAGATCAGTGCTGAGGTTCCTTATGCTCAGCCTGATGAGCTCATAACTCCATAAATAGCCTTAAGCCATCACTCTGAGTCTCAACACTCTAGTGATCAACCTTCAGGGGAAAGCTACCATCCCTAGCCTCTTGATCTTAACCAACCCATTCCCAGCTTTGACTTCTATTCTGATGAAGATTTGGGTTTTAGTGAGTACCATGACTCTCCCCTCTCTACCCACACTCAAGGGGAGATGAGTACTCCTGCTTCACCCATGTCTAGCCCACATCAGACACCCCAAACTGAGGTGGATCTTCCTATGATTGTCCAGGAGACCCATGTGGAAGAGGCTCTTCCTGTTGCCAGTGATTACATCTTTAAGACCTCAACCACGGCAACCTAGCCTCTTGACATTGTTATGGGGCAGGGGAAATCTAGAAGCCAAGAACCCCATGCTGGTGGTGAAGGAGCAGACCTTGGTTCACCTCCTTCATCCCCCAATGATTCTTCAACTGAAGATGAGGGGAGTCTGAAACTCAGGGTGCACCAACTCAAAGACATCTGCACCCAATGGTTTCACAGATAGCTCACCTTGAATCACAGGTGACTATCTTGCAAAGGAGGGTCCATGACCAGCAACTTGAGATCACCGATCTCAAGGGCCAGTTAGCTGAGAGACCCATAGGACAAACTCATCCAGGTCCACAAGAACCTGTGGATGTTATGGATCACTTCCCCAGCTCACCTATGTATGAGGGTGATGCTACCAAAAAGGGGGAGGAAGTTCTGACAGCCACAGAACCTGGGAGTTCTTTCTCAAGTATGGACATACAGGACTCACCATCCTATCTTGCAGTTGTCCATGCTCAGCAACCTCCTCAAGACATAAATCTCGACTTACAAATTCACCATCTGTTTGAGGAAGGGATACCAAGAGCAATGTCTGCCTCTTCTGAGAACCCAATCAGGGGTTGGGGGTATGACAGTGATAGGAAAGCTCTTGTACTCTCTAGAGCTCAGGGTCAACTAGAAATCTTAAACATTTCAAACCTGAGTTTCTACGAGGGTATAAATCTGGTAGATCTGGCACTTGTCAACCCAAGCAATAGCAGACAAGCTGCCAGACTAGCCAATCAAATTCAAGAATGGGTGCTGGCAAAACTCAAAAGGAGAACAACATCATATAGACAAAGGCTAGCAGTTGAAGCCTTTGGTCAACTGGATGTTGAGGTAGACCCCAAGATTTGCTTCGAAGGGAAAGCCTTAACTGAAGGCCCAGAGGCTGAGAGTGTGAACCTTGAGACAAGATCTCCTCCAGCACCCCATACCCTTAGTGAGGCACCAGCTGGTGATGGTGCTTCATAACCTCTCTCTGGCCAGAGCTTGACTGCTGAATCAAGCAATAAAGGCCACAGCTCTTCTCAGGCTGAGTCATCAAGATCTGAAATTGACAAAGGCAAAAGGAGGATGACTCCTGAAGAGATTGAAGAAGAAAAGAGAGAGAGGAAGAGGAAGCTGAGGGGAGAGAGTTCAAGTGGTTCCCCAGGATTCATACAAGTTGAAATTCTGGCTGCCCCTGTACCAAACACTCAAGAAGATGAATTAAGGGCAGCCAGGCTCAACTATTTGGGGACCAAGAACTATAACATAGATGAACTCATCTCTCTCCCCTTAGAGGAGTTAAATGAACCGGCTGACATTGAATTGTCAAAGGAGAGGAAGGAAGTAGAGGATGCAGCCTTGACCCTCAAACACAAGGAAGAAATAAGGAGAAAAAGGCTTTACAAGAACATTCCTGTCCTCTCCCCAGTTCAAGAAAGTCCTGAGTCAGAGACTGTGGCTGCTGAACAACCTCAGGTAGTTGATGAAGAAGAATGATTAAAAATGATCAACTACCTGAGTGCCACAGGTCTCTATCAAGCACATGCACTCCTTCCCTTGCCTTATGATTATATATTATTTGAATACAATAAGCAGCTGGAAGAGCAAGTCAAGAAAGAAAGGCAAGCTGCTAGGAAGAGGCAAAGGGAAGAAGCTGTAAAATCAAGAGCCATCATCCAGAAAAGTCAGAAAAAGTTTGCAGATAGGCAGAGGATGATGAGCTTCTTGAAGCTGTATGGGTTCTCCAGAGGGAGGCTTGGTCCCATGTCTCTATCCACAACGGATGAGCACATAAGGGTGATCAAGCAGAAGATAAAAAGGGGAGAGCTTGTGGACCTTCATTCATCATCAAGTCAAGCTCAACCTGAAGTTGAGGTAAAGGTTAAACCTACAGAGACAACACCACCTGCACAATAGCCAACTTCATCTTCTAACCCACAGCAGGGTTCTCCTCCCTCTCCTTCTAAAACTGGGAGAGAGGAGATCCCAACTGAGAGGGAATCCACTAAAGAACCTGGTACTAAAGACCAACCCTCTAAGTTAAAATCACCAGGGAGGAGAAAAATGATGGCTAGAAGAAGATCATCAACTAAGAAGAAAAGAAGAAAGGCATCCACCTCCCAACCTCAGGATAAGTCAGAATATCCTGAGGAAGTGCATGAAGAGGACTCTCAACCAACTCCTATCGTAGTAGAGCCTCTCTCTGTTGGAAGACAAATTCTGTTCTGGACATTTGCTGAAGATCCAGACAGATGGTATGTCACTAGAGATCAGGGAGAACAACATGTCTACTTCACAAGTGACATGCTTGAACTCCCTCTGCATGATCTCTATGACATGAGAAGGTACTTCATGAGTCTGAAGAATCCAGATCTGCTGATGAAGAAAGGAGTTCTAAAGATTCTCATATGGACTATCCCAGTCTGAAGAACCTCTCTGTTTTGGTAGCATCAGCCTAGGGGGAGTTTGTAGGAACCTCTGAAGTTAAGAGGCTAATGATACCAAAACAACCAAGTCTTCCAACATGCACTTTGGAACAAAGAAGAACCAGCTTCGGAAGTTTTACACTCTCAAGAGAAATACTAAGTGTAAAATCTTCCGAAGCCAAAGTTCAGAAGAACTGCTATAGAAGCTTTACACTTAACTTAGAAAAATACTCTAAGTGTAAAGTCTTCCGAAGCCAAAGACTTAACTCTTCCGAAGGTAAAAGATGAAGTCTTCCGAAGCTCTCAAGACAAAGTCTTCCGAAGCTGTTTAAAGACAAGACTGATTTTCTTCTAAAGAGAGAGAAAAGATACCTTTTCTATCAACTTTATCATAAAGTAACTTTCTGTTTGCTGCATGCTCTGGTGGTTCACCAACTATCATCATTTGGTGAAACTTCCATGCTTTATGATAAAGTAGATAAGGACTTTGTCTGCAAGTTTCTGTTTTTGTTCCTTTTTGGCTTTTTTGTAATAGGAAAGTCAGTGAGCTATGGCATGTCATAGTCACTAGTCAAAAGGCAATCTGCCTTTTGACTTTAGGCTGATCTTGTTGTCTAGATTAGTCACTTCCAACTGTCTTTTTGCATATTGACGGTTGTAGGTTGTATTATAAGTAGTCTCCGGTTCTTGTATTCAAAAATATACTTGTACAACACTTGTAATAGAACTAGAGAAGCAATATACAACTTCCTTGAAAACTTTATCTTGTGTTCTTGTTCTTGTTTTACTTGTGTTTGTCTTGTATCTTCAGTAAAAGTTCATAGTTCCCTATTTGAATTGTTAAGTGAACTTAAGATCCTCCTAAGTGTGTTAACTAAGTGCAAGCTTAAGTAGCCTTTAACAGTTCTGCACTATCATCGTCATGAATTACCACCTTTGGGCTAGATGGCTCTTCTTCAGCTTCCTCAATCCTTTCAGTGGACTTTCTTGATTTCTTCTCCTCCTTCCCTGTATCCTCAGCTCTTTCCCTATCCTTTACAGCCCTCAACACTTTAGTCACCACCAAAGGAAACACATTTTGCATGACGTTGTAGACCTCATCAGCAATAGCTTCCTTCACCGTAGATTTGAGGGTAGCTAATCCTTCACCCTCTTGGTGGCTATGGAGATCTGTGTCCTCAGGAACCGTCTCGAGAGCCTTAGCTTGGCTCCTGGTGACACGTGGCCCAGTAGTACGCCTACCACGAGCACCACCTCGGGTTGCCCTCCCAGATTTTCTACCTGCCATAAAAATCTACTTCCTATAAGATTCAAACACCAACAAGGTCATTCAAGGTTATAGCTCAGATTATGTCAAGTATAGTAAGTCCCTAATTACAGTGGCTAGTTGTAATTAGCCACTTACTTTACTCTTCATTCCCTAAGCATTTCCTATCCTGACTACATCAACATCCAAATCTACTAAGCATATAAATCAAATAGCACACCCACATAACACCGATTAACTTTAAGAAAATTACCTGATGGCACGTAGCTACTTGGGCTGGCATCCCTCCATTTGGTCCCATTTTCTGTTTAAGTTTAGGTTTTGAAAATAATTTACCCAATTTTCTTAAACTTTGGCTCTGATACCAACTTGTAAGGCCTTGATCCCGAGAAACCTCACAGTTGGTCATTCAGAGCACATTACACCTTAAAATATATTGAAGTAAGAAAACATGGTAGCGAAATAGTTAACAAAACCATTTCATGCATTAATAATAACTTTTGCCAAGAGATACATCGTTGTTACAAGTTTCAAAAGAAAATTTAGTTGTATTACATGACAAAAATATCATTTCTGCATAACATGGATGTCGGTCTTTATTTTCCAAGTAGCTTCAATCTTGGGCCATCCCCAGCAACATTGTTACCTGCCAACTGATATGCATATAAAAGTCAGCGTTGCTGAGTGAGTTCTAGTTTTGATAATATAGAAAATATACATTTAGTAAGCTTCACTTGGTGTTCATCCATTATTATACATAATCATTCGTTAAGAGATTCATTACCATTCTTTCTTTTATTATCTTTCTCTTTCATTAACTAGGTTTGCACAAAGCAAGAGCCTACATTGTTGGTTGGCAACAGATGCCGAACCCCTGTTAGTACAAATTTATAAGTGGTAGCTAACCCCTGACAGTTGACCCACACTGCTAGGCACGAAGCCTGCTCATGAATACAGGTCCTATTTATTTATTGGTCAATCACAAGAATTATACCCCAGATGTTCATCCTGAAACAGTCACACAGCAGTTGAGCTAACGACAATAAGGTCATGCACCTCATTCCATTGTGCTTGCAAGGCTTTTCATTCATCATAAGGGCCCGGGGGTAACATTCATTAGGTTACACTGTCTTTTTTTTATTCCTTTGTGACCACTTGATTATGCATAATACTTTTAAGTTATCCGGTCATTAGAATCACATAACATGAAATATTAATATACATAATAGCAGCACATAAGAAAAGGATACAACATTAGTGTTAGAACTCACACCATATACCGAATTCACAACTAACTAACTAACTATCACACCCAACACATGCAACTCAACCAACATACAATATAGGTCCCTAAACTTATGCTAAATATCAACTAGCAATCATAACACTAATCCTAATACTTCAGAAGGCAAGCATATGCTTCTAAAGATTTTAAGCTTCGAAAGATTTTAAGCTTCGGAAGAAACTAAGCTTCGGAAGAGTTTAAGCTTCGGAATATTTTAAGCTTCGGAAGATTTTAAGCTTAGGAAGAAACTAAGCTTAGGAAGATTTGCAAACATAAGCTAACTTCCATTAAAACATAAGTACCAGTCACTTAATTTCTATCCCTAATATTACAAAATAAACCTAAGTGTTCACAGTGCATGAAATAGATATACAACAGATGTCTTGAATGTTAAGAGTCCACAGCAGATAGCCAAAGCCCACAGCGGACGACCAAAGTCTGTAGCGGATGAACTATACACTAAGTATGTTCACAGCGGATGACCCAAGTCCACAGCGGACGACCAAGGTCCATAGCGGACAATAAGTCCAGCAACTACGATCCAACTTATGCAGTTTCTAGTCCCATAAATCATCTTAAGCGTATTCTTAGCATAGATCTATCAGTTACACACTTAAAACATAATAAACAACCATTCAACATCATAGAAATCTTTTAAAATATGCAACTTTCGACAACAATGATATTTTTCATTGAAAAACATAGCTTTTATGAAACACCAGTTTAATATACATATCAGCCCTAAACAAGTAGAAAACATGTAAAAGAGGGGATCTAGAACTCACCTTAAACCGGCTTCAAGCAAAATACTACAACCCGAGAGCAAACCTGGAGTTCTAATGCCTAAACACACATAAACATACATACTTAACACATAGAAACACATAGGAAGCTATCTAGAAGCATAACCCGACCAAAATCCGAGAAGAAACACGATTAAATCTTACCTTTTGGGAGAATTCTTTTGCTTTCTCCCTCTAGAACCGGTGGGAGTCCTTTTTCTCTCTCTAAAGTCGTACGTTGAGTGTATGGGGAGGGAGCATGGGCAACCTTACCTCCTTTTTAAACCCCATTATAGGCTGGTTTGGCCCTTGTACACTTTTAACCCTTGTTTTTTTAAAATAAAGTCTTGTTTGCTCCCTTACTTTTCTTTTCTTCTCTTTTTCTGAAATTTTTGGGTTTACACCAGAATTTTCCATGCAACTTGACAGGTAAAATAATCTAGTTGCTCTGTTGTCATCTGAGAAAGATACATGTTTCTCAAATGTTTGCCATTATCTTTCTCAATCAAAATACCCCACCCCACTCACAATAGACCCGCCACTATATGAAGAACAACTACTTGAGGTCTAGAGGACCTGCCAACAAATGATCTTGGACAGTGAGAATGCACTGTCCGCCACAGTGTAGGGGAGGACTGTTTTCATCAATCCTATCACAATCAACTCTCATATAATGTTGGATGATGAAGAAGGCGAGCTGTCCTTCCTAAAATCTGTTATAAATGACTCATTCCGACAGATGGGCTATGAAGGGGACTACACAGTCAGAACCCGCAAGAAGGGTAAGGTCTCCTCTTAGTGGAAGTACCTCCTCCATGTCATTATACACTCTTTATCTAATAAACATGGAGATTGGTATTAGAATCCTGATTACTTATCCTATATAGTCCATGGGATGGTTTAAGGGGTCAAGTTCAAGTACTCCCAGTTTGTTTACACCAACTTGCTTGCCAACTTGGACTCCCTTAGAGTAATATATGTTCCCTGGATATGTTCAACACATTCTTAACTGTGAACTGAGATTACAGTTAATGGGGACATGTACTACTCTAAACTTGGGATAGATGAAGACCGACATCTTCAAAATCATGAGAAAGACCACTGTTGGATTCTTAGGGGTAGAAACAACCCTAGTCCTAAAAATGTACGAGCTCATTGCTCAAGGTGACAAATTGACAGTACCAGCCAATGTTGAACCCACACAGCCACAAATAACCATCACCTACACTAGAAAATCCAAATGAACCCCTGCTTGGTGTATTCAGATTGAGCAGGTCCCCATACAACCATCCATGCATGAGGAAGTGGAACCAAGAGCTCCCACTTCCCCTAAGGAGCAAACCACTCCCTTAACTTCTTTGATCAGTGTTGAGGTTTCTCATGCTCAGCCTGATAAGCTCAGTGCCCAAGCCTTAAGCCATCACTTCGAGTCTCAAAACTCAAGTAATCAGCCTTCAAGGGAAAGCTACCATCCCCAGCCGTTAGACATAAACCAACCCATCCCTGACCTCTAATTCTATGATGATGAGGATATGGGCTTTAGTGAGTACTGTGAGTTTCTCTTCTCCTTCCTTTCTCAAGGAGAGATGAGTGCTCCTGAATCACCCATGTCTAGCCCACATCATCCACCCCCAACTGAGGTTTACTTCCTTTAACATGTTCAGAAAGTACATATGGAAGAGGCTCTCACTTTTGTAAGTGATTACATTATTAAGACCTCAACCATGGCAACCCAACCTATTGACACTTCTTTTGAAGCTGTTATGGTGTAGGGGAAATCTAACAGCCAAGAGCCCCAAGCTGGTAATAAGGAAGAAGACTTTGGTCCTGTTCTCTCATCCCCCCATGATTCTTCTGATAAAGATGAGGGGTGTCTGCAACCAAAGGTGCAAAAACTGTCCAAGACTTGCACCTATTTAGTTTCAAAGGTAAGTCACCTGAAATCTCAGGTGACTAACTTATAAAGAGAGGTCATTGATCAGCAACTTGAGATCACCGATCTCAAGGGCAAGTTAGCTAGGAGACATGTTAGGCAAACTCAACCAGGTCCACAAGAATTTATGGATGTGGTGGACCTAACCCTTAGCTCCCCTATGCAAAAGGGTGATGCTACCAAAAAGGAGGAGAAAGTCCTACCTACAATCATAAAACCTAGGAGTTCTAACCTAAGTATGGACATAGAGGACTCACCAACCTCACTTGCAGTTGTCAATACTCAACAACCTCCTTAGGCTAATATTGATTTGGATGCCCTGATTCAAATCCTATTTGAGCAGGGCATACCAAGGGCAATGTTTGCCCCATCCTACCCTGCTGAATATCCAATAGTAGGATGGAGATCTGATGTTGATAGAAGAGCCCTGTTACTCTCTAGATCTCAGGGACAATAAGAATTTTTCAGTTTCCAAAGCCTGAGATACTATTATAGCTCTTATCTTGTTGACCTGCCACTTGCCAACCCAAGTCAAAACAGGCAAGCTGAAAGGTTAGCTGAGAGAATTCAAGATAAGGTGCTTGAAGAGTTCTAGAAGAGAAGCAAATTATATAGACAAAGGCTAGTAGGCAAAGCTATTAGTCAACTGGATACTAAGGCAGACCCTAAGATTAGCTTCAAAGGGGAAACCTTGGTTGAAGGCCCAGTAGTTGAACCTGTGAACCTTGAGATAGGAACTGATTCAGCACCCCGTACCCTCAATGAGGCACCAGCTGGTGAAGGTGTCTCACAGCCTCTCTTTGGCAAGAGCTCAAGTGCTACACCAAGTAATGAGTGCCAAAGCTCTCTCCACCCAAAGTCACACAAGCTAGTGACTGATAAATGGAAGAGGATGGTGACCTCTGAGGAGATTGAGAAGGATAAAAGAGAGAGAAAGAGTAAGGCAAGGGGAGAGAGTTCAAGTGAGACCCCTGGCTTTATGGAAGCTGCAATCAAGGCTGCCCTAAGCCAAACACTTAGGAGGATGAGTTGAGGGTAGCCAGATTGAATTACTTGGGGTCTAGGAACTACAATATAGATGAAATCATATCTCTTCTTTTCACACCCCCGCTAGTAGCGGAAACACGAGGGTGCGAAGGACGGGATCGTCATAACACATTGGGGGTTTAAGAGAATCCCTAAAGGAATTCTCCGTCAATGGATCATGACATCACCTAAAACAAAAGAACTACTGTCAAGAACAATCAATACCATAATGTTACTTCATAAATACACAAATAATCCAGAAGTTCAAAACCAGAACAACTAGTACAAGAACAATTCAAAACATTTACAAGTCTAACAATCGTAACATATAGTCCAAAACTAATGTTCCAATGTCTAATGCTCTTGAAGGAGCATCGTATAAAGTCCACTATCCACCGTTACCTGAAAAGACATATTCTAAAAATTCAACATACGTTGGTGAGTTCACAGGTTTAAAAATACAAACAATTTTCCGTGTAAAACATGTACATAAGGTTGTATGTGAGTAAGTGTACATAGCAGTCATAGATTCAACACAAGTTTAAGATCAGTCCAAGTCCAATTACCTGGTTTATATTCACCCATGGGCACGCACAGGCCAAGACAGTCTTAACTAGCATACCAACGACAAGGGTGGGGGTGTCAACCCGTTAGTACTAACAATACCTTTCCATGACAGTCAAGCACAAAAACAAGCACATGCACATGTACACACTCATGAATGAACATCTAGACTCAACCCATGACCCAAACCACATACAGTATTCCCAAAATATTCTTTGAGACACGACATAGTCCAAAACATTGAGCAAGTTTTTCCCCCAAGTAAAACATATTAAAAAGGGGCCGTGAAACTCACCTTGAAATAGCATAGTCCGAATCCCACAATACACCAAGCAAGCACTAAAAGTACAAATTACAAAAGGATTACTAAAGGACAAAATGACCAATATGGGTGTAATCGTTGAAGCCTAGTCCTTAATGCCATTCAAGGTTTTTGTTTTATGAAAACATGATTTACTAATAGAACAGGTCCAATGTCGGATTTAAACTTTAAAACTCGCCGTACTTAGGATTTTTATTGTCACTTTATATTAATTTAGTAACCCCCTTCAATGAACATCTATTAGTCCATATTCAATAAATTATAGACATTATTAACTTATTCTTTTAAAAAAAGTCATTTAACCACTTTTAAATATAAGTCTTGTCTCTATTTGATTATTTAGTTTCAAATCCTTAGTTTTAAGCTTATCAAAATATTTCAGGATGTAGCGCTGATTGCGTACCAGTTTTGCGTAAATTGTTTAGAGGTCGAAACGGTAACGAAACATTGCGTAATAGGTATCGATTGAAAGATAAGACTTTAAATTAAACTCCAGAAAAAGAATCATATCCATTGGATAAAATATAACAAATATATGACTCGACGAACACAGACCAACCTGCTGCCCAAATTCGTCAGTTTTGACCTTCAGTTTTGTTTGCCACGTTTTGAGAACCAAACGATGTCAAAACGACACGAGACCACTTGGGTTAGTCAGAGGACTCACTGACCTGTTTTTAGATAAAAAAAAGTTAGACCCAATTGGGCGTTATATGACCAAGTTATGACATGTTCAAAACGTCTCATTTTTCTGACAGCAAGCTGTCTATTTTCTTAATCTTGTCCCTTTGCATCCCAAACCTTAATATTTGACCATTATTGACCCGAGACCTTGAAGAACGTTTATTCCATGAAATAATTGACAAAACCTTGAATTAAACACTAAGATTATCACAAATGTTTAGTCCCAAAAGAGTTAGTTTAGATTTTTATCTTCCAGTTCACATTAGTAGTTAATCGGTACATAGTTTTGATTGTCCAACGCGTCTAACCATTCAAAAAACAAGATTAATGATTTCAAAAATGATTTATAAGTCCAATATGTCAATTATGAACAGGTCATCCAATATTACAACCTAATTTTGATAGATTCAAGAATATATACAAGGATCAAGAATTAGGGTTTTACCGGTTAGGGTGTCCAACACTCGAAACAACTAAATCTTCACGATCCGACGTCCAAATCAGAGAGTACAAGAATATTAGATGATGATTTTGTGTTTAGATGATGAATATCATCCATAACGAGGAAGAACAACGAATAAAATAATCAAGCAACAATTTTTCTTACCGAAAGTTTAGAAGATGAAGAAGGCTTGCTTAAAATCCAATCTTGAATGTCTTGATTATTTCAAAAATCAATGGAATGATAGATGGTGAATATCATCCATAACAAGGTAGAACAATGAATAAAATAATCAAGCAACAATTTTTCTTACCGAAAGTTTAGAAGATGAAGAAGGCTTCCTTAAAATCCAATCTTGAATGTCTTGATTATTTCAAAAATCAATGGAATGATATGATGATCCTGATTTTTGATGAATATGATAAAGAACAAGAAGGAATTGGGTTGTGTTGGCTAGGGTTTACAACTAGAGAGTATCTTGGAGAGAAAGTTTACAAAAGGGAGGAAACAAGGGGGAATTCCCCCTTTTCTTGGATTCGGCCGCAACAAGGGGAGGGGAAAGGGCCTTCGGGCCCTTTGCCCGTCTTGTCCAATCCGTCTCGTCTCGAATCGCATGTCGACCAATTTTTACATTTTTAAATTCCGCGCGCTAAAACGATTCCAACAAACTATTATATGCCCTAGAAATTGGATTATTTATGTGACACCCGAAATTTTGTCAAAAATAAAGAAAAAGAAAAGTAACTTGAAAGAAAAGATAATGGACCCAAGTGGAGGGGGTAAAGTGTACAAAGTACAAAACTTTATTATTCTATTATTTAAAAGGGTATGGCCGCCCATAAACACTTTTACACCTTCTGCTTTTTTTGACTGGAACAAGAAGCAAGAAAGAAGAATAGAGTTTCTCTCGGTTATTCAAGAAGAAGAAGCTGAAAATTCATAGGTAGGTGTTCTTTGTGTTTTTGGTTTGGTTTTATTGGGTTTGCAACCTTAAAACCGATTTTTATGTGTTCTTTGTGCTTGGTTGTGTGTTTTGTTGTGTTTTTAGGTGTTTGGACTCGTTGTGCCCTCAAGTTTGGTGGAGTTTTACTTGAAGGCTGCATTAGGTGATTTCTAGATCCCCGGTTTTCTTGTTTTAAACGTATTTTGGGGATGAAAATGCATATAAAACGTTTTACACCTTATATGTATGCTAACCGTATGTATGTTTGTGTATGGTTGGTTGTGTGGTATGGTTTTATGCTTATTTTAGGTGCCTTGTAAGTTAGTTATGGGATGAGAACCATTTAGGATGATGATTTGGGACTGGACAGTGTTAGTTTCAAACTAAGTATGCTCATGCGCCTGAAATTTGATTAAAACGCCTAAGTCCATTCTCATACGCCCAAATAGGGCTCATGCGCCTGGATTTTTGCCCATGCGCCTAAGTGGTAGGCTCATGCGCCTGATACTTAGCCAAAAAGACTAAGTTCTACCCCATGCGCCCCAATAGTATCCATGCACCCAGAAAATTTCTCATACACCTAAAGGTTAGTTCAGGCGCCTAACTTTCCCCTGCTCCCAAGTACTCATGCTCCTGCATAGTACTCAGGCGCCTACATAGTACTCATGCACCTAAAAGACTTAGAAAAATTTATGAGATTATGAGAAATATAAATTTTAAGGTTTAAGCTTTGGGATGTTTTGATGGTTATATGTGTTGATGTTATGCATGATTATGGTCTGTTCTTATGTTCCATATTACGTATTATTATGTGACTTTACGTGGTGTGATTACGCTCGTATACGTAAAGTATTATCATAAATGATGTGAAAGATTAATGATAATGAAAAGTGGAACATAACGAATGAATGAAAAGTCTTGCAAGCAAAATTTTTAGAGAGGTTCACAACTCATTGAGAGTTGTTAGCTCAACTGTATATTATACATCGTGCGATTTAACCCATGAGGGTTCACACACAGGAGGGTCAGTCTCTGTGACTGATCAAGACGTGCGAAAATGGGATCCTTGTCGCTTGACCCCAAAAGGTGGTTGCTTCGTGCACAATGATGGGGCATAGCTTATGACAGGATCTGGATAGAAGTGAAAGATAATGAAAAAGTACGAAATGAACGAATACGTGCGATAATGGAAGATAATACGATAATATCTTGATGTATGTATGATGAATGCTCATGAACGAAAGTAAAGGACGTATTTTAAGGAAAATGATATTTTATTATAAACAAGGTACTTTAATGCTTTTAAAACTAGAACTCACTCAGCAACGCTGACTTTTATGTATTTTCAGTTGGCAGGTAATTGTTGCTAAGGATGGCACGCGGGGAAAGCTACTTGGTAGGCAGGACTGGCATCCATTCGTGTAATGATGATTTTGTTGTTTTGTAATGCAACTAATTGATCCTTTTGTAACTCTAAAATATAATGATGTATTATTTAGCAACAGTATTATTAATGCATGAATGGCTTTTTGAAAATTCTAATCCGCTGTAATGCTTTATGAAATGTATATGTTTTTATATAATTACTGCTGTGATTGACCAACTGTGAGATTTTCGGAAACGGGGCTTTACAAGTTGGTATCAGAGCCAAAGTTTAAGAGAAATGGGTAAATATTTTCAAAAACCTAAACTTAAACTGAGAACGGGACCCAAAGGAGGGATGCCAGCCCAAGTAGCTACATGCCATCAGGTATTTCTTTTCTTAAATGTTAACCGATATTATGTGTGTGTGTTATCTGATTTATGTACCCTTAGTAGATTTGAGTACTGATGTAGTGAGGATAGAAAATGCTCAGGGGATGAAGAGTAAAGTAAGTGGCTAATCACAACTAGCCACTGTAATTAGGGACTTACTATACTTGACATAAACTGAGCTATTACCTTGAACGACCATGTTGGTGTTTGAATCTTATAGCGTTTAGAGGATGGCTGGTGGTAGATCATCGAAGGCTTCACGAGGAGGAGCACGGGGTGGCCGTGGTGCTAGATCATGTGTCATGAGGAACAAGACTAGGACTGCTGAGACGGCTCCTGCTGAGCCCCGAGCTTCATCACTAGGAGGGCGCTGATGAGAGTTCTAACTTGAGAGCCTCAATGAAGGAGGCAGTTGTGGAGGAAGTGCAATAGGTCATGCAGACGATCCTACCATTTGTGGTGACTGAGGTCATCCATGTAGTGAGAGAGGATGAGAAAAAGGAGAAGGAGGTGGAGAGAAAGAAAGCTGCTGGGAGAAGGAGGGGTGAGAGAGATCATGGTGAAGGGGAAGAATTGAACTCTGAGATGGTAGCCTCCAGTGATGAGGATGAGGTGGTAGTGCGGGAAAACCTATGAAGGGGTGCAGCTATAGGGCATTCTAGTGATGCAAACCCCCAACTTGTGATGGCAATGGTAATGCTGCTGCTGCTCACCGCTAGGTGAGAGAAATGGAGGCGGTGCTGGAGATTAGTGAGTGTAGGGAGGACCAAAACGTGAAGTTCACCACTCACTCGTTTGTAGACTTGGCTTTCTGTTGGTGGGACAACATTTTCCAAGCCTAGGCCAGCAGGGCCATCGGAAAGATAAGGTGGGAAGAACTGAAGAAGATGGTGATTGAGGAATTCTGTCCTCACCGAGAACTTGACAAGATAGAGAGGGAGTTCTTGCAGCTAGAGGCAGGAACTATGACACACCAGCAATATAGGACTAAGTTTAATGAGATGGCGAGGCTGGTGCCGGATTAGGTGACGCCGGTGTCGAGAAAGATTAAGAGGTACATACAGGGTTTGCCGGCAGATATCCGCATGCACATGATTGCTGCCCGGCCGAGTACCTTTAGGTCGGTGGTGGATTTGGCAAGGAGATTGTTTGATAAGAGAGAGGTGGCCATGATTGAGGTGAGTAAGAAGGGTGGTGGTGACAGGAACTGGAATGGAAAGCGGTTTGGACGTGGTGGTTTCACTCCAAATAACAAGAGGGCAAGAGTGGATGATTGAAGGGTGATGACACCATGTACGGGGGCGAAGAGATGTGGTAAATGTGGAAGGGAGCATACTGGAGAGTGTAAGTGGGGATTGA
Source organism: Flaveria sonorensis (assembly GCA_025506505.1). NCBI lineage: Eukaryota > Viridiplantae > Streptophyta > Magnoliopsida > Asterales > Asteraceae > Flaveria > Flaveria sonorensis. The sequence continues at coordinate 23,743,308 of CM046423.1, read as the reverse complement.
ACATCTGCTTCAAATGTGGGAAGCCCGGTCAAGTGGCAAAAGAGTGTGGGGTTGTAAGGTGTTATAACTATGGTGAAGAGGGCTATCTAAGCAGGGATTGCAAGAAGCCGAGAGCCGGAAGTTCTGGGGCGAAGAAGAGGATGGAGAATGAAGGACAGAGGGCAAGTTATAGAGCATTCATGATGATCCGGAAGGAGGCTAGGGTGGACCCCGATATCATGTCAGGTATGTTTCTAGTAAACCAAATTTGTGCCTCTGTGTTATTTGATTCTGGTGCTAGTAGGAGTTTCATTTCTGCTGCTTTCTGTGCTAAGTTACCTGCTAGTAGTAGAAATATTGATGAGCCCTTAGAAGTAGAAACTGCTATTGGTAAGTGTACCAGAGTTTCTGAGATGATAGAGGATTATGACATAGAATTGGAAGGCCATAGGTTCTCTGCTAAATTATTTGTGATGCCCCTAGGTTGATTTGATTTAGTTCTAGGGATGGATTGGTTAGCAGCCTATGAGGCGAATATTGTGTGTCGCAAGAAAATGATTTGATTAACTACGCTCGATGGAAGTTCAGTGACGGTCTACGGTGATCGAGTGACTACGGTTCCTAAAGTGATTTTGATAGTGGTGGCAGAGAAGAGTATGAAATGTGGATGTAGTGCCTACTTGGCTTACGTGAAGGATGTGGATGTGTCAGTACCATAATTGTCTGATGTACCAGTTGTGTGTGACTTTTCGGACGTGTTCCCGGAAGATTTACCAAGTGTGCCACCGGACCGCGAGATCGAGTTTCAGATCTATTTGATACCTGGTGCTCAGCCCGTTGCCAAGGCATCGCATCGATTGGCTCCGTCTGAAATGTAGAAACTAATGGTTCAGCTGCAAGAGTTGCTAGACAAGGGGTTCATCCAACCGAGCATCACTCCCTGGGGTGCTCCGGTCTTGTTTGTAAAGAAGAAGGACGGTAGTATGAGGATGTGCATTGACTACCGAGTGTTAAACAAGTTGACGGTGAAGAACCGATATCCACTACCTAGAATTGATGACTTGTTTGACCAGCTCCAAGGTGCCAGTTGGTTCTCAAGAATAGATCTTCGATCTGGCTACCATCAATTGAAGGTGAAGGAGCAAGATGTCCCTAAAATAGCTTTTCGCACGCGTTATGGACACTACGAGTTTCTTGTTATGTCCATTGGTTTAACTAATGCGCCAGCTGCTTTCATGGATTTGATGAATCGAGTGTGTCGACCGATGTTGGATAAATCAGTAATTGTGTTTATTGATGATATTTTGATTTATTCGAAGAGCGAAGAAGAACATGCCAGCTACATACGTGAAGTATTGGAGACGCTTAGAAGAGAGAGGCTGTATGCTAAATTCTCTAAGTGCGCTTTCTGGTTGCGTGAAGTTCAATTTTTGGGTCACGTGGTAAAATCCGAAGGGATCATGGTAGACCCGGCAAAGGTTGAGGCGGTGATGCAATGGAAGTCTCCAAAGACGCCATCCGAGATTCGTAGTTTCTTGGGTTTGGCGGGCTATTACAGGAGGTTCATCCAAGACTTTTCCAAGATTGCATCACCATTGACCAAGTTGACCCGCAAGGACGTAAAGTTTGTATGGGGTCTGGAACAGGAGAATGCTTTTGACAAGTTAAAGATGAGATTGACTCAAGCTCCTGTCTTGATGTTGCCCGAAGGTAATGAAGACTTAGTGGTCTATTCAGATGCTTCATATTCGGGATTGGGCTGCGTGCTAATGCAGAAGGGAAGAGTAATAGCCTAAGCGTCCCAACAGTTGAAAATCTACGAGGCTAATTACCCCACTCATGACTTGGAGTTAGCGGCTGTGGTCTTTGCACTGAAGATTTGGAGGCATTACTTGTACGGGGTGAAGTGCACCATCTTCACGGACCACAAGAGCTTGAAGTATTTCTTTGAGCAGAAGGACCTCTATATGAGGCAAAGGAGGTGGCTAGAATTGATCAAGGATTATGATTGTGAAATCCACTCTCATCTGGGCAAAGCCAACGTATTGGCAGATGCCCTTAGCCGGAAAGAGAGACCCGAGCCAATCCTGGTGAAAGCCTACCAGTTGATTATGACCTCTGATGTGATGACAAAGGTCAAGGAGTTCCAAGATGAGGCGTTCAAAGAAGATCGCCTTAACTCTGAAAGGATGAGAGGTCTAGTCACGGAGTTGGGTGAAAATACTTAGGGAGTTAAAACCCGCTTCGGGCGGATATGGTTCCCTCTTTATGGAGAACTATGGGGGAGGATCAAGGATGAAGCTCATAAGACTCGATACTCCATCCATCCCGGTGGTACCCGAAATTTTGTCAAAAATAACGGAAAAGAAAAGTATCTTGAAAGAAAAGATAATGGACGCAATTGGAGGGGGTAAAGTGTACAAAGTACAAGACTTTATTATTCTATTATTTATAAGGGTATGGCCGCCCATAAACACTTTTACACCTTCTACTTTTTTCGACTGGAACAAGAAACAAGAAAGAAGAACAGAGTTTCTCTTGGTTATTCAAGAAGAAGAAGCTGAAAACTCGTAGGTAGGTGTTCTTTGTGTTTTTGGTTCAATTTTGTTGGGTTTTCAACCTTAAAACCGATTTTTATGTGTTCTTTGTGCTTGGTTGTGTGTTTTGTTGTGTTTTTAAGTGTTTGGACTCGTTGTGCCCTCAAGTTTGGTGGAGTTTTACTTGAAGTCTACATTAGGTGAGTTCTAGATCCCCGGTTTTCTTGTTTTAAACATATTTTGGGGCTAAAAATACATATAAAATGTTTTACAACTTATATGTATGCTAACCGTATGTATGTTTGTGTATGGTTGGTTGTATTGTATGGTTTTATGCTAATTTTAGGTGCCGTGTAAGTTAGTTATGGGTTGAGAACCATATAGGATGATGATTTGGGACTGGACAGTGTAAGTTTCGAACTAAGTATGCTTATGCGCCTGAAATTTGCTTAAAACGCCTAAGTCCCTTCTCATATGCCCAAATAGGGTTCATGCGCCTGGATTTTTGCCCATGCGCCTAAGTGGTAGGCTCATGCGCCTGATACTTAGCCAAAAAGACTAAGTTCCACCCCATGCGCCCCAATAGTATCCATGCACCCAGAAAATTGCTCATACGCCTAAGTGTTAGTTCAGGCGCCTAACTTTCCCCTGCGCCCAAGTACTCATGCTCCTGCATAGTACTCAGGCGCCTACATAGTGCTCATGCGCCTAAAAGACATGGAAAAATTTATGAGATTATGAGAAATAGAAATTTTAAGGTTTAAGCTCTGGGATGTTTTGATGGTTATATGTGTTGATGTTATGCATGATTATGGTATGTTCTTATGTTCAATATTACGTATTATTATATGACTTTACGTGGTGTGATTACGCTTGTATACGTTAAGTAATATCATAAATGAAGTGAAAGATTAATGATAATAAAAAGTAGAACATAACGAATAAATGAAAAGTCTTGCAAGCAAAATTTTTAGAGAGGTTGACAACTCATTGAGAGTTGTTAGCTCAACTGTGTATTATATAACGTGCGATTTAACCCATGAGGGTTCACACACAGGAGGGTCAGTTTCTCTGACTGATCGAGATGTGCGAAAACGTGATCCTTGTCGCTTGACCCCAAAAGGTGGTTGCTTCGTTCACAATGATGGGGCATAGCTTATGACAGGATCTGGATAGAAGTGAAAGATAATGAAAAAGTACGAAACGAACGCATACATGCGATAATGGAAGATAATACGGTTATATCTTGATGTATGTAAAATGAATGCTCATGAACGAAAGTAAAGGACATATTTTAAGGAAAAGGATATTTTATTATAAACAAGATACTTTAATGCTTTTAAAACTAGAACTCACTCAGCAACGCTGACTTTTATGTATTTTTAGTTGGCAGGTAATTGTTGCTGAGGATGGCACGCGGGGAAAGCTACTTGGTAGGCAGGAATAGCATCCATTCGTGTAACGATGATTTTTTTTGTTTTGTAATGCAACTAATTGATCCTTTTGTAACTCTAAAATACAATGATGTATTATTTACCAACAATAATTATTAATGCATGAATGGCTTTTTGAAAATTCTAATCCACTGCAATGCTTTATGAAATGTATATGTTTTTATATAATTACTGTTTTGATTGACCAACTGTGAGGTTTCCGAAAACGAAGCCTTACATTTTATATTTTTGGACTAATTTAAGTTTATTTAATAGACTTTAGGCAAAGTCCATGAATGACTGGTTAGTTGGGTTTTAACATAAATTTTAGCGTTTTACCTTTTGAAAAATCCTTGATTAGGCTTAATGCACAGGACATTGTATGATGGCAAGCCCAATGATCATCTTATTGGCAATAATCCAAGGCCCAATAGTATAACATAGGCCCATTAAGCTAAAATTTAGATCAACATTGAAATAAGCAAGCAATTAAGATCGAGCCCAAATCTAACAAAAATCAAAGTCAAAAGTCAAAGTCAAGGTCAACACACCTATTTAGTGATGGGTGGCATAGTATCCTCCAGTTGAGAGAATTTCATTCCAAAATTCAGCTGGAGTTATCAACTGCGTTGCCATCCGCAAACAGGTGAGGGTAATTAGTCCTCATTCTGTCTTCTCGTTCCTAGGTAAATTCAGGACCTCTCTTTGAGTTCCATTTTACCTTTACGATAAGGATTTTACTACTTTTCAAAGTTCTAATTTCTTTATCCATAATCTCTACTAGTACATAGGCAAATTAAAATTTACTGTTCACTCGAATTTCTTCGACCAACACATATAAGATCTCATCCGCATGAAACTACTTGAGCTTTGGCATATGGAGCGAGACATGCACCTTTTCCAGTTCGTGATGGAATCCCAACCAACAAATCAAAGGACCAAAATTGTTCTAAAGTCTTAACTATACTTGCAAATCTAGGTGACAATTTGGTCATTTTGACAAGACAAACAGTGCCTTTCCAAGGCAACAGCTTGTATACTGCCCATAAAAACAAAGTCTCTTGAGTTGGATTTTTAGGTTTTACAACCTATTTACTGATATCTCCAGAGTATGACTGTTGTCCATTACGAAAAGTTAGATTCCAGTCCGGATTTCGATTTCGCATTCAAGGTATCAATAGTGTTTATATATAGGGTGTACCGCAGCTAAGTCACCACCCTACTAACACCTTTATAGTGTACCAGTCACCAGCCGTATCTAATTATCAAATCAACGAACGTGTGAGAACATGTGCCTAAAGCAAGGGTTCCTTGGATTGTCAGTGTAAATTTGTAACGATCTTGAGCTGTCGTTAGTCTGTCTGCGATCCAAATCCCCTAATCATTCATCTCTTGAATGATTTATGGTCCAGTCATCTAACTTTACATGACTTCTTTCCATTACATCGGCAATTGACACTTACATGTATTTTGTGCCTTGAACAGTGCTCCTATAAGACTCTCGTTGCAGCTATTTTTATAAGGAAATTCAACCAATGGTTGGTGAGTCTCCTAGCTACCTCCAAGTCAATGATAAAAGGCATTAACATATCCTCCAATGTCTGAATAAGTCACCCACTCATACTATCAGTATGATAGTGGTAAGTCTCACTCATGTCCAGACGTGTAACCAGCACCTACTATGAGCTATGCCGAATCGTTTCATGAAACGACTGGCATGAATAATGATAATCGACATAGGTACTCCATGTCTATCCACAACTTCAATAACATAAATCCTTGCCAACTTTCCATCTCGTAGTCCTCACGAATAGTCAAGAGATGACCAGATTTGATAATGTTATCCACAATGACTCAAATCAAATCATGTTCACTACTAATTCTTATTAGCTTCGTGATGAAGTCCACAATCATGTTTTTCCACTTTCGATCCAGAATCTCAAACTGTTGTAATAGGCTAGGTGGTGTTTGATGCCTCACTTTAATATTTGTACAAGTCAAACACTTGCACATACAGTCTGCTACGTCCCCTTTCTTTCCAGGCCACTAATACAAGTCCTTACAATCATGCCACCTCTTATTAGCACTAGGATGAACAGTATACTTAAACTTGTATGCTTCATCCAACACCAAGGTCTGCACATTCCCCATAAATGAATCCTAAATTCGCTTAATAAAGACAATCCTCAATCGTCTTTTTGCACAAACTATTTTTTTAGACCTCTCAAAGCCTCATTCTCCATATTCAGTCCCCTCATTTTACCCGACTTGAGTGGCAATGAGGTAAGCACACGGGTTTGACTCTCTCCTTGCAACTCATCATGTCCAAACCCACATTTGCCTTTCCGGGTTATACTAGATTACATAGTCGTAGTCATTGAATAGTTCAATCCAACATCTTTATCTCATGTTTAGTTCTTTTTGGTGAAAAATATGTTGAAAAATCTTGTGGTTAGTATAAATGACACACTTGGAGAAACTAGCGTATAGTTTCTCCTTTTCAACAATTCCAAGACTGTCCCTATATGTTTCTCCTGATTCTCCCTATCCTTAAATAAATCAGAATATCGTTAATGAACACTATGACAACTTTATTCAGATATGGCATACACATCTAATACATCACGTCCATGAACACCGCAAGTGCCTTTGTTAGCCCAAAATTCATAACTAGGAATTCGTAATGTCTGTAACGAGCTCTAAATTCTTTCTTTGATATGTCATCCACATGTACTCTATGTTGATAATTTCTGAACGGAGATCAATACCTGAATTTGATTGAATAGGTCATTTATCCTTGGCAGACGATAATGGTTCTTGTTTATTAGTTTATTAAGCTTTAGATAGTCCATGCACGTCTTGTACGATCCATCCTTCTTCTGGACAGAAAGCACTAGCGCCCCATGGTGAGTGAATGGGTCATATAAAATCCCTACCAAACCACTCAGGGAGTTGATTAGATAGAGCTTGCATCTCCAAGGGTGTTAAATGATAAGAAGCCCTAGGAACACACACCGCCTTATGTCTAGGTCAATCCATAGGTCCACCTATTGTGAGGTAGGCAATCATACCAAATCCTTCGGGAACACTTCTTAGAAGTTTCACACAACAGGTATATCATCTAACTCTTATTCTTCCACCTTCATGCTTGAAATCTGCATGTTGTCCTCTTCTGATCTCTCGCCATACACGTCAAGTGTCTCACCATTTGACAATTGTATGCAAGCAATCTTCTCACAGTAGATGATCTCAACACTATTCCCTGACAATCAATCTATCCCTGTGACCATGTTGAAACTTCCGCACCCTAAATCGTACAAGATCTATTCTAAATGCACGATCCTCTAATAGCGTAGTACAGTCCCATATTACTTCCCTTGTCTTTACAAGTCTATCACTAGGCCATTTAATAACACATATTCTCATGACTGGGGTTAAGCCCAACTTAGTTACAAAAGTCAAAGTGACTAAAGTATGGGCCCCTTTGGGTATCATTGACACCAATCCTGAATGCCTTTCTATGTACAGAGTTGCCATATTACCTTGCCCTGGGTTTGCACAAATTGCAGACCAGATTTGTGTTGTTTTTTCCTTTTATTTTTTATTGACCACTTGACCTTGAGCCCTATTTAACCACACATATGCATTTCGATAATGCTCATGGCTTCCGCTCTCATAATGTCAACGTCAAACTCTTGCCAATTTGACCGCATTAATCGGCACAACTAGGTTCATAAGTACCTTAAAACTCTTCGGTAAGCATTCCAATTGCTTGAAATTGAAACCCACAGGTCATGACATCATAGTCGGGTGGTGAAGATTGCACTTATTACTCACCGGGCAAGTGCCAGCATAGTTCTTCGTTGCCTGAATAGTAGCAACATATCATTTCATGACCTTGTCCTTCTTGTCTACTTTGACACCAGCCAGCTCACCCGATTCCCTAACATCTTTCTATGTCTCACTAGCTTTCTCGAGGCTCTAATACTAACAATCTTATCAACTAAAGTACATGTCTTTAGTATTGCACACTAAATGCTTGGGAGTGAAGCAGCGACCATCATTCCACGAACTATAGAACTAGCCCCCTGATGTACTTCTCCATCCACTTTTATTTATGTGTCACAAATATGGCACCAGCTTTTCCAACTTATAGAATTAGTAGGGATAGGCGGCATGACCTGATCCTACCATTACTTGATTCCAAAACTAATGATCTATATTTTGCATCTTGTCCATGAGGCAGTACTCCTCAATTACTAATACTTTAAGCTCGTCCAAAGTCATGGCCATTGTAACTTTTCTACTTCGTGCTTGAACTTGGATATTCCACCACATTAGTGCTCTGCCCACTAGTGGCCAAATAACACTCTATGCCTTTGGTTATTAGCACAGATGTCGATCTCCACACCCGTTTCTGTTTTCTCAATGCAACGGGTCAGGGCTATTACTTCAACTTTCCCATCGTACTCTTTTAGCTTGCACATCATGAACTCCATGCACGTATAACCAATCCTGCCTCCAGTGCCATTTCCTTCCACGTTATTACTCTTACCATGTCCAACTCTAATCCTCTAGGATCATCACATAGCCCAGTTCAGGCACATCCTTAGCATACCGAAGGTGTTTATGTATAGGGTTCCCCGCACCATTCCCACCACACCAATGATATACCAAGGACGACATCTAAACTAGTTATATGATATCCATTTAATCCATCAAGTAAAATTCTATAATGTCTCAACAACCAATGCTCCAAGTATTAAGATTAGTTTGAACAAAGCAGCATAGGTACAAGGAGTCTCACCTCTCTACTTAAACTCTTCAAAGACCAAGTACATTTTGAACATGTAGTCAATTTCCACGATCACAAAAACAAAAGCTCTAGATCTATTTGTACTGGGCTAAAATATCCCAGTATGATTCTCATGAAGGCTCTAGATCTATTTGTACTTGTGTAAGGATAAATGGGATTGGTGTTTCCACACCATTGATTATCATAAGAACAGGAACTCCAATGTCCAATGTATAAAATGGAGGATTTGTACTAACTATGATGTTATCTCACAAAAGGGTTTGCCAGATTTTGCATGCACTTCAAATTGCAATTACGTGTGCACTCGTAATGGTAATTTGCTTTGCATGGTCACCCCTAGCACCTCCTGTATAAGTCAACGCATCTTGTGAAGTACAGAGTGTTAACTATGCTTGGAGAATCAAGGATATGGTTACTAACCGAAAGTAACCCAAGTTGTACAGAGGAATTGATTGAGAAAGCATTCACTTGGGTAAGGAAAAGTCAAAAGAACCCATTTAGTATAGTTCGAGATCTAATAAAGCAACCATCTAACCCGAATACGCGATGGCCCTTGTTTATTGTTGTCATGTAAGCTAGCATGTCCATCTCCCAATATTCAACTAACAAGTTATAAATAAGGCCTCATACAACATAGGTAACACCAGCAGACGCATATAATAAAGGTTGGCTTAACAACATATGTCTTTTAAAAGAATTCTTATAGCCGCACTTATCAATCCAGACCAAATAATAGTCAAGCGCATAACGATGGGATGTCCTTACCTAATGATTTCTCAAGGCATGCAAAGATAATAAAACGACCAAAATTCTCCGAATAAGAATATCACAGATAACACATAAGGCAGGCTACAAGCATAACAGATAATGCACATAAAACGTTCACATGTATAACAGTACACACATAATCCTATGATGCATACTACATGTAGGTACTTAAGTTATAGTCTAGGTCAAATAATCCACCTAATTCTCTATAACACATGGCTTTGATACCAATCTGTCACACCTCCGCTAGTAGCGGAAACACGAGGATGCGATGGACGGGATCATCATAACACATTGGGGGTCTAAGAGAATCTCTCAAGGAATTCTCTGTCAATGGATCATGACGTCTCCCGACACAAAAGAAAAAGTGTCAAGAACAATCAATACCATAATGTTATTCCATAAATGCACAAATAATTCAAAAGTTAAAAACTAGAACAACTAGTACAAGAACAATCCAAAACATTTACAAGTCCAACAATAGTAACATATAGTCCAAAACTAACGTTCCAATGTCTAATGCTCTTGAAGGAGCGGTCTCTAATAAAGTCCACTGTCTAAGTACCTAGGCACCGTTACCTGAAAAAGACATGCTCTAAAAAGTCAACATACGTTCGTTAGTTCATAGGTTTAAAAGTACAAACAATTTGTCGTATAAAACATGTACGTAAGGTTGTATGTGAGTAAGTGTACATAGCAGTCATAGATATCAACACAAGTTTAAGATCAGTCCAAGTCCAATTACTCGGATTATTGTAAGGCCCCGCTCCCAGAAACCGCACAGTTGGTCGATCACAGCATTAATCATATAACAATGTATACATATCATCGAACATAGCAGCGGATTAATTTTAATGAAAGCCATTCATGAATTAATATTTAATGTTGCCAAATAATACATCATTTTATTTTAGAAGTTACAAAAGAATCATTCAGTTGCATTATAAAACAACAATATCATTATGCACAAATGGATGCCAGTCTTGCCCGCCAAATAGCTTCACCCGCATGCCATCCCCAGCAACAAGTTACCTGCCAACTGAAAATACATAAAAGTCAGTGTTGCAGAGTGAGTTCTAGTTTTTAGAATTAAAATTTCTTGTTTAGATATATAAACATAACATTTTCTTAAAAAACTTCCTTTTCATAAATCCGTAACTTCCGTACGTGATCACACATCATACGTACAACAAGATAATATTCATTATTATCCTTCATCATTCATCTTATTCATTTCGTACTTTTATCATTATCTTTCACTTTCTACCAGACCAATGTGCAATACCCTGAACATTGTGCATGAAGCTGGTACTGGGTCTGAGGTCTATAAATAGACCCCAAACATTGTGCACGAAGGTAACTCCAGTACCTGGGGCAAGAAACAAGGGTCCCGTCAATCTCAAAGATTGACCCTGCATGCATCCTTATGGGGTAGCTAACCTGCACACAGTTGAGCTGACAACCCTTGGTTATGAACCTCCTTTCATTTTGCTTGCAAGATTTTCATTCATTTGTTAAGTTCCACTTTTTATTAACATTAATCTTTCACTTTATTTATGATAATACTTTACGTATACGAGCATAAACACACCACGTAAAGTAACATAATAATACATAATATGGGACATAAGAACAGGCCACAAACAAGCATAACATCAACAAACATAACAACCAAAACATCCCCCAGGTTAAGTCTTAAAATTTCAAATTTCCAAAATTCCAGAAATTTTCTAAGGCGGCGCATTAACACTATGTAGGTGCACCAACACATAGGCGCATGAGAAAACTTAGGAACATGAGGAAACCTAGGCGTATGAGCACTGCTTGGGCGCATGAGCCTTACTTAGGCGCATGAGAACTTAAGCGTATGAGGTACTGTTTGGGCGCATGAACCAACACTTAGGTGCATGAACAATTTTCTGGAAGCATGGGTACTATTAGGGCGCATGGGCTGATACTTAGGCTTTTTGGCAGAATTCTCTGGCGCATGAGCCCTATTTGGGCGCATGAGAAGGGACTTAGGCGTCTGAGCCAATTTCAGGCACATGAGCAGCAGTTATGTTAAAACTTATAACTTTTCAGTCCCAAATCATCATCCTAATGTGTCCTTAATTTAAATCTAGCATTTTAGGAACCTAGAACAAGCATAACCCTACAACATACAAGAATCTATACATACATACATACAGTTAACATATATATAAGTTGTCAAACATTTTTACATGCATTTTCATCCCCAAAAGAAGTTTAAAACACAAAGCCGGGGATCTAGAACTCACCATATGCAACCATCAAGTAAAACTCCACCAAACTTGAGGGCACAAAGAGTTCAAACAACCTAAACACACCAAAAATGCATAACCAAGCACAAAAACACATAAGAATTGGTCCATAAGCTGAAAATTCAGTTGAAACCGAACCAAAAACACAAGAAAATACCTACCTTCGAAAATATCAACTTCTTCTTCTTGAAAAACCCGAGAGAACTGCTCTTCCTTCTTCTTTCTTGTTTCCAGTCGAAAGTGGGTGTAGAAAAAGCAGATGCATGGGCAACCATACCCTTTTAAACATAAAATAATAGTGTTTTGTACCTTGTACACTTTACGCCCTCCACTTGTGCCCATTATCTTTTCCTTCAAGATACTTTTCTTTTTCTTTATTTTAAACAAATTTTAGGGTGTTACAACTCCAACCCCCTTATAGAGGTTTCGTCCCTGAAACCTATCATTCTTCGAACAGTTGTGGGTAAAGCCGTCTCATCTCTTCCTTGGTCTCCTACAAAGACTCAGATCCCTTCCTGTGCCTCCAACGCACTCGCACCAGTGGAACCACTTTATTCTGTGGCCTCTTTTCCTTTCAGTCAATGATTGCCACTGGTTGCTTAACATAGTTGAGCCGTTCATCCACTTCAATGTCCTCCAGTGGTACAATCATGTCTTCATCAGCTAGGCATTTTCTCAGATAAGATACATGGAATGTTGGATGAATTCCACTAAACTCATCGGGTAGCTCCAACCTATAGGCCACCTCTCCTACTCGAGCAATGATTCGGAAAGGTCCTATATATCTTGGACTGAGCTTACCCCGTCTTCTAAACCGAATGATTCCTTTCCATGGCGAGACCTTCAACATGACTCTATCGCCCACATTGAATTCAGTCGGTCTATGCCTCTTGTCGGCATACGACTTTTGTCTATCCTTCGCTGCCTTCATAAAGGCTTTGATCTTTTCTAACTTCTCAGTCGTAGCCTCGATCACCTTAATACTTCCCAACTCTTTCTGCCCGATGTCCCTCCAACACGCGGGTGTTCTACACTTCCTACCATATAGCATCTCATAAGGAGGCATGCCAATACTGGGTTGATAACTGTTATTGTATGAGAATTCAGCTAACAGTAAGTGTTCCTCCCAACTCCCTTCGAAATCAATCACGCATGCCCGAAGCATGTCCTCGAGTGTCTGAATCATCCTCTCAGACTGACCACCTGTTTGAGGATGATACGCCATGCTAATATGTAGCCTCGTCCCCATCACATCATGGAATCTCTTCCAAAACTTTGATGTAAACGGTCCGACACAATGGACACTGGTACACCATGACGAGCTACAATCTCCTTAATGAATAGATCCGCCAACCTCTAGGATGAATATGTCTCGCGAATAGGAAAAAAGTGAGCACTCTTCGTCAGACGGTCAACTATCACCCATATGGCATCGTACCCCCTTGCCGTACATGGTAACTTCATGATGAAGTCCATGGTGATGTGCTCCCGCTTCCACTCGGGTATATCCAAAGGTTAGATCTTCCCGTATATCCAAAGCAAGTAAGGCACTTACTCACATACTTCTCCCTATCACGCTTCATACCCGGCCACCAGTAATCTTTCTTCATATCATGATACATTTTGGTAGCATCGGGATGAATGGAGTATCAAGTCTTATGAGCCTCATCCATGATTCGCCCCCATAGGTCTCCATAACGAGGGATCCACATCCGCCCAAAGCGGGTTTTAACTCTGAGAGTATTTTCACCCAACTCCATGACTAGACCTCTCATCCTTTCAGAGTTAAGATGATCTTCTTTCAATGCCTGATCTTGGAACTCCTTGACCTGTATCATTACATCAGAGGTCATAATCAACTGGTAATCTTTCACCCGGATTGGCTCGGGTCTCTGTTTTCGGCTAAGGGCATCTGCCACTACGTTGCCTTGCCCGGATGATAGTGGATCTAACAATCATAATGCTTGATCAATTCTAGCCACCTCCTTTTCCTCATATTGAGGTCTTTCTACTCAAAGAAGTATTTCAAACTTTTATGGTCCGCGAAGATAGTGCACTTCATCCGGTACAAGTAGCGCCTCCAAATCTTCAATGCGAAGACCATGGCTGCTAGCTCCAAGTCATGCATGGGGTAATTAGCCTCGTGGATTTTCAACTATCGGGATGCATAGGCTATTACTCTTCCTCGTTGCATCAACACGCAACCCAACCCTAAATAAGAAGCATCCGAATAGACCACTAAGTCTTCGTTCCCTTCGAGTAATGTCAAGACAGGAGCTTGAGTGAATCTCATCTTTAACTCCTCAAAAGCATTCTCATGTTCTAGACCCCATACAAACTTTACGTCCTTGCAGGTCAACTTGGTCAATGGTGAGGCTATCTTGGAAAAGTCTTGGATGAACCTCCTGTAGTAGCCCACCAAACCCAAGAAACTATGAATATCGGATGGCATCTTTGGAGACTTCTATTGCATCACCACCTCTACCTTTGCCGAGTCTACCATGATCCATTCGAAATTTACCACATGACCCAAAAACTAAACCTCGCGCAACCAGAACACGCACTTGGAAAACTTAGCGTAAAACTTCTCTCTTCTGAGTGTCTCCAATACTTCACGAATGTGACCGGCATGTTCTTCTTCGCTCTTCGAATAAATCAGAATATCATCAATAAACACAATCACTGATTTAATCAACATCGGCCGACACACCCCGATTCATCAAATCCATAAAGGCAGCTGTTACGTTAGTTAGGCCAAAGGACATAATGAGAAACTCGTAGTGTCCGTAATGCGTGCGAAAAGCTATTTTAGGGATATCCTATTCCTTCACCTTCAATTGATGGTAGCCAGATCGGAGATCTATTCTCGAAAACCAACTGGCACATTGGAGTGGATCAAACAAGTCATCTATTCTCAGTAGCGGATATCAATTCTTCACCGTCAACTTGTTTAAATCACGGTAGTCAATGCACATTCTCATACTACCGTCCTTCTTCTTTACAAACAAGACCGGAGCACCCTCTAGGGAGAGATACTCGGTCAGATGAACCCTTTGTCTAGTAACTCTTGCAACTGAATAATCAATTCCTTCATTTCAGTCGGAGCCAATCGATACGGTGCCTTGGAAATATGTTGAGCACCAGATATCAAATCGATCTTAAACTCGATCTCGCGGTCCAGTGGCACACCTGGTAAATCTTCTGGGAAGACGTCTGGAAAGTCACACATAACTGGTACGTCGGACAATTATGGTACTGACACATCCACATCTTTCACGTAAGCCAGGTAGGCACTACATCCCCGTTTCATGCACTTCTTGGCCACCACCTTCGAAATTACATTTGGAACCGTAGTAACTCGGTCACCGTAGACCGTTACCGAACTTCCATCGGGCGTGTCACACGGATCATCTTCTTGCGACACACGATATTTGCCTCATAGGTTGCTAACCAATCCATCCCTAGAACTACATCAAATCCTCCTAGGGGCATCATGAACAATTTAGCAAAGAACCTATGGCCTTCTAATTCTATGTCACAATCTTCTATCATCTCAGAAATTCTGGTAGACTTACCAATAGCAGTTTCTACGTTGAAGAGCTCATCAATATTTCTACTACTAACTGGAAACTTAGCACAGAAAGCAGCAGAAATAAAACTCCTACTAGCACCAGAATCAAATAATACAAAGGCACAAGTTTGGTTTACTAGAAACGTACCTGACACAACGTCGGGGTCCACTCTGGCCTCCTCCCGGGTCATCGTGAATGCTCTAGCGCTCACCTTCTGCCCTTCATTCTCGGTCCTCTTCTTCACCCTAGAACTCTCGGCCCTCGGCTTCTTGCAATCCCTACTCACATGACCCTCTTCACCACAGCTATAGCACTTTAACATCCTACAATCCCTTGTAATGTGACCAGGGTTCCCACACTTGAAGCATACATTTGATCCCCACCTACACTCTCAAATGTGTTCCTTCCTATATTTGCCACACTTCTTCATCCCCATGCTTGATGACACCACCCTTCGGTCATCCACCCTAATCCTCTTGTTGTTTGGAGTGAAACCACCACGTCCAAACGACTTTCCATTCCAGTTCCTGTCACCACCACCCTTTTTATTCACCTCCATTACCACTACCTCTTCCCTTTCACCATACAACCTCCCTGCTAGATCGACCACTGACCTAAAAGAACTCGGCCGGGCGGCGATCATGTGCCAACGGATATCCGCCCGCAATCCCTGAATATACCCCTTGATCTTCCTCGACATCGGCGTCACCTGATCCGGCACCAATCTTGCCATCTCATTAAACTTCATGGTGTACTGCTGGTGTGTCATGGTTCCCGCCTCTAACTGCAGGAACTCCCTCTCTATCTTGTCCAGCCCCCGGTGAGGACAAAACTGTATCACCCCGAATTTTATTAAAAAGAAGAAAAAATAAAAATATAAAGAAAGAAATGAGGAATGACACAAGTTGAAGGACTAAATTTATGCAAGATTCAAACTTGAATGTAATTATGTTTAAAAAGAAGGACATGGCCGCCCATGCCCCCACTATCCACTTTTCTTGTCCTCGGTTGAAAGAGAAGAAAGAAGAAGAGAAGAAAACCTCACCGGTTCTAGAGAGAGAAGAAGCTGAAATCTTCTTAAAGGTGTGTTTTCTTGGGTTAATGTTCAGTTTCAATCAAATTTTCAGTCTCTAGGCCGAGATTTGTGGTGCTAAGTGCTTGATTTCGTGGGTTTTAGGAGCTGAATTTGCAGGTGGAGGTGTGTTGCTTGAAGGCTGCAACAGGTGAGTTCTTGAAACCTCTTTTTACTGATTTTCGAAGTGTTTGGGGCTATTATGCATACCGGGCCAAAGATTTTTAAGTAACCGTGAGTTTTCAGCATGTTGTTCGATGGTGCTATGTTGTTGTATGTTTTTAAAGTTGTATTTGAGGTTATGTTTGATGTTTAGCATGTTTTAGTGTTTGTAGCATGGTACATTTATGTTAGGATGTGCTAGATCGATGTTTGGGTGTTGTTTCAGATTGTTGGTCATGCACCCAGAATGTTTCCATGCGCCTGAATTGTTTTTAGGCGCCCAAGTGACCTTATGCGCCCAAGATCATGTGCCCAAATAGTAGTCATGCGCCCAGAGTTGCCCATGCGCCTAAGTATAGGCCATGCGCCCAAACAGTGGCCCATGCGCCTAGAGTTGCCCATGCGCCTAAGTGTAGATCATGCGCCCAAATAGTAGTCATACGCCCAGAGTTGCCCATGCGCCTAAGTGTAGGCCATGCGCCTAAACAGTGGCCCATGCACCTAAGTGTTGGCCATGCGCCCCAGCAATGCCCATGCGCCCAGAGTTGCCCATGCGCCCCAGTAGTGCCCATGCGCCTAAGCAGGAGTCATGTGCCTGCGTAGTGGTAATCGGCCTAGGCTGTTTTCCTTAGAAATTTATGCTCATTTTCTGAGGATTCTCTAGAGGTAGATGGTTGAGATAAGTTCTGTTGAGATGTGATGATTTGTGCTTGATGTGCTATGCATGATGATGTGATGTTTATGAGGTGTGTGATGTGTTATCTTTCCATGTTTAAAAGTTTTCAAAATGTATGTATTATGGTATATAATACGTTATGTATGATGTTATGGCTTTACGTGGTATGATGTATGAATGTGCGAAAAGTATTATGTAACGAAAGTGAAAGATAACGAATGATGAGATTGGAAGTAACGAAGATGAGATCCTTGTCGCGTACCCCGGTACCGTGTCAGTCTTCGGACATGAGTCGGGGGTTTGTTTACAGGCCCCAGCATAGTATCAGTCTTCGAACATGAGTCGGGGGTATTGCATGAGACAGGATGACATGTGAAGGAGATGTGGTCTTGTTACTCGCCTTGGTACTGTGTCAGTCTTCAGAAATGAGTCGGGGGTTTGTTTACAGGCCTCGGTATAGTGTCAGTCTTCGGACATGAGTCGGGGGTGTTGCATACGAGATGGGATCCTTGTCGTGTACCCCGGTACAGTGTCAGTCTTCGAACATGAGTCAGGGGTTTGTTTACAGGCCCCGGCATAGTATCAGTCTTCGGACATGAGTCGAGGGTATTGCATGAGGCAGGATTCGGATGATAGTAAGTATGTATTGTTTGATGATGAACGATGATGAAGATAATAATAATTATTATCAATGTGTACATATGATGTTTGATCACGAACGAATGTGAAGTTTTTGTTTTAACAAAAGTAAAGTATTTTATTTATAAAACTAGAACTCACTCAGCGTCGCTGACTTTTTGTATGCATAATAATTGGCAGGTATTTTGTTGATGCTGAGGAGGTGCAGGCATGGATGCATAAGCTACTGGGGACGTTTTGAGGCTGGCATCCACATTTTGATATGATGTTGTATTTCAAAATGTAAACAAACGATGTAACGTAATGATATGTTTTAAACTATTAATGAAAGTTTTAAATTCCGCTACAAAAGTAATGTATGTTTTAAATATTTTATGCGATGATGGTCCAGCTGTAAGCGTCCCGAGAACGGGGCCTTACAAGTTGATATCAGAGCCAAAGTTTAAGAGAATTGGGTAAATGTTTTCAAAAGTACCTAACCTTAAACTGAGAATGGGACGAAAGGAAAGGGATGCCAGTCCTAGTTGCTACATGCCTGTAGGTAAAGGTTTTACGTAAACATTTTATGTAAGTTAATGTAAACCGGTATTATGTGTGCGTGTTATGTGGTTTATGTGCTTTTGTGTAGATTTAGATACTAATGTAGTAAGGATAGGGAATGCTTGGGGGATGAAGAGTAAAGTAAGTGGCTAATCACAACTGGCCAATGTGATTAGGGACTTACTATACTTGACATAATCTGAGCTATTACCTTGAATGACCATGTTGGTGTTTGAATCTTGTAGTGCTTAGATGGCTGGCGGTAGGTCTTCTGAGGGTTCGCGAGGTGGAGGTTGGGGTGGACGTGGTGTTAGACCGCGTGTCACGAGGAGCAGGGCTAAGACTGCTGAGGCGGCTCCTAAAGAGCCAGAGCTCCGTCACCAGGACAGTGAGGACGAGAGTGCTAATCTGAGAGCCTCAATGAAGGAGCCGGTGGTTGAGGAGGTTCACCAGGTCATGCAGACGATTCTGCCGACTGTAGTGACCAAGGTTATACGTACTATGAGGGAGGATGAAAAGAAAGGGAAGGAGGAGAGGAGGAGGACCATTGGGAGAAGTTCCGGTGAAGGGGAGCAACCAGAGACTGATATGGTTGTCTCCAGTGATGATGATGAGGAGGAAGCGGTGCAGGAAACCACCAAAGGGTGTAGTTATGAGGCATTTCAGAGATGCAAGCCCCCAACTTTTGATGGGAATGGAAGTGCTACTGCTGCTCATCGTTGGGTGAGGGAGATGGAGGCGGTACTGGACATTAGCGAGTGCTGCGAGGATCAGAAGGTGAAGTTCGCTACCCACTCATTTGTGGATTCAACCTTATGTTAGTGGGACAACATTGTCCAAGCCGAGGGTACCAGGGCAATCAGGAGGATGAGGTGGAAGGAGCTGAAGAGGTTGGTAATTGAGGAATTTGCCCTTATAGGGAGCTTGAGAAAGTTGAGAAAGAGTTCCTGCAGTTGGAGGCAGGAACTATGATGCACCAACAGTATACAATGAAGTTCAATGAGATGGCAAGGCTGGTGCCAGATCAGGTGACGCCTGTGTCACGAAAGATCAAGAGGTACATTCAAGGTCTGCCGATAGATATCCTCAGACATCTGATCGCTGCTCGGCCAGGTACGTTTAGGTCGGTGGTCGATCTAGCGGGGAGGCTGTATGACGAATGAGAGACAGTGGCGATAGTGGATGTAGAGAAGGAGCGAGGCTATGTTAAGAATGGTAATGGAAGGCGGGATAACGATGGTGGATTTATGGCTGGAGGTAAGACGTTGAGGGTCGAGGATCAGAGGATGGTAACGGGGAGAGAGGAAGCATGCAAGAAGTGTGGTAGAGGCCACGAGGGGGAGTGCAAATGGGGATCGAACATCTGCTTTCAATGTGGGAAAGAGGGCCACAGGGTGAGGGAATGCCACATGGCTAAATGTTACGACTATGGCGAGACTGGACACATGAGCAGAGACTGCAAGAAGTCAAGGGCAGGAAGCTCCGGTGGAAGGAAGGGGAGCAGAGGATGAAGGTCAGAGCCTTCGCTATGACCGGGAGGAGGCTAGAGCGGACTCCGACATGACGTCAGGTACGTTTCTAGTAAATTAAATTGTGAATATGTGCTTTGATTATGGTGCTAGTAGTAGTTTCATTCCTGTTGCCTTCTGTGATAAGTTGCACGTTAGGAGTATGAAGGTCGGTGAGCCCTTCGATGTAGAAATTGCTATTGGTAAGTCCACTAGGTTGCCTGATGCCCTAGAGGATTGTGTGATAGAATTGGAAGAGCATGTGTTTCCTGCTAGACTGTTCAGGACGAACGTAGGTAGATTGATACGTGCCTTGGGTAGAATTGGCTAGTAGCCAATGAGGCAAACACCGAGTGTTGCAAGAAGGTGGTTTGATCAACCGTGCCCGACAAGAGTTCGGTGCCGACCTACGATGATGGACTAATGATGAAGGCCATGTCTTGGAGAGGGGATCATCCGATTCAGAAAGCAAGGAAAACTAATACCGAGGTATATAGGGTCATTCCGAATCGTTGCTCAGGTAGGAGAAGTGTCTATCGACGGGAGCTACCTGATGAGTTAAGTGGAATTCATTTGACATTCCATGTATCTCATCTAAGAAAGTGCTTAGCCGAGGAGGATATGATCATGCCACTAGAGAATATCGAGATGGACGAACAACTCAACTACGTGGAACAACCGATGGCCATTACTAATAGAAGAGAGAGAAGGGTTGTTTTATTTCTGCGAATACAGGGGAGCCCAGAAGGGGTCTAAGCCTACGTATAAGATCAAGGAAGAGATGAGACAACATTACCCGCAATTGTTCGAGAAGCGACAGGTTTCACCAATATAAGGGGGGTGGACTTGTAACACCCCGAATTTTTTTAAAAAGAAGAGAAAATAGAAATATAAAGAAAGAAATGAGGAATAACACAAGTTGAAGGACTAAAGTTGTGCAAGATGCAAACTTGAATATAATTATGTTTAAAAAGAAGGAAATGGCCGCCCATGCCCCCACTATCCACTTCTTTTGTCCTCGGTTAAAGGAGAAGAAAGAAGAAGAGAAGAAAACCTCACCGGTTCTAGAGAGAGAAGAAGCTGAAATCTTCTTGAAGGTGAGTGTTCTTGGGTTAATGTTCTGTTTCAACCAAATTTTTAGCTTCTAGGCCGAGATTTATGGTGCTAAGTGCTTGATTTCGTGGGTTTTAGGAGTTGAATTTGGAGGTGGAGGTGTTTTTCTCGAAGGCTGCAACAGGTGAGTTCTTCAACCCTTTTTTTACTAATTTTCAAAATGTTTGGGGCTATTATGCATACCGAGCAAAAGATTTTTAAGTAACCGTGAGTTTTTAGCATGTTGTTCGATGGTGCTCTATTGTTGTATGTTTTTAAGGTTGTATTTGAGGTTATGTTTGATGTTTTGCATGTTTCAGTGTTTGTAGCATGGTAGATTTATGTTAGGATGTGCTAGATCGATGTTTGGGTGTTGTTTGTAGCATCGGTGATATTTTCAGATTGTTGGTCATGCGCCCAGAATGTTCCCATGTGCCTGAATTATTGTCATGCGCCCAAGTGACCTTATGCGCCCAAGATCATGCACCCAAATAGTAGTCATGAGCCCAGAGTTGCCCATGCGCCTAAGTGTAGGCCATGCACATAAACAGTGGCCCATGCGCCCAGAGTTGCCTATGCGCCTAAGTGTAGATCATGCGCCCAAATAGTAGTCATGCGCCCAGAGTTGCCCATGCGCCTAAGTGTAGGCCATGCGCCCAGAGTTGCCCATGCGCCTAAGTGTTGGCCATACGCCCCAGCAGTGCCCATGAACCCAGAGTTGCCCATGCGCCTAAGTGTTGGCCATGCTCCCCAGCAGTGCCCATGCGCCTAAGCAGGACTCATGTGCCTGCATAGTGGTAATGCACCTAGGCTGTTTTCCTTAGAATTTTATGCTCATGCGCCTGTGATTTCCAACTGCTCTCCATTTGGACTTAGGGTTTTCTCAGGATTTTCTAGAGGTAGATGGTTGAGATAAGTGATGGTTTGTGCTTGATGTGCTATGCATGATGATGTGATGTTTATGAGGTGTGTGATGTGTTATCTTTCCTTGTTTAGCGGTTTTCAAAATGTATGTATTATGGTATGTAATACGTTATGTGTGATGTTATGACTTTACGTGGTATGATATATGAATGTGCGAAAAGTACTATGTAATGAAAGTGAAAGATAATGAATGATGAGATTGGAAATAACGAAGATGAGATCCTTGTCGCGTACCCCGGTACTTTGTCAGTCTTCGGACATGAGTCGGGGGTTTGTTTACTGGCCCTGGCATAGTATCAGTCTTCGGACATGAGTCGGGGGTGTTGCATACGAGATGGGATCCTTGTCGCGTACCCTGGTACTGTGTCAGTCTTCGGACATGAGTCGGGGGTTTGTTTACAGGCCCCGGCACAGTATCAGTCTTTGGACATGAGTCGGGGGTATTGCATGAGGCAGGATTCGGATGATAGTAAGTATGTATTGTTTGATGATGAACGATAATGAAGATAATAATAATTATTATCAATGTGTACGTATGATGTTTGATCACAAACGAATGTAAAGTTTATGTTTTAATGAAAGTAAAGTATTTTATTTACAAAACTAGAACTCACTCAGCGTAGCTGACTTTTTGTATGCATAATAGTCGGCAGGTATTTTGTTGATACTGAGGAGGTGCAAGCATTGTAGGTCCTTATGATCGATATAACAATGCACTTGATTGATAAACACAAACAAATCCCACTAATAACACAGATATCAATGATATTTGTATGAAATCTAGATCAAACAAATATAAAATGGATGAATATATGAAGAACACTCAAGAACACCAAATAAAAACCTTGTTTGATTTGAATTGATTGCTAAAGATATTACAAAGTGAAAGCCCCTCAATCAATGGCTCATTCAAGCTTCTTAAAAACCTAATTGTCAATAATCTATATATAGTGATAATATTCACTAACGACATATTAAGCCCCTAGACATAGAAAATTAAAGAAATTACATATAAAACATAAAAATGACTTAAACATAAATAAATATATTTTGTTGACACAAAATATTTATTAACAATAAACTCCTAGTCATTTATTTCTTCAATATCTTGTCTCGGTTCTTCGTTTCGAACGCGTCTGTTTGCCTTTTCCGATGACTTTGACAGTGACGTTGACCTTTGTTGACTTTGACTGTGTTGATAATATAGACTATCCTTATCAGACCCAACAATACTCTCCCTTAGTCTATCATTATCAACATCTTGTATCGTGATCAGTACCGATAAGTCAACCATATAATTATCTTCAATCTTCCCCTAGATTGATGATCTGGTATTAAAGATTTTTCATCTTTCAGGCTCCCCCTTTTTGTATGCTCCCCCTCTTCGTGTGCATTCTTTGTGAATGATCAGTAACAACTTTTCCAACTCTCTATTCTTGAGTGCTTCAGAAGATGTAGGAGGAGGAATCCTAGCTCGGTATCTTCTGCAAACTTGAGGAACAGGTTCTCTGGTCAGGTACTTTGCTCAGCTGATGATCGGCCATCATTTGAAGCAAAAAACTATAACACAATCACATCCATAATCTCATAACTTCCTGTCAGATCATTTCAGTTAACAAATAAACCCGTGTTTATCTGTGTGTGCAATTTCCCATGAAATGCATGTGAAAATAATAACATTTTAATAGCATAATGTGGAAGACTAGAAAAATAATTTGAAATGAATATTTTATTTTATTTTGTTTTATCATATTACACCAAGAACTAATTTGATCATGAGATCACATCCTCAAGATATACAAAAGCCCAAAGATGTATTTAAACATCGACAAGTTAGTGAGATCATACTGATACAGAGTCTGGTCACAATTTTAAGTTTTTGAAAGCCAAAACAGTTCAAAAATGATTGTTGGTATATTTGTCCAATTTAAACCCATGCCTTATCCTTTTCAACAAGTGATCTGCAACTGATTTTATCATGATTTAGATTTAATTAGAGAAGCTCAGGTGATTAGGTTCCCATAGACATCCGGCAAAGAACTTATCCCATCATCAGGGCTTATTGAGTATTATGATTAACTCTACTTGATTTTCTTTTAAGTTTTCAACAATGATCTTAATTTAAGAATCACTGTGCCTTTATTTGGGGAACAGATGATGAGAGCTCTAGGTCTATACTTACGTATAACAGAGGAGATGATCATCTGAGTGTGCTGATGAGAGCTTCAGGTCTATATTCACGTATAACAGAAAAGATCATCACTCCAGGTCAATGCTTCCGCATAGCAGAGGAGATAAGCACAAAAAGGATTCTGAAGAGCTTACAAGAAGTGTCAATTCAAAAACAAGGATGAGGGAATTTGGGAATAGAAGGGATCAAGGCAGAAGTCAGATACTCTCAACCCGTTTTTGATAAGACTTGTAACTTTATGCAGGCCGAGATGTCATGGAAGTGATCCTTATCACCGAGTTCTAAAGCTTTATTTAGGCTATAGAATCATTGTTTACTTTGTTTTCAGGCTGAGCCTACCAAGCATATCATATAATCAAACACTCTTTTTCAGATTTTAGAATTTTAAGTGATACAAACATCTACATCAGTTAATATTATTTCTCACAAAGTACAAGTCATGAAAATAAGCATACCAAGAAGACATACTATCATTTCTCAGTCATCACAAATCAAGTTCTTAGTTCCCATGAAATCTTTATTCTCCCTTGAAATTTCTTTTTAACCGCCATGAAACAGAATTTTTTTTAAGTATATAATAAACGGAAATGAAAAAGAATTTTACTAAAGAAAGTCTTCCAAATTATACTAGCAAAAATATAAGAAATGAAGTACCAAGAAAAATGAGTGATTGTGAATGGTAGATAAGAATCCAAAATGTGGATGAGATACCATAACCATAACCTGTGTGTTCCACCTCAAATTAGAATTAGGAACAATCTCAGTCAGTAAACCAGATTACTAACAGTCCTCCTGAATTATTCCTGCACTTATTAACAGATTAGTTAAAAAGAGGGACCCAGACCATCGTGGTCCTGGGAGTTCCTTTTTCATCAGTGTACATAACCTGCTTTAGCACACACCCTTTTAAAAAATCATTTATCTCTTTAACTTTTTGTTTTACTTTCAAAATTTGTTTCTGTTCAATTACTTTTGATTTGAAAGAATTAAATTTGGAAATCATTTTCTTTTTAAGACCCGAAGGAAGAGATTTTGATTTTGAAACATTTGTCCTTTTCATCTTTGAATCATGTAAAACCGGCTTCACATGAGAAGGTTTGGATAGATTGTTCTTCATCCAACCATTCAAAGATGTGTGCTTTTTACTTTTTGAACCAAAGAAGCAATCCGTGCCCCAAGCCTGTCTTTGAACTTGAGGGCACTTCTTTAGCACATGACCTTCTTTTACACATCTAAAGCAAGCCTTGAAAGGCTTTTGGTTCTTTGTAGTCCCGTGGAAAGCAGGAGTGGGTGGAGCCTGCTTGGAGGTTGTTGCTACTTGTCGACAACCTTGAAGCTTCTTCTTTCGGATATCAAAAGATTGAACTTTTTGAGGCTTTGTCGATGTGGTTTTCAAACTGGGCTGTGATTTGATCTGTGATGTTCTAGGAGATGAGATCTGAACATTCCTCTGAGTACACTTTTGTATGACTGGTGATTTGGTAGACTTGGAGGCAGATTTGTGGTGAGCTTGATGGATAGCAGATGAAGATGGTGAGTGCTTCTGCAGAGATTTAGAGGAACTGCTGATTTGTTTAGCATTTAGAGATAACATCTGTATTGCCGTTGATTCAACTTTTGGAAGCATTTGAGACTTGACAACTTCAGGTGACTTAATGATTTTTGATTCATCATCTGAGCTTGTCCAGTCTTGTATACACAAGTCTGCTTCCAACGGATCTTGATTGATACCACTTTTTGAGTTTTGATTGCCTGATGATTCCATAGCTGTTCCTTCTTTGCAAACCTGATAGGAACAAAAGAAAGGATATTATCTGTTTTGAATTCGTTAAAAAAAGTTATGGGAAACACCTGATACTGGATTTGAAGCGTCAAGGGTACAATTATCATTTTGCATATCAGATCCTTGTTTGATGAGTCCCAAACCTACAGGAGAATCATATTCATCTCGAACCTCTTTGTGATTAACGCTGCTTAAACCTGCATGTAGACTGTTAATATCTACAACTTCAATTAAATCATTAGATGGATGAGGTTGAGGCATTGGATAGTAACAATGAGTGCTAGGAGGAGGATAAACATATGAAGTTTCACCACATCCCACACCCGTTTTGATTCTAGCTCCCCTTTGCTTACAGAATAGTTCTTCCTGTTTCATCCCTGATATCGTCCATTTATCAAGTTTAGTTTTAAGCTTACTAGTCTCAAATTTTGCTAATGTGACACGTTCGCTCAAAACATTAATCTCGACATTCTTTTCTAAAAGATTTCTTTTTAAAAGATCATTTTCGTTTAAAGCTTCTTTTAGTTTGATAAAATATTTAGACTCATTGATTTTAAGTTCTTTGTTTATTTGTTTTATTCTTTTTCATTTTCTAACAATAATCTATTAGCTTTATAAACTCCAAATAAATGAATTTTGCAGGGAGGAGAACACATGTCTTGAACAACCTCATAAGGAAGCCCCATAACTATCTTTTCAGCAGCTAGGGCTTTTTCACATTGACAGACATGAGTGTTCTTTTTGTATTCTTACTCCTCAACAGCTCTCTTCTTAGCTTCTGTAGCTTCAACTTCCTCTTGCTCTCCTTCATCCTGAACTTTACACCGACTTGCACAATCACCAAAATCACCAACACTCTCACCTTGAGTGTCACACCTGAATTCTTTAAAAGGATCAAAATCCTCAACAGAATCCTCATCACTATTTACTACCTCAGCCATCAATGCATGGTTGACTTCTTCTTTAGTTTCCTTGATCTCAACACTTGAAGATACACCTCCATACATGAATTGATTATACTCTCCTCTTTTCATATCCAAATCAAATGACTTCAGCTTGTTCATAACTTCAATGAGTTTGTAGTCAGCAAAATTTCTTTCCTGCTTTAACAATCTAACTTGTGGACTCCACTGTCAAGGAAGAGATTTAAAAAGTTTTGTGACTTGTTCATGGTTCCCCAGCTAGTCATCATACTTCTTAAGGTTGCTTGCCACCATCAGAAATCGATCAACAAAATCAGATATCTTTTCATCTTTCATGGCTGCAAAAGAATCAAACCGACTTTGTGCCTATATTAGATTATCAGATTTGAAGGAATTAGGAACTTCTGAAAGAGCCATTTTTGACATGATCAGAAATTAATTTCGCTAAAATTTCACTAAATTCGCTGGCAATTTCGCTAGTAGTTTCGGTAGTAGTTTCGCCAGTAATTTCGACAGCAGTTTCACCCAGCAGTGGCACGCTGATGCTAGTTTCGCAGGGTAGTTTCGCCAGAAACTAGTTGAACTTTCGTTCAGAAATCAATTTGGTAGTAATTTCGCTGGGTTTGGCACACAAAGACCATGAACTTTCATTCAACGCATGTACTTTCGCAGGTACAAAGAAACCAGATTCAAAAATCAAGAACTGTGTAGTTTCGTTGAAAGAGCTCTAGTTTCACCAGGCGAAACTATGTAGTTTCGCTGAAAGATGCTGTAATTTCGCTGGACGAGCTGTAAATTCGCCCGACGTATCCGGATAGCCTTTTTCAGCATGAAATTAGCTCAAACTCATACAAATTGCAATGGATTTGAGATCTGATGATTCCTATAGCTTCCCACATCAAAATCAAGCAATCCTCAATCAATTTCCATATCGAAAACACTCAGATCAGATCGAAAATAAATGGAACAGTGACTTAGAACTTGAACCAAACAAAAACTCAAATCATCAAGAGCACAATGGCTCTGATACCATATTGTAGGTCCTTCTGATCGATATAACAGTGCATTTGATTGATAAACACAAACAAATCCCACTGATAACACAGATATCAATGATATTTGTGTGAAATCTAGATCAAACAAATATAAAATGGATGAATATATGAAGAACACTCAAGAACACCAAATAAAAACCTTGTTTGATATTAATTGATTGCTAAATATATTACAAAGTGAAAGCCCCTCAATCAATGGCTCATTCAAGCTTCTTCAAAACCTAATTGTCACTAATCTATATATAGTGATAATATTCACTAATGACATATTAAGCCCCTAGACTTTGACAATTAAAGAAATTACATATAAAGCATAAAAATGACTTAAACATAAATAAATATATTTTGTTGATACAAAATATATTTATTAAAAATAAACTCCTAGTCATTTATATCTTCAACATCTTGTCTCGGTTCTTCGTTTCAAATGCGTCTGTTTGCCTTTTCCGATGACTTTGACAGTGACCTTGACCTTTGTTGACTTTGACTGTGTTGATAATATAGACTATCCTTATCAGACCCAACAGGCATGGATGCATAAGCTACTGGGGACGTTTTAAGGCTGGCATTCATATTTTGGTATGATGTTGTATTTCAAAATTTAAACAAACGATGTAACGTAATGATATGTTTTAAATTATTAATGAAAGTTTTAAATTCCGCTGCAAAATTAATGTATGTTTTTAATATTTTATGCGATGATGGTCCAGCTGTAAGCGTCCCGGGAACGGGGCCATACAGAAACTCTTGAGTCACCATTTTCTTCAGTTCTCCCAACCTCATTTTCCCAATAGCCTTGCTGCCCTCAGCTTGGACAATATTGTCCCACCAGCATAAAGCCGAGTCCACGAATGAGTGAGTAGCAAACTTCACCCTTTGGTCCTCCCTACATTCGCTGATCTCCAACACAGCCTCCATCTCTCTCACCCATCAGTGAGCAGCAGCAGCATTACCATTGCCATCAAAAGTTGGGGGTTTGCATCGTTGGAATGCCCCATAGCTACACCCCCTCGCGGTTTCCCGTACTACTACCTCCTCCTCATCATTGGAGGCCGCCATCTCAGTGTTTAGTTGCTCCCCTTCATCCTGATCTCTATCATCCCTCCTTCTCCCAGCAGTTTTCCTTCTCTCCTCCTCCTTCTCCTTCTCACTGCACGAATGACCTCAACCACCACAGATGGCAGGATCGTCTGCATGACCTAAAGCACTTCCTCCACAACTGCCTCCTTTACTAACGCTCTCAAGTTAGCACTCTCATCACCGCCCTCCTGGTGATGAAGCTCGGGCTCAGTAGGAGATGTCTCAGCAGTCCTAGTCATGTTCCTTGTGACACGTGGTCCAGTACCACGGCCACCTCGTACTCCTCCTCGAGAAGCTTTCGACTATCTACCACCAGCCATCTTTAAAACACTATAAGATTCAAACACCAACATTGCCATTCAAGGTAATAGCTCAGACGATGTCAAGTATAGTAAGTTCCTAATTACAGTGGCCAGTTGTGATTAGCCACTTACTTTACTCTTAATCCCCCAAGCATTGCCTATCCTGACTACATCAATATCCAAATCTACTAGGAGCACATAAACTCAAATAACACACACACAATACCGGTTAAGATTTAAGAAAACGAATTACCTGATGGCAAGTAGCTACTTGGGTTGGCATCCTTCCATTCGGTCCCATTCTCAGTTTAAGTTTAGGTTCTTTTAAAATACTTTACCCATTTCTCTTAAACTTTGGCTCTGATACCAACTTGTAAGGCCCCGTTCCCAAAAACCTCACAGTTGGTCGATCACATCATTAATTATATAAAAATGCATACATATCATCGAACATAGCAGCGGATTAATTTTAACAAAAGCCATTCATGCATTAATATTTAATGTTGCCAAATAATACATCATTGTATTTTAGGAGTTACAAAAGAATTGTTCAGTTGCATCATAAAACAACAATATCATTATGCATAAATGGATGCCAGTCTTGCCCGCCAAGTAGCTTCACCCGCGTGCCATCCCCAGCAACAAGTTACCTGCCAACTGAAAATGCATAAAGTCAGCGTTACTGAGTGAGTTCTAGTTTTTAGAATTAAAATCCCTTGTTTAGATATATAAAAATATAATTTTCTTAAAATACTTTCTTTTCATAAATCCGTTACTTCCATACGTGATCACACATCACACGTACAACAAGATAATATTCATTATTGTCCTTCATCATTCATCTCATTCATTTCGTACTTTTATCATTATCTTTCACTTTCTACCAGACCAATGTGCAATACCTCGAACATTGTGCACGAAGCTGGTACTGGGCCTGAGGTCTATAAATAGACCTCGAACATTATGCACGAAGCTGGCTCCAGTACCAGGGGCAAGCAACAAGGGTCCTGTAAATCTCAAAGATTGACCCTTCATGCATCCTCATAGGGTAGCTAACCCGCACACAGTTGAGCTGACAACCCGTGGCTGTGAACCTCCTTTCATTTTGCTTGCAGGACTTTCATTCATTCGTTAAGTTTCACTTTTCATTAACATTAATCTTTCACTTCATTTATGATAATATTTTACGTATACGAGCATAAACACACCACCTAAAGTAACATAATAATACATAATATGGAACATAAGAACAGGCCACAAACAAGCATAACATCAACAAACATAACAACCAAAACATCCCAGGGTTAAGTCTTAAAATTTCAAATTTCCAAAATTCCAGAAATTTTCTAAGGCAATTAGGTGCATTAAAACTATGTACGCACATGAGTACTATACAGGCGCACCAACACTTAGGCGCATGAGAAAACTTAGGCGCATGAGGAAACCTAGGCGCATGAGCACTGCTTGGGCGCATGAGCCTTACTTAGGCGCATGAGCACTTTGGCGTATGAGGTACTGTCTGGGTGCATGAACCAACACTTAGGCGCATGAATAATTTTCTGGGTGCATGGGTAATATTGGGGCACATGGCTGGTACTTAGGCTTTTTGGCAGAATTCTCAGGCGCATGAGCCCTATTTGGGCGCATGAGAAGGGACTTAGGCGTCTGAGCCAATTTCAGGCGCATGAGCAGCAGTTATGTTAAAACTTATAACTTTTCAGTCCCAAATCATCATCCTAACATGTACTTAACTTAAATCTAGCATTTTAGGCACCTAGAACAAGCATAACCCCACAACATACAAGAATCCATACATACATACGGTTAACATACATATAAGTTGTAAAATGTTTTTACATGCATTTTCAGCCCCAAAAGAAGTTTAAAACACAAAGCTGGGGATATAGAACTCACCAATTGTAGCCTTCAAGTAAAACTCCACCAAACTTTAGGGCACAAAGAGTTCAAACAACCTAAACACACCAAAAACACATAACCAAGCACAAAAACTGTAAGATCATCTGAAGATTATGAGGCTGATACAACCAACAAGCCAGAACAACCAAGTCTTCCATGCATGCACTAAGGAACAAAGATGAACTAGCTTTGGAAGTCTTACACTCTCAAATGTGTCTAAGTGTAAGATCTTCCAAAGCTAACAGTTCAGAAGGAGTTACTTCGAAAGTTTCACACTCAAACAGAAAAAATATTCTAAGTGTGAAATCTTCCGAAGCCAAAGACCAGCATCTTCCGAAGCCAAAGATGAAATCTTCCGAAGCTTCAGAGACAAAGTCTTCTGAAGCTGTGAAGACTGATTTCTTCAGAGGACAGAGAAAATATGCTTTCTTGAATCAACTTTTGATAAAGCTGACACACTTTCTGATGCCTGCCTTGGTGGTTCACCTACTTTACATAAGTTGGTGAAACTTCCATGCTTTATCAAAAAGTAGGAATGGTCTTTGTCTGTAACTTACCTTACTTGTTCATGTAGACTTTTTGTATAAGGAAAAGTCAGTGAGCTATGGCATGTCATAGTCACTAGTCAAAAGGCAATCTGCCTTTTGACTTTAGATTGATCTTGTTGTCTAGATTAGTCAAATCCCAACTGTCTTTACATGTAAGTGACGGTTGTAGGTTGTAGTATAAAAGTGTCTCAGGTCCTTGTAATTTATGTATTCTTTGTAACACTTGTAAAAGAACTTGAGATCAATATACAACATCCTTGAAAACCAATCTTGTGTTTTTTGTGTTGTTCATAGTTCTGTCTCTTTAATTTACTTGTGTTCTTAGTATCATTTGTTTTAAGTTACCAGTTCCCTATTTGAATTGTTAAGTAATCTAAGATCTCTCCTCAATGTGAAACTAAGTGTTAAGTACCCTTACCCGGTCCTGCATTTGGTATCAGAGCATTCCATGCTCTTGATTGTAAGATCTCACAATCTTTAATCCTCTTAGCTTCACAGATCACTTAAGTCTTCAAATGACAGCTATCTCTAAGGCTGATATGGAAACTGGAACTATGAAAAGTCCCCACTGATCACTCCTGAGGATTTTGACACTTGGTGCCAAAGAATGGAAGGCTTCATCAAGTCACAAGATTCCAGGATGTGGGAGTCTG
Source organism: Flaveria sonorensis (assembly GCA_025506505.1). NCBI lineage: Eukaryota > Viridiplantae > Streptophyta > Magnoliopsida > Asterales > Asteraceae > Flaveria > Flaveria sonorensis. The sequence goes on along the minus strand of CM046423.1, from coordinate 23,710,856 downwards.
TTGTCAATGGACCTCATGTACCATGCACTTCTTCAGCTACTGCTGGTGGTGGCATGATACCAAAGGAGAGGGTTGACTTTTCTGATGAAGACTGGAGAAGGATTGATATTGATCAGAAAGCCATGACAGCCCTCCAAACTGCTCTTCCAAACTCCATCTACAGAGGTTTCAAGAAGTGCAAGACCGCTAAACAGCTATGGGATGCACTGAAACTGATGTATGAGGGGTCCAATGAAGCCAAGGAGAACAAGAAGGACCTCCTGAAGTAGCAGTTTGAAAACTTCACCTTCAAGACAGGTGAAACCATGACTCAACAATACTTCAGGTATGTTGAGATTGTGGATACTCTGGCTGATGTTGGAGTAACTATTGAGAACAGGGATATTGTTAGGAAGTTCATGTCCTCTCTTCCCAAACAATGGACACACTATTGTGTGGTCATTAAGAGGACAGAAAACCTCAAGACCCTTACTCTCACTGAGTTATATGGGATACTCATTGAATACCAGATGGAGATGAACATGCAAAATTCATCTAGTAACTCTAACACTCACCAGAGTTCAGCCCTTCATGTGGTTGAAAGGGATAGGAGAGAACCACAACATCATCTTATCTGCTACCCTGAAACTTTATAAAAGGGTCCTTTCATCACCTTCCCAGAGACACCCAGAGAGAGCTATATCCAAGGAAGCCCATTCCAAGAGACAAGTTCCTCTCAAGCCTTTGTCTCTACTGATGAAAGTTCAGGCAACTTTCTCTTCACTCTTGAAGACCTGGACTGTATCCATCCAGATGATCTGGAATATATGGAGATAGTCCAGCAGATGGCTCTTCTCACTCACAGAGCCAAGAAGTTTTACAAGAGGACTGGGAGAAGGTTTCCTAGCAATGCAGCCAGTGGCAAGTTTGGGCTGACAAAAGCAAAGTAAAGTGTTACAACTGTAACCAGATGGGACACTTTGCCAGAGAATGCAAGGCACCTAAGTCAAATGGTGGCCAAGCATCATCCAGGCCAAACTACACTAAGGAGGGCACCAGAATGAGAAGCCAAGACAGCAAGCTGCAGTTGCTGTTGAAGAAGGAGGCTTTGACTGGAGCTTCCAAGCTGAAGATGCTTCTCCAAATCAAGCACTCATGGCTGACCATGATGAAGCCAAGGTATTAGAACATCTTTGCTCTCCTGAATGTATTGCTAAAGTAAATAGATACAGGTCCTACAACTTAGAAATGAGATCTGATATTGAGTCTTTAAACATTTTAAAAGCTAATTTTAAGAGAGCTAAAAATGATTATAAGCTTAAAATAGAAGATCTAGAGAAAACAATTTCAACTCTTAAACATGAGCAAACAAACTACAAGACTCAAATAAAAGATCTTGTTTCTAAGTTGACAGAATACCAGGCTGAGCTTGTGATCAGCAAAGCCAGGGCAAAAAAATGTGTTCTTGAAGAAGAGACCTTCAAGAACATAATATCCTCATCTCTGCATGCAAAAGTTTGTTATCAGAATAAGCAGGGACTGGGATCTTGTGAGATAGCTCCTCCACACACCCTACTATCGTAAGATCTCCAAGGTGTGGAACTGGTCAAGATGAGCTGCCCTCTATAGACCCCAGTGATGAAGAGGATGAAGAGGAGATGGTGAGGAATGACTCTGAAATGAGTGAAGAGAGTCAATCCAAAAAGGGTCACCATGCTCCTGAGGAGAGTAAGAAGGCTGGTATGACAAAGACAAAGAGGAAGAACTTGATCAGAAGAGCAAAGAGAAGATCAAAAAGGCTCAAGAGATCAAGGCCACTTTTGACTCCAAGCAGAAACAAGTGTTCATCTCTGCAGGGTTTGAAGTGGTAAAGGCTGAGGAATCAACTACAAACTCTAGTACTAGGAGTTTTAGTAAATTTCCAACTCATTCCAGCAAAGAGAAGGCTGAATTGCTGTGTACCACTGCTACACAGTCTGAACCATCCTCCTCCAAGAGCAATTCTCTCCCTAAGAAAATTGTTGCATCATCTGTGAAGAAGAAGCTGGAGAAAGAAAGTGTTCAAGTTCAGTCTTGCTCTCAGAAGAAGACTCCCAGAAGGAAGCAAATGGACTGCATCATGTGTGGTAGTACTTCTCATCTGGCTAAGGATTGCATCTACAATCCTAAAAGTACTATCCACATGGTCAAAGAGATGGCTTCTGGGAAGAAGAAGGAAAAGAAAGCTTCGGAAGGAAAATCTGTTTCCTTCGGAAGCTCCAAAATGAATAAGAAGGCAAGTGAAAAATTGCCTTCGGAAGAAAATTTGGTCTCGAAAGAAAGGAATGCTTCCGAAGTACTGAAGCTTGCTGTAGTGAAAGCAAGATCTTCCGAAGGTCCAGTCTCCAAATCTTCCAAAGCTGCAAAAGCTTCTGAAGCTTTGAAGGTCAAGCCAAATTTTCCAAAGGTGGTGTGGAAGATGAAGGAAGACTATGTGACTGAAGATTCTTCATCAGCAATAGCAAATGATCCTTAGAGCCAGAACATAGGATCACTTACTGTTTCATTACCTTCAACTCATTTTAACAAGCCCAAGACCAATGAGGCTTGGGTTTCCAAATCTCTTTTTGTGCAGGGACAGCCAAAGGCAAACAAAAATGTGTGGATCATTGATAGTGGCTGCTCCAGGCACATGACAGGCAATGAGTCCTTACTTTAAAACTTTGAAAGATTTGATGGAGGACCAGTTGCTTTTGGAGGAGATGCAGGAGGTTACATTACTGGCAGGGGCAAGGTTACAAATGGTAAGCTCAGCATTGAGAAGGTAAACTTTGTCAAGGAGCTTGGATACAATCTTCTGAGTGTGTCCCAATTTTGTGACCAAAAACATCACATGCTCTTTACTGAGCATGAGTGCATTGTTCTCAACCCGGGGTTGACATTCCTCAAGAGCATATTCTGCTCAGAGCCCCCAGGAGAGGGAACATGTATAAGATGGATCTGCAGGAAACATCTCCCTCTGGAGAAGTTTCTTGCTTTCCGTCTAAAGCAAATAGTGATGAGTCTTTCCTTTGGCATAAAAGAATTTGCCATGTAAACTTTAAAAACATGAATAAATTGATTAAGAATGATTTGGTAACTGGAATGCCAAAGAAAGAGTTTACAAGTGATGACCACTGTGTTGCATGCCTGAAAGGGAAGCAACACAAAGTGTCTCACAAGCCAAAGGAAATGAACTCTATCACTACTCCCCTACACTTGTTACATATGGATCTGTTTGGCCCCACCAGTGTAATGAGTCTAGGAAGGACTCTTACTGTTTAGTGATCACAGATGATTTCACAAGATTCACTTGGGTGTTTTTCTTAGAACTAAGGATGAAACCCCTGAAATCTTAAAGAACTTCATTCTGAAAATTGAGAATCAATCTGATCACAAGGTCAAGACCATAAGATGTGATCAAGGAACTGAATTTAAAAACCAAATCCTTGATACATTTTGTGATGAAAAAGGTATTTCAAGACAATATAGTGCTCCCAGGACTCCACAGCAAAATGGTGTTGCTGAGAGGAGAAACAGGACACTTATTGAAGCTGCTAGAACCATGTTGTCTGACTCTAAACTGCCTATCACCTTCTGGGCAGAGGCTGTCAACACAGCCTGCTATGTGCAGAATAGAGTTTTAGTGGTTAAGACACATGGTAAGACTCCTTATGAACTGTGGCACAAAAGGAGACCATTCATTGGTTTTCTCAAAACATTTGGATGTCCTTGCACCATCTTGAATACCAAAGATCAAATAGCCAAGTTTGCTGAGAAATCAGATGATGGACACTTTGTTGGATACTCTTCTCAAGCTAAGGCTTATAGAGTATACAATCTCAGAACTAGAATCATTAAAGAGTCAGCCAATGTGACTTTCAATGAACACACACCCTGTGTGAAAGGTTATGGTCCGGATTGGCTGTTTGATCTTTATTTAGTTACCAACTGTTTTAATATGTCTTGTGAGAATGTTTCAGGATCTACAGATAACAGATCAACAGAAGATCCTGATCCAAGATTTGAGCTGAGAAGACCAACCAAGAAGAGTACTTCAGCTACAGTGGTGACTAACCTTGTAATTAAGGCTCCTATCAGCACAAGCATGACAAATACTACTGATTCAACTAAATTGCTTTCAAATTCAGCTTAGAGGCTCAGAATTTAGGAGAAGGAACATCTAATACAGGAGGAACTAGAGGTGGTGACAGTGATCAAGAATTTCTTGATGCTGATAACCACTCCATTGAAGACAACATGAATGATGTCACACACTCATTGGATCAAGTTTCTCTTGATAAGTGTGCTGATGTGGTGGGAGACACCTCATTGCCAGATCAGAATTTCTCTAATTTAGATCTGTCCAACCAACTTGCTGTGATCCCTCAACTTCGGATCCACAAGTCACATCCCACCACAAACATCACTGGAAATGTTAAGTTAGGGGTAAGAACAAGAGGACAAACTCATGAAAGCCATGTTTGTCTATATTCTTGTTTCTTATCCCAGATAGAGCCGAAGAAAGTTGATGAGGCTTTGAAGGATGGAAGCTGGATTGAAGCTATGCAAGACGAGCTGCTTCAAATCAGAAGATAGAAGGTGTGGAACTTATGCCCTCTTCCTCAAGGGAATACTGTCATAGGTACCAAATGGGTATTCAGGAACAAGAAGGATGATAAAGGAATTATCACCAAGAACAAGGCTAGACTGGTTGTCCAAGGATACACTCAAGAAGAAGGGATTGATTACACTGATGTCTTTGCTCCAGTTGCAAGACTTGAAGCTGTAAGAATATTCCTGGCTTATGCTGCATCCAAGGATTTCAAGGTCTACCAGCTTGATGTGAAATGTGCTTTTCTCTATGGGGTGATTGATGAAGAAGTTTATATCAAACAACCACCTGGCTTTGCAGACCTAGATCATCCTGATTATGTCTGCAAGCTTGATAAAGCTCTATATGGACTGCATCAAGCTCCAAGAAAGTGGTATGAGACACTATCAACATACCTTTGTCATCATGGATACAAAAGTGGTACTATTGATGGGACCCTCTTTATCAAAGAAACAGGGAATGACACACTGCTAATTCAAATATATGTAGATGACTTCATCTTTGGTTCAACTAATCCAAGGCTCTGCAAAGACTTTGAGATGCTGATGAAGAATAGATTTGAAATGAGTGCCATGAGGGAACTCAGTTTCTTTCTAGGAATTCAAGTGAAGCAGGTTGAAGATGGCATCTTCATTAGTCAGTCAAAGTATGTACAGGACATACTTACAAGATTCAAGATGACTGACTGTAAGGTTACAAAGACACCCATAGCCAGAAACCACTCCCTTGGTCCTGATCTTGAGGGGGAGTATGTTGATGAACATCTCTACAGGGCTATGATTGGGTCACTTATGTACCTTACTGCTAGCAAGCCTGATATTATGTTTGCCATATGTATATGTGCAAGATATCAAGCCAACCCCAAGATGTCACACCTAATCACTGTCAAAAGGATTCTCAGATACCTCAAAGGTGCTCCAAATCTAGGCCTTTGGTATCCAAAGAATTCAGACTTTAATCTGTATGCTTATACAGATAGTGATTATGGTGGCTGCAACATGACTGCAAAGTCCACATCTGGGGGATGTCAATTCCTTGGTGGAAGGATAGTCTCTTGGCAATGCAAGAAGCAATCCTGTGTGTCTGCATCAACTGCTGAAGCTGAATACATTGCTGCTGCAAGCTGCTGTGCTCAAGTGCTTTGGATTCAGAATCAGATGCTAGACTATGGGTTCAACTTCAAGAGACTCCCATCCATATAGACAACAACAGTGCCATCTCTATTACAGAGAATCCTGTGCAGCACTCAAGGACCAAACACATCAACATCAGGTATCATCTGATTAGGGATAATTTTGAAAAGGGATTGATCAAACTAATCAAAGTTAACACAAATGAACAATATGCTGATCTGTTCACAAAGGCATTTGATGAACAGAGATTTAAATATCTTGTATCAGCTATTGGGATGATTAACTTTGAATAGATTTTCTTTAATAACTTAATCAACTTTATTTCCTAAAATTGTGTCCTAAGTTGTCTATTAGATCACCTCATAAGCCCAGTTCTCTTTGGAAGAAAACTAACTTTTAACTGATATTCCTTAGATTTGTGAAAATTTACCTTCGGAAGAACTCAAATTGCCTTCGAAGAAATTTATGTCTTTAAATCATTTAACAGCTTATCTAAGATTTACCTTCGGAAGAAATTCTTGGAGTATCTTCCGAAGCTTAAATTTGTATATAAGCACTTAAATGCATTCAAAGAACAAATATCTTCAAAAAGAAACTAAGTCTCTGAAGACTTATTAACTTCTTCCGAAGCCAAATTTTCAAAATTCTTTGAAATATCTTCCGAAGCAAAAACTGCCTTCGGAAGCTTTGCTACAAAGCTTCCGAAGCCAAAATTGTCTTCGGAAGTTTTACAACTTCCAAGAAAACAAACTTTTTGGGCGCCTTTTTCAGAAGTAGGACCCACTTGCGGATTTTCAAAGTTTATCTTTTTGTCATAACTTTGTCTCAAATCCACAACATATATCTTCCAAACGATTCTATTTCGTCTCTCTACTCTCACTGATCCTTACCCTAAATTTACCCTAAATTTCATCTTCTTCTTCCTTTCTTCACTGTAAAGCTTCCTCAAATGGCCAACATTGATCGTCGCAACGACCCTGATTTTTCCATGCACCTACACAGGCAACACAATCAGGTTGCCCTGTTACACTCTGAGAAGGATCCAAGCTTCTCAGATGTGTGTAGGTACCTTTCTTCGTCTCACTACTTCACCTCCCTTACAATTGATCCTCCTCTCTATGAGGATCAGTTGCTTGAGTTCTGGAGGACCTGTCAAGAGGTCACCATGGATGGGGAGAAGGCACTGTCTACTATAGTGCAGGGGAGAACAGTTTTCATCACTTCGGCCATCATAAACACCCATTTGCAGCTGGATGATGAAGCAGGTGAGTTGTCCTTTCCCAAATCTATTGTCAACCACTCCTTTCAGTAGATGGGCTATGAAGGTGACTTCTCAGTCAAAACCTCAGGAAGGGGAAGGTCTCATCTCAATGGAAATACCTCCTCCATGTCGTCATTCACAGCCTTTCTAACAAGCATGGAGGATGGGATCAAGTTCCAGAAGACCTCTCCTTTATAGTCCATGGGATGGTACAAGGGGTCAAGTTCAGGTACTCTTAGTTTGTATATACTAATTTACTTGAAAACTTGGACTCCTTAGAGTATTACATGTTCCTTAGGTATGTCCAACACATTCTCAACTGTGAGTTGGGACCATAGTTGAGGGGAACAGGTAATATTCTTAAAATAGGACAAATGAGGCCGGCATCTTCAAAATCTTGAAGAAGCCAACTGTTGGCTTCTCTGGGGTAGAAACAGCCCTTGTCCTAAAAATGTTTGAGCTCATTGCTCAGGGTGAAAACCTAGCAGCACCAGCTAGTGTTGAACCAACACCCTCCTCCTCTCAACCACCTCAAACACAGCCTACCATCACCATCACCTACAAAAGAAAATCCCAACAAACCCCTGCACTTGCTACTAAGGATGTGCAAGCCCCCATATCAGAACCCATACATGAGGAAGTGGAATCTCGAGCTCCCACTTCCCCTAAGGAGCAGACCACTCCCATCTTTCCACCACTCAGTACTGAGGTTCCTCATGCTCAGCCTGATGAGCTCACAACCCCACAAACAGCCTTAAGCCATCACTCTGAGTCTCCATACTCTAGTGATCAACCTTCTGGGGAAAGCTACCATCCCCAACCTCTTGATCTAAACCGCCCCATTCCCAGCCTTGACTTCTATTCTGATGAAGATTTGGGCTTCAGTGAGTACCATGAGTCTCTCCTCTCTTCCCATACTCTAAGGAGAGATGAGTACTCATGCTTCCCCCATCTCTAGCCCACATCAGCAACCCCCTACTGAGGTGGATCGTCCTGAACTTATTCAGGAAATCCATATGGCAGAGGCTATCACTTTTGCAAGTAATAACATCACTAGGACCTCTACCATGGCAACCCAGCCTCTTGACACTTCTCTAGAAGTTGTCATTAGGCAGGGGAAATCAAACAGCCAAGAAACCCATGCTGGTGGTGAGGAAGAAGACTTAGGTCCAATTCACTCATCCCCTAATGATTCTTCATCTGAAGATGAGGGGAGTCTGCAACAAAAGGTGCACAAACTGTCATATCTTTGCACCTATTTTGTTTCAAAGATAGCTCACCTGGAATCTTAGGTGACTATCTTACAGAATAGGGTCAATGACCAGCAACTTGAGATCACCAATCTCAAGGGAAAGTTGGCTGAGAGACCCATGAGGATAACTCATCCAGGTCCACAAAAACCTATGGATGTCATGGATCAATCTCCCAGCTCACCTATGCAAGAGGGTGATGCTACCAAAAAGGGGGAGAAAATTCTGACAATCATAGAACCTGGGAGTTCTTCCCAGAGTATGGACATAGAGGAATCACCATCCTCTCTTGCAGATGTTCATACTCAGCAACCTCCTCTAGACAGTGATCTACATTTGCTCATTCAACAACTGTTTGAGGAGAGAATACCAAGAGCAATATGGGGTTGGGAGTATGACAATAATAGGAGTACTCTTGTGATCTCTAGAGCTCAGGGTCAACTAGAAGTTCTTAACATTTCACACCTGAGTTTCTATGAGAGCATCAACTTGGAAGATCTACCACTTGTCAACCCAAGCAATAACAGACAAGCAGCAAGATTGGTAGAGAGAATCCAAGACAAGGTGCTAGAGGAGTTTAAATTGAGATCAAAATTATATAGACAGAGGCTAGCAGGTGAGATCTTTGGTAAACTGGATGTTGAGGTAGACCCAGAGATTAGCTTCGAAGGGAAAACCTTGACTGAAGGCCCAAAGGTTGAACCTGTGAACCTTGAGACAGGATCTCACTCTGCACCCATTATACTCAGTGAAACACCAGCTAATGATGGTGTTTCACAACCTCTCTCTGGCCAGAGCTTGACAGCTGAACCAAGCAATGAAGGCCAAAGCTCTCTCCAGCCTAAGTCACCAAAGCCTGTGGTTGACAAAGGCAAAAGGAAACTGACTCCTGAGGAGATTGAGGAGAAGAAGAGAGAAAGGAAGAGGAAGATGAGGGGAGAGAGTTCAAGTTGTTCCCTAGGGTTTATGGAAGCTGCAATCAGGGGCCCAGGCTAAACACTTAGGAAGATGAGTTAAGGGCAGCCAGGCTAAACTACCTGGGAACTAGAAACTATAATGTTGATGAACTCATCTCTCTCCCCTTAGATGAATTAAATGAACTGGCTGACACAAAGTTGTCAAAGGAGAGGAAGGAAGCAGAGGATGCTGCATTGCTCCTCAAGCACAAGGAAGAAATAAGGCTGAAAAGAATCTACAAGAACATTCCTATCCTCTCCCTAGTTCAAGAAAGTCCTGAGCCAAAGACTGTGGCCACTGAACAACCTCAGGTAGCAACTGAAGAAGAAAGACTAAAGATGATCAGCTACCTGAGTGCCACAGGTCTCTATCAAGCAGATGCACTTATTCCCTTACCATCTGAGTACATATTGTCTGAATACAATAAGCAGATGGAAGAAAAAGCTAAAAGTGAAAAACAAGCTGAAAAGAAAAGATTAAGGGAAGAAGCTGCAAAGTCAAGGGCCATCATCCACAAAAGCCAAAAGAAGTCTGCTGACAGACAAAGGATGATGAGCTTCTTGAAGCTATATGGATTCTCCGGAAGGAGGCTTGGCCCTATGTTTCTATCCACAATGGATGAGCATATCAGGGTAATCAAGCAGAAGATAAAGAAGGGAGAGCTGGTGGACTTGCATTCTCCACCAAGTCCAGCTCAACCTGAAGTTGAGGTGAAGGTTGAACCCACCAAGACAACACAACCTGAACCTGGAGATGCATCTCAGCCAACTTCATCTTCTGATCCACAACAGGGTACTCCTCTCTCTCCTTCTGAACCTGTAAGAGAGGAGATCCCAACTAGGGGGGGACTCAACTGAACAACCTGGTACTCAAGACCAGTCCCCTCAGTTAAAATCATCAGGGAGAAGAAAAAGTATGGCCAGAAGATTATCCTCGAGGACGAAGAGAAGAAAGGCATCCACCTCCCAACCTTAGGATGAGTCAGAGCATCCTGAGGGAGTGCATGAAGAGGTCTCTCAACAAACTCCAATCATAGTAGAGCCTCTTGCTGTTGGAAGACAAATTATGTCATGGTCTTATGATGAAGATCAAGACAGATGGTATGTCATAAGAGATCAGGAAGACATGCATGTCTATTCCTCAGAAGACATACTCAAGCTTCCTTTGCATGATCTCTTTGACATGAGAAGGTTCTATGTTAGTCTGAAGGATCCAGACCTAATGATGAAGAAAGGTATGCTGAGGATCCTAATGTGGACTATCAAAATCTAAAGAACTTCTTTATTTTGGTAGCATCAGCCTAGGGGGAGTTTGTAAGATCATCTGAAGATTATGAGGCTGATTCAACCAACAAGCCAGAACAACCAAGTCTTCCATGCATGCACTATGGAACAAAGATGACTAGCTTTGGAAGTCTTACACTCTCAAATGTGTCTAAGTGTAAGATCTTTCGAAGCTAACAGTTCAGAAGGAGTTACTTCAGAAGTTTCACACTCAAACAGAAAAAATATTCTAAGTGTGAAATCTTCTGAAGCCAAAGACCAGCATCTTCCGAAGCCAAAGATGAAATCTTCAGAAGCTTCAGAGACAAAGTCTTCCGAAGCTGTGAAAACTGATTTCTTTAGAGGATAGAGAAAATATGCTTTCTCTGAATCAACTTTTGATAAAGTTGACAAAACTTCCATGCTTTATTAAAAAGTAGGAATGGTCTTTGTGTGTAACTTAACTTACTTGTTCATGTAGACTTTTTGTATTAGAAAAAGTCAGTGAGCTATGGCATGTCATAGTCACTAGTCAAAAGGCAATCTGCCTTTTGACTTTAGATTGATCTTGTTGTCTAGATTAGTCAAATCCCAATTGTCTTTACATGTAAGTGATGATTGTAGGTTGTAGTATAAAAATGTCTCAAGTCCTTGTAATTTATGTATGCTTTGTAACACTTGTAAAAGAACTTGAGATCAATATACAACATCCTTGAAAACCAATCTTATGTTTTTTGTGTTGTTCTTAGTTCTGTCTCTTTAATTTACTTGTGTTCTTAGTATCATCTGTTTTAAGTTACCAGTTCCCTATTTGAATTGTTAAGTAATCTAAGATCTCTCCTTAGTGTGAAACTAAGTGTTAAGTACCCTTACCCGGTCCAACAAAAACACATAAGAATCGGTCCACAAGCTGAAAATTTAGCTGAAACCGAACCAAAAACACAAGAAAACACCTATCTTCAAAAATATCAGCTTCTTCTTCTTGAAAAACCAAAGGGAACTGCTCTTCCTTCTTCTTTCTTGTTTCCAGCCGAAAGTGAGTGTAGAAAAAGCAGATGCATGGGCGACCATACCCTTTTAAACATAAAATAATAGTGTTTTGCACCGTGTACACTTTACTCCCTCCACTTGTGCCTATTATCTTTTCCTTGAAGATACTTTTCTTTTCCTTTATTTTAAACAAATTTTTGGGTGTTACAGTTATATTCACCCAAGGGCACGCACAGGCCAATTCAGTCTCAACTAGCATACCGACGACAGGGTTGGAGGTGTCAACCCATTAGTACTAACAATACCTCTCCATAACAGTCAAGCACAAGAACAAGCACATGCACATGTACACACTCATGAATGAACATCTAGACTCAACCCATGACCCAAACCACATAAAATGTTCCCAAAATATTCTTTGAGACACGGCATAGTCCAAAACATTAAGCAAGTTTTTCCCCCAAGTAAAACATATTAAAAAGGAGTCGTGAAACTCACCTTGAAATAACATAATCCAAATCCGACAATATACCAAGCAAGCACTAAAAGTATAAATCACAAAAGAATTACTAAAGGACAAAGTGACCAATATGGGTGTAATCCTTGTAGCCCAGTGTTTAAAGCCATTCAAGGTTTTTATTTTATGAAAACATGATTTACTAATAGTACAGGTCCAATGTCAGATTTAAACTTTAAAACTCGTCGTACTTAGGGTTTTTATTGTCAGTTTATATTAATTTAGTAACGCCCTTCATTGAACATCTATTAGTCCATATTTAATGAATTATAGACATTATTAACTTATTCTTTAAAAAAAAAGTCATTTAACCATTTTTAAATATAAATCTTGTCTCTATTTGGTTATTTAGTTTCAAATCCTTATTTTTAAGCTTATCAAAATATTTCAAGATGTAGAGCCGATTGCGCACCACTTTTGCGTAAACTGTTTGGAGGTTGAAACGGTAAGGAAACATTGCGTAATAGGTATCAATTGAAAGATAAGACTTTAAATTAAAATCCAGAAAAAGAATCACCTCCATTGGATAAAACAAGAGAAAGATATGTATCGACAAACACAGACCACCCTGCTGCCCAGATTCGTCAGTTTTAACCTTCAGTTTTGTTTGCCACGTTTGGAGAACCAAAAGATGTTGAAACAACACGAGACCACTTGGGTTAGTTAGAGGACTCACTGAATTTATTTTTAGATAAAAAAATAGACCCATTTGGGTGTTATATGACCGAGTTATGACCTGTACAAAACGTCTTATTTTTCTGACAGCAAGCTGTCTAGTTTCTTAATCTTGTCCCTTTGCATCCCAAACCTCAATATTTGACCATTATTGACCCGAGACCTTGAAGAATGTTTATTACATGAACTAATTGAAAAAAAAAAACTTGAATTAAACACTTAGATTATCACAAATGTTCAGTCCCAAAACAGTTAGTTTAGATTTTAATCTTCTAGTTCACATTAGTAGTTAATCGGTACATAGTTTTGATTGTCCAATGCATCTAGCCATTAAAGAAACAAGATTAATGATTTCAACAATGATTTATAAGTCCAAGATGTTGGTTATGAACAGGTCATACAAGATTACAACCCAATTTTGATAGATTCAAGAATATATACAAGGATCAAGAATTAGGGTTTTATCGGTTAGCGTGTCCAACACTCAAAACACCTAGATCTTCACGATCCGACGTCCAACCAGAGAGTACAAGAATATTAGATGATGATTTTGTGTTTAGATGATGAATATCATCCATAACGAGGTAAGAACAACGAATAAAAAAATCAAGCAACGATTTTATTTACCGAAAGTTTAGAAGATGAAGAAGGCTTGCTTAAAATCCAATCTTGAATGTCTTGATTATTTCAAAAATCAATGGAATGATATGATGATGCTGATTTTCTATGAATATGATAAAGAACAAGAAGAAATTGGGTTGTGGTGGCTAGGGTTTCAACTAGAAAGTATCTTGGAGAGAAAGTTTGCAAAAGTGAGAAAACAAGGGGGAATTCCCCCTTTTCTTGGATTCGGCCACAACAAGGGCACTTCGGGCCCTTGGCCTGTCTTGTCCGATCCGTCTCGTCTCGAATCACGTGTCGACTAATTTTTACGTTTTTAAATTCCGCGCGCTAAAACGATTCCAACGAACTATTATATGCCCTAGAAATTGGATTATTTATATTTTTGGACTACTTTTAGTTTATTTAATAGACTTTAGGCAAAGTCCATGAATGACTGGTTAGTTGGGTTTAACGTAAATTTTAGCTTTTCACCTTTTTAAAAATCCTTGATTAGGCTCAATACACAGGACATTGTACGATGGCAAGCCCAATGGTCATCTTATTGGCAATAATCCAAGGCCCAATTCTATAACATAGGCCCATTAAGCTAAAATTTAAATCAACACTGAAATGAGCAATCAATTAAGACTGAGCCTAAATCTAACAAAAATCAAAGTCAAAAGTCAAAATCAAGGTCAACACACCTATTTTGGTGATGGATGTCACACTTTCCTTGGAAGAACTTAATGAACTGGCTGACATTAAGGTGTCAAAAGAGAGGAAGGAAGCAAAGGCTGCAGAGTTGCTCCTTAAAATCAAAGAAAAAGGAAGAAGAAAAAGATTATACAAAGCTCCTACCCTCTCCCCAGTTCAAGAAAGCCCTTAGGCAGAGGTTATGGCAACTGAACAAGAAACTAAGGCAGTTAGGGAACAAGACAGGCAAAACATGATAACCTACCTGAGTGCCATAGGCCTCTATCAGGTAGCAGACCTACTTCTCTTGTCTTATGAGTATATAGAATTTGAATACCTCAAGTAGCTTGAGCAAGAAGTTCTGAAAGAGTAAAAGGATGCTAAGAGGAAGATTAGGGAAGAGCCTACAAAGTCATGATCCACCATCCGAGCTAATCAGAAGAAGTCTGCTCATAGACAAAAGATGGTGAGTTTTTTGAAGCTGTATGGGATCTCCGGAAGGAGACTTAGTCCAATGTCTCTATCCACCATGGATGAGCACATTAGAGTGATCAAGCAGATGATCAAAAAAGGTGAGATGGTTGACTTTCATTCTCTACCAAGTCAGGCTGCACCTAAAGCTGAGGTCAAGGTTGGACCACAAGAGACAACTCAACCAGGACCTAGTGCTGTATTTCAGCAAGCTTCATCTTTTAACCCACAACAGGGTCCCGATCCCTCTTTGTTAGACCCTGAACGGATCATACTTGCCAACTCAAGAGGTGGTTGGAGGTTGTTCTGGTTGGAAAACATTACATACAGAAGATTACAGAAGACTTTTGTACAGAAGAACAAGAAGATCAGAAAAGGCTAAGTATAAAGTACCCGCATTTGTTAATGTGGATTACTTGTGAACAAATGCTGACAAATGTTTGTTCACCCGCATTAACAAATGCGGATGAAGACAAGAAATGCTAAACAAGAAGTGTTCGCCCGTATTAGTTTATGCGGATGAACAGAAGAAATGCTGAACAAGAAGTGTTCACCCGCATTAGTTTATGCGGATGAACAAATAAAAATGCTAATGAAGACACAACAAATACGGATGACATGACAACAGATGCGGATGAAGACAAGATAACAAATGCGGATGAACAACTTACAAATGTTTATATTTATTTTGCACTTAGACTAGATTCTCATGTATAAGTCAGGAGTAGTTTAGTCTTTTGTACAGGCAATGTGTATATCTATAAATAGGGTTTCATACCCAAACTTTGTAAGGTTTTTTGAATTCAACAGTTATAACATTATTATTATACATCTGTGACTTCTGTGTTCATGTGTGTTATTTACACAGACATTTATTTCAGTTTCAACTATTCTGTAATATAGTAATTCCACGACTATATTACTGACTTAGTCTACATATTCGATCCTAGGTTGAGTCACATCAACCGAGAATATCATTCTCAAACCCAGTTAATTGGTATCAGAGCCTCGGCTCTTGAATTCATCACAGAATCATTTCAGATTGTGTGTGAAAATCGATTGAACTGTAGACTGACTTGTTTATCAGCAAGAGCTATACTTCTGATAAACATACACACTGAAATCGAACACCAAGAAGTGGTAACCATTTTGATCTGTTGTTGTCAAACCTTCCCTCACACAAACAACAAAAACATAGAATTCCTTCGTACTAATAGATTTGAACTTAACAGATCTGGTAAAGACTGTGAACAGAAAATTCAGAGAACAACTCACTGCTCAAACTTAAAATCAACTTAAAACCTTACTCAACCAAGTTAAAATTAGTTTATCTAACATGGATTCTCACAATCTTTCTGAAATTGGGCATGCTTCTAAACCTCCTCTGCTTAAACACAAATTTGAGTTTAAGCAGTGGAAAATTCATTTTAGGAACTACATTACAGGTGTAGATCCTGACTACTGGATATCTATTTGCAAAGGTCCCTACATTCCACTGTCTCTAAATACTGATCAGTACAAAACTGCAAGAATTCCCATTGAGGATCCCACTTTAAATCTTAATGTTGAAGAATATAAGAAAATCAAGATTGATATTAGAGCTTATTCCATCCTTACATAAGCACTAAAAATGGATGTTTTGAAAAAATTAGAAAAATATGGAACTGCTAAGGGGGTTTGGGATGCTCTACAGATCATGTGTGAGGGAAGTAGTGAAGTGACTGAAATTAACAAAGATAAGCTAATAAACCAATATGAAACTTTTCATCACACGAAAGGAGAGTCAATTTCAAGACAACTTCATAGATTTGTTCAACTTGTAAATGATCTTGAAATCATGGGGGTCAATTACAAAGAAAAAGAAATGTACAAGAAAATGCTGCGCAGTTTACCAGAAAGCTGGAAACAAAATGCCACTATGTTTGGAGAGTACAAGCTTGGATATCATGATTGCCAAAATTAAGGCTCTGGAGCTGGATGAAAGGAGTAGAAATCTCAGTGGACCATAAGTCATAGAGGCTTACAAGTTTCCATCAGAAACTCATTCTGTTGAGAATGCATTTGTGATTAAAGAAGATGACTTTCTTTCATCTGGTGACCAGTCAAAGACAACTGGATTCTGTGCTGCTCAACAACATAAACCCTCATCTTCTACTCAGCCCATAGCAACACCCTGTAGTATGCCCAATGAGCAAAGATATGAAGAACAGAAGGCTACTTATAGTGCCTTTGTTGCTAGCTTTGAAGCCTATCTTGGGGGGAGACTCACATCAGCACACTTGATTCAAGAGGATCTGGAAGAGATAGATCCTGATGATGTTGAAGAAATGGATTTACAATGGCAGATGGCCATGATTGCCATGAGAGCAAAGAAGTTCTTTCGTAAAGGGAAGAAACTGAGTCTTGATAAGAATACCAAGCTGGGGTATGACAAATCCAAGATTAAGTGCTTTAACTGTGGAATGACTGGTCATTTCTCTCGAGAATGTAATTCTCCCAGGAGAAGCAACACCAACTTTCAAAGACCCACACATGGCTAGCATTCATCTCAAGACAATACCAACTTTCAATCAAGCAACTCTCATCTACACCAGCAGCAGAATCAGCAACAGCCAATTCAGCAAAGACAACCTTTGCTGACTCATCAATCTCAAGGAAGTAATCAACAAACTTCCAATGCACTTGTTATCAGGCAAGATGGAGTTTGTGATTGGAGCTTGTATGCTGAGGAAGTCCAACCACAGTTTTAGAATCATGCACTTATGGCACATATCAATGATGGACCAACTCCAATGCCATCTGAGGTAAAATCTAATTTATGTTCTGAAAAATGTGTTCTAGAAGTACAGGGGTACAGGGAACACAATCACAAATTGGCTAATAAAATAAGATAAGAAAAGGTGAAATCAGAGATGTTAAAACAAGAAATGAGAATTTATGAAGTTAAAATCAAATCTCTGTTATCTGACATGGAAACACTCCATGGTGAAAAGTACACACTTGTGGCTGAAAATGAGAGGTTAACTAAATTGTTGACCAAATCAAAAGCTGAGCAATCAGCTACTGAAGTAAAACTTGAAAAGTTTCAGCTCTCATCTGTCAAGCTGCAAGAGTTACTTGTGTCTCAAAAGGGGGCTAAAGATATGACTGGGATAGGATACAAAACTTGTCTTCCTCCATATAATGATAACTACACTGTTATGCCTGAGTCACTTACTCAATCAGATACAAAAGAATCTAAAATTATTGAAACCAAAGCAATGACTTCTCAAACAACAAATCCTCAAAACAAACTAGGTGTTTACATTGAAACTGATGAGGATAAAATCAGATTGGGTCATCCTATCAAAATCAAAGAGTGCTCAGACAAACCTGTGGTTATAAGAAACCAAAGAGCCCAGTCAAATCAATTATGCCTTTTGTAAAATTTGTTCCACAAAATCTTAAAATGAATCACACTGCTGAATGCTCAGTGAAACCATCTCCTGAAAGCAGATCTGATTATGAGATCATATCTCCTAAAAATTCAAGCAAATCAGATAAGGTTTCATTGAAATTCAAGGATAAAACCAAAGTTCCCTTAGTCACCAAAAAGAACACCACTTTTGTACAAAAATCTAAAGTGAAATCTGATTCACCATCTTCATCAAATATCAGACAAGGAATTGGGTTTGATATTTGCAACAAAAAACATGTAGAACAATTCGATAGGGAAATAAAGCAAGACAGAAAGAAGCAGCATCAGTCCACAAAAACAAAGCCAGTCAGAATTATGAAACAATCTGTTGGCACCCCAAAGACTGATGTGACTTCTCTATCAAGATTAAAGGACAATCAAATGCATTGTGAATTCTGTGATATGACCAATCACAATACAGATGAGTGCTACTTCACTGAGTACTGCTCTATCTGTGACATGAACAATCACTCAATGAAAAATTGTCATTTTAACAAATATTGTTCATTATGTGAATACAATTGATTGTTACTTTAATAAAAAAGGATTGAAAATTTCACAAAACAAGCCCATTTCATCAGTTCCAACTGACAAGGTCAGACACAAAAGTCCAACAAACCTGAACAAATCACTGAATTCTCATCAAAAATATAAAATTAAAGTGATTACTGACAAGCAAAAATCTGTTCAACCTTTACACAAAAATCAAAAGGAAAGATTTGTATACTCTTCTGACACATCAGATGAAATTGATGAAATCAAACTTCAAAGAAGTAATAGAAAAGTGTTGAAATCATCCTCCTCTAAAACTCAAACAAGAGGAAAATATCAAGAGGTAACAGTGATTGATGCAAAAGGACGACTCAAGACCATTATGGCTTGGGCTCCTCATTCTAACTAGTTCTTTTTATGCTTGTAGGGTCATTCATACAGGTCCAATAGCTTATGGTACATGGACAGTGGATGCTCCCGACACATGACTGGAGACAGTTCCCCCCTTCATGATTTCAAGCATATTCAAGGAACTACTGTAGCATTTGGAGGAGATTCACAAGGTGGTAGAATTACAAGAGAATGTTCTGTGACAAATGGACTGCTGAGCTTTGATAAAGTGAACTACTACGAGCAACTGAACTTCAATCTGCTCAGCGTGTCTCAAATCTGTGACAAGAAATATTCCACTCACTTCACAGACTCTCATTGCTACATTCTGAAACCAAGATTTTACATTCCTGAATAATGGGTTGTCTTGAAGACACCAAGGAAGAATAACACCTATGTCTTGAACCTTAATTCTGCTCATCCGTCTGAAGAGACATGTCTTTTGTCTAAAGCATCTTTTGATGAGTCATAACTTTGGCATAGACGTTTAGGACACACGAACTTTAAAAACATGAACAGATTGGTCAAAGGAAACCATCTAATTGGTTTACCTCAAAAAGAATTTCATTTTGTTGATCACTGTACTGCATGTCTTAAAGGAAAACAGCATAAATCCTCTCATAAGATAAAGCTTGTGAACATAAACAATTCTCCTTTGAAGTTACTTCATATGGATCTCTTCGGTCCAACTCATGTCATGAGTATTGGAAAGAAGCACTATTGTTTGGTGATCATAGATGACTTTACACGATTTACATGGGTCTTCTTTTTACTTCACAAAAACGAGGTGTCCCTAATAATAAAAGATTTTATCACAAAAATAGAAAATCAACTTGATTTAAAAGTAAAATCAATCAGAAGTGATAACGGGACAGAATTCAAAAATGAGGATCTTAGTTCATTTTGCACACACAAAGGCATTGTTCATCAATTCAGTGCAGCTCGGACTCCACAGCAAAATAGAGTGGCTGAAAGGAGGAATAGAACACTAATTGAAGTAGCACGAACAATGCTGGAAAATGCAAAACTGCCCATTACATTTTGGACAGAAGCTGTCAACACTTCATGTTTTGTGCAAAATCAAACTTTGATAATTAAAGAAAACAATAAAACTCCTTATGAACTCCTTTTTCACAGAAAACCTTTTATTGGATTTTTGAAGTCATTTGGATGTCCGGTCTTAATATTAAACAGCAGAGACCATTTAGGAAAGTTTGCTCCTAAGTCTGACGAGGGATTCTTTATGGGATATTCCTCTGTTTCAAAGGCTTTTAGGGTGTTTAATCCTAGATTAAACATCATTGATGAATCAACAGACATTCAATTCAATGAGCACTCTTTTCCCAAATCATTAAACGGTCCTGATTGGTTGTTTGATATTGACTCATTTACAAGATCTTTTGATCAGTTTAACTTGTCAAATACAGGATCCTTTGGCTCAGTGGATAGAAGAACTGATTTTCCTATGATTCCACCTTCTTCTGATGATCAAGCTAATAAGGAAGTGCCACTACAATCTGATCCTGTGAGACCGGTTATACAAAATCAAAGTATTTCAACTGAGGCTGATCATGGCTCAATGCCTTTTCCTTCAGCTGAACCATCAACTGAAGTGAGAAACCCTAAACCAGCTTGTGCACCAGTTGAAAATAACAGAAATTCAAATGATGAAAGTATCCAAAGTGTTGCTGAAGCTGAAGATGCTAAACCTTCTGATTCCTTTCATCATTCTCCCACATCACCACCACAAGATGCCTCTCACCAAGATGATCTGAATGTCTCCAATCTTGATGTGTCCATTGCTGGAGATTTGTTTCCAATTACCAGGACACACAAGAATCATCCAGTGTCCAACATTATTGGTGATTTAGATGAGCGGGTGACACGAAGCAAGTCAAGTATTGCAAACATCTATTTGTTTTATTGTTTTTTGTGTCAAACTGTACCCAAAACATTAAAGAGGCTCTTCAAGACAATAGCTGGATTGAGGCAATGCAGGAAAAATTGCTACAATTCAAGAAACAAGAAGTATGGCAACTGGTGGATCTTCCTGAAGTTCAATACCCTATCAGCACCAGATGGCTATACAGAAAGAAGACTGATGACAGAGGGATTGTCATCAGAAACAAAGCAAGGTTGGTAGCACAGGGCTATACATAAGAAGAAGGAGATTATGATGAGGTGTTTGCTCCTGTTGCCAGATTAGAAGCCATATGACTATTTCTTGCGTACTCTGCTTCCATGAAATTCACAGTTTATCAAATGGATGTAAAGTGTGCATTTTTGTATGCTAAGATCTCTAAAGAAGTCTACTTGAGTCAACCACCAGGCTTTGAGGATCCTAATTTCCCTCACAGGGTATACAAGCTTGATAAAGCTTTGTATGGCTCACATCGAGCCCCTCGGAAATGGTATGAGACTCTGTCATCCTTTCTTCTTGACCATCGTTATGAAAGAGGAAAGATTGTTCAGACTTTGTTCAGAAAGAGAAAAGGGAATGAGATGCTGCTTGTCTAGATTTATGTGGATGATATCATCTTTGGCTCCACCAACAAACAACTCTGCAAAGACTTTGAAGATCTTATGCATTCAAAATTTCAAATGAGTGCTATGGGAGAACTCACATTCTTCCTAGGTCTTCAAGTACAACAAACATCTAGTGGAATCTTCATCAACCAGTCAAAATATGTGGAATCCATGTTGAAGAAGTTTCACTTTGCAGACTGTCAGTCCATCAGAACACCTGTTGATACAAAAGTGAAGATTGGTCCAGACACAGATGGAAAATCTATGGATCAGACTCTTTATCGATCCATGATTGGTTCACTCATGTATTTAACAGCCAGTAGACCTGACGTTATGTTTGGTGTTTGTGTTTGTGCCAGATATCAGGCAGATCCCAAGGAATCTCACGTGAATGTAGTCAAGAGGATATTTAGATATCTTAAGGGCAAACCTGCTCTTGGATTATGGTATCCTAAGGAAGGAGACTTCAATCTCTATGCATATACGGACAGTGACTACAGGGGATGCAATTTTAATAGAAAGTCCACATCTGGCGGTTGTCAATTTCTTGGTCCCAGACTGGTGTCATGGCAGTGCAAGAGACAGACCAATGTTTCTGTATCGACAGCTGAAGCTGAATACATTACAACATCAACTTGTTGTTCTCAAGTTCTCTGGATTCAAAACTAGATGCTTGATTATGGTTATAATTTCTTGCAAACACCAATCCATATTGACAACACTGCTGCAGTCTTCATAACAAACAATCCAGTTCGGCACTTAAAAACAAAACATATTGAAATTAGATATCACTCTTTGAGAGACTGTGCTGAAAAAGCTTTAATCAAGCTGATTCATGTTCACACAGACAATCAACTAGCTGATTTGTTTACTAAGGCATTTGACCCAAGTCGGTTTGAATTCTTAGCCCAATCAATTGGCATGATTAACCTTGAGTAAAAAATATATATATATTTTTTGTGTTTAAACCAAAATTTACAAAAAAAATGATGAATCCAACAAAAAAATTTCAAAAGGAAGTCATCTTTGCTGTTTAAACCAAAATTTTCAAAAACATCAAAAATTCACAATAATTCAAAAAGAAATCAATTTTTGTTGAAGTTCTTGATTTGTACTTCTTTGGGAAATGATATAATTACAGTCGTTACATCATTCACTGTGCTTAATTCAATATCTTGAAAGACTGACATGACTTACCTGATATGTGGGTAGGCTCAACTTGGAACAGAAGATAAATGTTATGATAAACTAAAGATCACATTCAACTGTGAATGCATCATCTCAGAGCATGTAAGTATCTAATCCATCCTAGTGTATGTATGTGTAGCTTCCTAAACACACCAGGGCATGATACTTTATGAATCTCACTCACACACATCAGTTTCTCCTTTGTTTTGCTGAGTAAAGACCTGGGGAAACAAGCATATAATGCTGATGTAATGATCCAAAAAGAGTCCCAATGAGGAACACATCCAATCTGGGTGACAAATAAAACAAAATACTACATTCCAAGTGAATGAACAAAAAGAATCCTAAAGTGGATCACCTTCCAAAGTGAAGAGCAAAAAGAATCCTAATGAGGATCAAATAACAATAAGGATCAGGTAAAAGAATCCTAATGTGGATCCCTCTTACCCAAAATGAATGAGATTTCAAAATTTAAATGACCGGGTTTTGAAAGTTATGAGAAAGTTCTACCATACAGTACATGAGGGTAGTTGATCTTGCTATGCTTATGGGTGTGAGGTACATGTTGAATGTTTAATTCAATCAAAACATGATAATAATCACATGCATTACAATATTGACCAAGCATGAGTTTAAAAGGACATACATACCTTCAATCAATAAGTTCATGACAACTTGCACTTATAAAAGATAAGATTGATATGATGCCAAAATTTCAAACAATAGTACAAAATTTCTACATTTACAGATAAGCAAAACAAGCAAAAATTCAGAAATATTTTCCTTAAATTTTATAAATTTGTTTAAATTGTTTTCCCATATGGATATAAACTTTAGGGGGAGTCACAAAATTTTAAAAGGAAATATTTACAAAAACATAAAATTGGCAACTTTGTTTAAAGTGATTGTGTCTGTGTGGAAATTATAACATAAACAGCTTCAGAAGATGCACAAGGCCCAAAATCAATCAAACTGGGAAATCTATATCACATCAAAGATACATGTCAATCCAAGCAAGAATTGACAATCTCAGAATCTGCTAAATCAGAAACACCAAAAATGCAGACTTATCTTCATAAAAACAAAAACAGTTGTACAAAACCAGTTAGAATCATCCACTGCAACTACATTAATTTTTGACAAGTTCAAAATTTAATGCGGGTGAAGGTAGCCCTGTCATTTAACCAATGTGGGTAACTGTTTTTGTACAAGTAAAATTAATACGGACAACAAAGTGTTCTTCTGCATTTGCTACAGTAAATGCGGACAGTTCAACTCATCAACATTTGTCACAGTAAATGCAGACAAGTCATTTGTTCTCCCGCATTTGCTACAGTAAATGCTGAGACTTACTTCAGCATTTGCTACAATAAATGCTGATAAGTTAACTTTGTTCACCCGCATTTTGCTACAGTAAATGCGAATAGGTAAAATTAGTTCTTCCGCATTTGTTACAGTAAATGCTGACAAATTTAATTTGTTCATCAGCATTTGTTACAGTAAATGCGCCCATAAAAATTCTCTATGCGCATTTGCTACAGTATAGAACTTTTCTGCACTTGTAAAATCTTATGAAAATTATGAGATGTGCTATAAATACTCATTTAATGTGAGTCATTTATTACTTTTCAAATTTTGAGTGAACTTTTTATAGTGAGACGAGCGCCATATACTGTTCTTCTTCAACATTCAAATCTTCTCTAATCGAGAATCATTGTGTTCAAATCTAACATCAAAACATCCAAAAGTGTCTGTTGAATCGAAGTATTGTCATCTACAAGGTGATTATCAAAATCTGAAAACCTTCTACTGTCGAACAAATGCTGAGACATGGAACCCTAATTTTGAGAAATTCTTAAAATACACTCAAGAACAATGGATTTACATGAATGACAGATTTCATTAAAACCAATGATTAGTGTAAACATCAAGGATTTCCTGTGCTTCTAAAAACAACTAAGACATCGATAAACAGAGGATACAATCCTACAACAATGTTGAAACCTAATCAACTGTTTAAGATGTAAAACTTTGAAACACAATCGACATCATTTCAAATCATCTGAAAAGCACAAAGTGTTTATCATTCAAAATCAAAACTAGGTCAAACCACCTAATGTAACAGTAACATTCATAATCACTATTTTGACCTGAAAAGTCAAAATTTGACAAATCAAACTCAATTCATATTCATTTGAGATATATTTTCCATAATGTTCACTAATTCATTCATATCTTTTGCAGATTTCATATGGCTAATCTGACTTGGAGTAAACTCCACAATGTCAGTGGCTTTCTTAATCCTAATGTCCCTGAAGCAAAAGGACTCAGAGATATGATCAGATTCATTTCCACTACTAGAATTACTCCTGCTATCATAATTAGACCTGTTATATATGAGAATTACATAAGAGCATTTTGGGGAAATGCTGAGGTATTGGAGGTTGATGGAACAAAAGTAATTTCAGGAAGAATAGCTGATGATCATACCTTAGTAATATCAAAACAAACTGTGAGAGAAAGCCTATAGTTTGGAGATGATCCCAACTCCCCAATAGAATTTGATGATGAGGATATTATGACATTTTTTGCAAACATTGGATATGAAGGAGGATTTGAAGCTAAACAAATTGTCAAAGGATTAGTAGACCTACAATGGAGATTCTTGATTCATTATGTCCAACATTGTCTGTCAAAAAGAAAGACAGGTTGGAATGATATTCCATTGACAACCTCTTCAATGATATGTGCATTATGCTCAAACAGACCATTTAACTACTCTGCTTATGTATTCAATGGTCTGGTTTCAAACATCCAAGATGGAAGGAGGAATATGTTTCTAATGTATCCAAGATTCATCCAGTGCTTCATCAATGAAGTTTTCCCTGAGATGGCATTAGAAGGTCCCATTTTAGATATCCCTCATTATAATGCCAAGTCTTACAAGTACATCAAAAAGAGGGATCTTAGAAACTTATATAGTGGTACTTTCTTCCCACTACTGCCATAGATGCAACGGCAGATTAATCCTTAAGAAGAAGTACATGATATTGAGGAACAAGCTCAAGATAATGTTCCTATTGAGGAACCTATTCATGAAGAGGCTACTGATGTTGTACAAGAAAGAGATGACCAAACTATTGAGGAACAGCCTACTGCTGATGAGCATGCAGCAACACAAGATGAAATATTAAAGACAATGTCACCACATGTTGATGTAGGTGGTGATCTTCACATTGAGCCTTCAATACATGATGCTGAGATTCATTCCCTTTTTAGGGTTGATCCTATTGTGTCACCTCCATTTTCTCCTATTCACATCCAGCAAGAATCCTAAGAGAGCTCATCACATGAAGCAGCTGCTGATGCTGGTGTATTTGGTAAATCAACCAATTCATCAGATTCTTCAAGTCATCTGATGATGAGGAGGAACAGCAGCAATTTATACAATTACCAAAGAGGCAAATATTCTCTGAGGATGCTCCTTCTGAGAGCTTTGCTAAGTCTGAGATCAATAGACCTGATGAAAAAGACAAAATGATCTCTGACTTGATGATAAAATTTTCTAGAATGGAGAAAACACTGGATAGAAGAACAAGGATTATTAATGATAGAATTCAAGAGTTGGATGAAAAGGATAAGGAACTGAAGGAATTAAAAACCAATTATGAGGCTGAGTTGAGAAAAAGAGATGATGAGATAAGCAAACTTAAATCCTCATTAGAAATGTCAAGAGAAGAAATTTGTGGCCATGTTGAAACTGTTGCCATCCAAATTGTGGCAATGGAAGAACAAGAACATCTAATTGAGACTCAAACTGAGATTATTGATGATCTAAACAAAAGGAATGAGGAGTTGACAAAAAAGGTTGCTGAGTTGGAATTGATTGTGCAACTGAAAGAAGAGTTTATAAGAGAAAGGACTAAAAAAGTTAGTGAAGAAATAGAACAACAAGCATCCCCACAACAAGAACAAGAAGGAGAGATTAGATATGATGAAAGTTGGGAAATGGTAGTTCATTCTGATCCTTCCACAGAAGATGAAAACATGATGAAAGATTTGATAGAAGATATGGATAGATATTCTTCAAGTGAATTCATTATAGATGAGGAATTCTAGGATTACATTAAAGACACTAAATCCCCTTCTGATTCTATAGTTGTAATTCCACCACATCCTGTCCCAATAGAAGAAGAACTCAGGTTGCAGCTTGTTCCTGCTGTTACCTTAACTGTTGAACAACAAAATTTGATCAAAAACCTTTGTGAAGAGTTTAAAGAAAAAGAAACAGCTGAAAAGAATAGAAAAGAAGCTAAACAATAGGAAATCATTGCTGAAATAGAGGCTGTTGAGGAAAAACAACAGGCCAAAGCTGATGTAGCATCCACATCAGGACCCAGAGTGATTACATACAAGAGGAAAAGAAAGTACTTGACTGAAAAAGCAAAAGGAAAACTTCCTATGGTTGAGGAAGAACAACCAAAGAAGAAGGATAGAGATGATCCTAGGAGTTTAGCAGCAATTGCTGAATTCTTAGAGGAGCATAAACAAGCAGAGAAAGAGTTACAATAGTCTCTTGAAATGATAATGTTAGAAGAAGGAGAGATTGAAGATGAACAAACTGAGAAACCTAGTGATATGGACAGCCCTGCTATCATTGAGCCATCAGTAGAAAGTATGATTAAGAAAGCAAAGACAGATGATCTTATGGTTTATGCAATGTATCTAATCAATCATGGATATCATGCTGACATTGTATTTAACATGACCTATGAGGAAATTGTTGAGGAGGTGAAAAGGATGGAAAAGTTGTTGGACCCATCCTTTGTCATAGAATATGAGAAGGAGAAAGAGACTATCAAGCCAACAACTAGTATCACAAAGCCTGCAAAGAAGCATGACACCCAAACAACATATCCTGATCCCTACAGTATGACAGATAGGGAGATGAAGGATTATCTTTCTAAATAGGGATGTACAAGAAGAAAACTTGGAAACATGAAAACCAACTCACTCAGGGCTGCAATGCTGAAAATGATCAATGATAAAAGAGATAGACTGAAATCTCTTGAAGAAGAGGTAATTAGAAAGAAGCCCTGAACTAGAACATATGCATAAGATGTGCAATTAACTACAAAAGACCAGGATGTTCTGGCCCCTATTCTGCACAAGAATCCAGAGTGGTTCATTGAACCTTCTCAGTTTAAACTACAAGAAGGGTTGACCACTGCTGAAATGATTAGAGGGGTATCTACTCCCAAAGGCAAACCAGATGTCAAAATTATTGCCTGGAAGTACAATAGCAGTTGGAACATGTTCATGGTGAAGAGAATCTCAGGCCTAGTGTAGTTCTTTACTGAATATACAGCCTTGGTTAATTCTATGAAGGTCCATGATTTAAAAGAGTTGTCTGATCTGGACCTAATCAATCATGATGGAATGTATAGGGGTTATGAGTTTGAAGATATTCTAAAGATGTTCAAGAGAACCAACAACTTCAAGTCTCTGAAAGCCATTTGTATTAGAAAAGACAAAACATTCAGGAATCCCTTTGAACAAAAGAAGAAAAGAGAAGCAGAAGAGGTGGTGTTTCCTGAGTTACATATAAAACCAACAGAAACATTAAAAAGGAAAATGATTGATGGTACTCATAAGACCAAACCAATTTCTAATGTGTTTTATGATGAGAAAACTTTTTAGTTGGTGATTGAAAGGAAATAGGGAGGAAAAGAAGCCCATGAAATCAGAATTTTTAGTGGGTATGAGGTGAGGTTACTTGATGAATCCTATATACACTACATCTACACAAGACTCTTTAGATCTCTCAACAATAAGGCTGCAAAAGATGATCTGGAGTTCATTCTGAAGTGTGTTAAGATTTTGAAGTTGGCATTTGATAGAATTACCAAGAAAAGAGAGAAAAGGAAGAAGAGAAAGCTACCATTGCAGATGGGTAACATACTAAAGCTTAAGGTGGATGCTGATGGATCTCACCTGATTCATAGAGACGGGTTATCTTCTATTTCAATTTGGGAACCCATCTCATTGAAACAAATGCCCATTGCTGCTATTCACAATATGAGTGAAATGAAGATTCATGTTTAGAGTAGAGACAAGATGAAGGAAGCTTGAGATTTCTCTAATATGATCAAGGCAATTCTTAATCCCTCAATGGCAAAACCAGAACCACAAGAAGAAGCTACTACAACAATCTCTCCAACAACAGTCCAAAAGAAGGCTTCATATCAAGACCAACCAGAATCATCACAACCACCTCCTCCATCACACTCTTGAGGAACCCAGGCAGTATAATCCTTAGGGGGAGTATTGTTAGACCCTGAAAGGATCATACTTGCCAACTCAAGAGGTGGTTGGAGGTTGTTCTGGTTGGAAAACATTACATACAGAAGATAATAGAAGATTACAGAAGAGTTTTGTATAGAAGAACAAGAAGATCAGAAAAGGCTAAGTATAAAGTACCCGCATTTGTTAATGCAGAGTACTTATGAACAAATGCTAACAAATGTTTGTTCACCCACATTAACAAATAAGGATGAAGACAAGAAATGCTGAACAAGAAGTGTTCACCCACATTAGTTTATGCGGATGAACAAAAGAAATGCTGAACAATAAGTGTTCACCCACAAGAAATGCTGAACCAGAAGTGTTCACCCGCATTAGTTTATGCGGATGAACAGAAGAAATGCTGAACAAGAAGTGTTCACCCGCATTAGTTTATGCGGATGAACAAATACAAATGCTGATGAAGACACAACAAATGTGGATGACAAGACAACAAATGCGGATGAAGACAAGATAACCAATGCAGATGAACAACTTACAAATGTTTATATTTATTTTGTACTTAGACTAGATTCTCATGTATAAGTCAGGGGTAGTTTAGTCTTTCATACAGGCAATGTGTATGCCTATAAATAGGGTTTCATACCCTAACTTTGTAAGGTTTTTTGACTTCAATAGTTATAACATTATTATTATACATCTGTGACTTATGTGTTCATGTGTGTTATTTACACAGACATTTATTTCAGTTTCAACTGTTCTGTAATATAGTAATTCCGCAACTATATTACTGACTTAGTCTACATATTCGATCCTAGGTTGAGTCACATCAATCGAGAATATCATTCTCAAACCCAGTCACTCTCCTTTTCAACCTATGAAGGAAAAGGACCCAACTGAGAAGGATAAAGAAGAACTGTTGGTCCATTTGATCAATAATCAATGCAAATGATTTAGAAAACACAATGAATCCCACTAAATAATAACAATCTCTCAATATAAGCAAACACAAGTTTCAAGTATTTCTTAATAATCTCCAAACTAGAACAATGAAGATGAAATGAGGCTCAAATATGATAACAATAAGATTCCAACCAATACACAGCAATAACACAATCACAATAACAAGATTTTAGTATTAGGGTTTTGTACAACATTTTTTACAATGAGTGAATCATACAATATATAAGCAGACCTAGTTTGAAACTGTCTAGACTAAAACCTAGTTTCACCTGGTGACAAAACATGGTTTCGCCGGGTGACCTAGACCAGCTGACTACAAGCGAAACTCAGTTTCGCTAAGAACAAAAACTACAAAATACAAAAGAAGTAATCTAACATTTATCCTATTACATTAATAAACAAAAACATAAACAACAGTGGTGAGTCCAACCTATTCTTGATCATCAATACTCCCCCTAGGTTGGACCTCACCCACTGGATCTTCTGATTGATCTCCGATTGTTTCTTCAACTTATTGAACCTCTTTTGCAACTGTAACAGATGCTTCTTTTTTAGCTCCAGCAGAACTCTCTTCCTCTCACCGTGCACTGGCCTTTTCAAATTGCTTTGTCAAATCCTGCGCTTCCATCCTTAGTTTGTCAGCTTGAAGTACTTTCTCTGCTAGCTCCCTGACTTTAGCCCTTACCCCTCAAGCCTTGTTTGCAACCCTCATGAACAGGCTTGCTTCATTCCTTGTTTCAGCTTCGACTCCCGCCTTGATATGGTTCTCACACAACACCGCCAGATCTTCATCACAAAAAGCGAATACTTGCATAGGATCAAACAGTTTGATTTCCTAGTCATCCTTCACTCTAATCACGACTTCACCAGTGTTATAGTTGTAGAACCATTTTTCAAACTTCTACAGCCTTGGGGGTTGTGGATAGGGTATCCTCACTCGGTCCACCATCTTGGCTGGTTTCAGCCCTAATACAATTTTCCCTTTTCTAGTGACCCAATCCATGTCTTTCTTTGATCTCCTTCTCTCCGTTTTCATATATCCAAATTCCTTAAAGTTGTACTTAAGCCCCTTCTGAATCTTATTTTCTAGCATAATTGCCCTCTCTTTTAGAATAAGGGAATATTAGCTAACCTTCTCAAATCCCATCTCGGCAAGGTCTTAAATGCCTTCCTTTTATGTAGATATGAGATTCCCCCTCCTCTTCTCTTAATCATGAACATCTTTAATTCATTGTTGTATTTCCAATAATTTATCTTCTTGTCAGATTCCTTCCTGCTTGGTTCTTTTATGTTTTGAAATAATAGGGTCAGTTGTTCTGGTTCTTTCTCCTTGATGAACCGATCTTCCTTGTCTAACTCTATAATATCTCCATCAGTTGAACTCCTCTGAGCCACATATGTCATTGGTCGCTCGTCTACCTCATAGTATTCAGGCTCAGAATCATAATCCACTAATTTCTCTTCAATCTCCTCTTCTTCATCTCTTATCTTGAACTCATTACCTCTCTTTTCTCCTCCAACTCCTTCATCTCATGTTACTTCATCACCAATCAGATCAACATTTATAGCAAGCCCCATATCTATAAATCCTACCTCTACAACCTCACTCATATTCCCTACAACGCTTCTTGTACCACTTCCTCTCTCATCTGTAGCTCCTCTTACTCTAGCCGCAGCACCAACATTTCCTTTATCAACTCCAAATCCACCAATATCACTGACTCCAGCACCATAACCACCATCACCACTGCCACTAGCACCCGCTCTACCAACATCAACACCACTTGCATCAACTCTAGCTCCACTTGTGCCTTCTCCTACCCTAGTTGAACTCCCCACTTTCAGAAAGGAATACTTAGATGTATCAGTAAGATCATCTAACTCAACTTGAGTTAACTGATTGGGCAGGCTAACATTAGCTTTCAGCTCGTTCAATTCCTTGAGTAGTCTCTTGATTAAATCTTGTTGGTCTAACATCAATCTCTTCATGCTCTCTATTTCCTTATCTTCCTCCTTCTCTCTCAATTCTTGATTCACCAACTTTGTCTTGATCATCCCAATTATTTTTGCCAATGATGTATTCAGATTTTGAATGACATCTTGGTCAAGCTTTAATCTGGGATCCCTCCTTTCTTTAAACACTTGTTGCTTATACTTAGTTCTCCTTTCAGTGACATTAGTTGGTTCTCCCTTATCTGCCTTCTTCTTTGTCTGTTTCTCCCTCTAGACCCTTATTTCCTCTTCAACCTCGTCAATTTCATCTTCTAGATTGTACTTTTTGTCTTTAGCATATCTCTTTCTCTTCTTTATAGCCTCAGCCTGCTTTTCTTGATTTTCTTCTGCATTTCTATTTTCATTCTCAATCAGCCTTTTGATGTAATTCCACCTCTCAGCAGGGTACGTGTTTTCCCAAAGATATGTTATCTTCCTACTGAAGTCATGTCTTACAGTCGAGCAGTCTGCAAATATTCTGGTATTCATTTGCACTAGTTTCTTAGTTTCTCCATGTCTAGGCAGATCAGGCTTCAAATCATTTAACATCTGCACAAATCTTGGATACAACAACCACTTATTCTTCTTCAAAGCCATTATATTTTCAGTCATGCAATCAAAGATTAACTTGGCAATGTTGGCCTTCTGTCCTCTACAAAACACAATCATGGCCCTGGCCCATTGCAAATTTAAACCATCCAACACTCCTTTCCTATGGTCCAGGCACATAATGAATAAGTGTGCTATGTATCTCCATTCCTTAGATAGGAGGGACTTCTTGATTTCTTTCTTGGAGCTAAAAGGAGGTTCCTCATACCCGATGCTTCTAAATGCATCTAACACTTGTACATCAGACAGCACCACCTCATCCCCACAGTCTTCCTCCAACTTCAATACTCTGGCCACAGTCTCAACAGAAATAGCAAATTCGTGGCCAAGGACTCTATCTGTAATCCGGTGTGGATTAGACCCAAGGTCATACTCTGCAGTTCTCCAGAAGTCTCTGACATGAAGATCATAGATAGTGGGCATGTGAGATATGGCATAACTAATCGGGGATTCCTTCGGCCACTTGATGCAATCTCTAAATCCAACGACCTTCGAGTTGCTGTCATCCTGTAATGCTACAATGTTGGTTCTCTCATTAAACTTCAAGTTTGCCATCTAAACAGAAAAAAACAAAAGTTGGTCAGTTAAAACTATAGTTTCGTTCGACATAAATTTTGAAATCATGTTACTCAGAGCTTAGCAAATATGTTGGCGAATCTATAGATTCGCTTAGCGAAAGAGCCAGCGAAACTTATTTTGTAAATTTGAGAATTTTAAATTTTTATATATAAAAAAATATAATTAAATTTTTTAAGGATTTTCATAAACACAAGCTTTTGAGAAGAACTTCTTCTCCCCACAAAACCAACACAAAAAAATAGAAATTAATAAATAAAAACAAAAACAAAAAAGAATAAAAGGATATAAGCACTTCTTTTTCAAAAAGTTTTCCAGAGAGTCATAGATTGGCGGGATTGCTGATATGTTTGTCCTTTTAAGCCCATGCCTTATTCTTTTCAACATGTAATCTACAGTTTTCTTTATCATGTTTTGGTTTTAATTAAAGAAGCTCTAGTAACTTGGTCCCCAAAGACATTTGGCAAAGAACTCATCTTGTCCTCATGGTTTATTGAGCAATATGATTGACTCTGCTTGATTTTCTTTTGAGATTTCAATAATGATCTTAATTTAAGAAACATCGAGCCTTTATTTGGAGAACCGATGATGAGAGCTCCAGGTCTACACTCACGTATAACAGAGGAGATGATCATCTGATCATGCTGATGAGAGCTCCAGGTCTATACTCACGTATAACAGAGAAGATCATCACTCTAGGTCAATGTTCACACGTAACAGAGGAGATAAGCACGAGATATAATTCTGAAGAGCTAACGAGAAGATTCAATTCATAGACTTTTCTAAAGAGCTAGACTAGAAGCATTTATTGTACTAACTAGAAGCATCATTCAGGACATAGGGATAGGGAGATTTTGGGGATTTTGGAGAAATCAAAACAGAGATTTGAATTCTCAACCCGTTTTTGACAAGGACTTGTAACTTTGTGTTGGCCAAGATGTCAATGGGATAATCCTTATCACTGAGTTTTTAAACTTTAGTTTAGCTACACGATCACTATTTACTTCGTTTTCCGGCTCAGCCTACCATGCATATCCTTACACAAGGCTGTTGACCTCCTTCAAACTCTTTTTTCGGGGTTCCTGAAAGGACAAAATTGAAAAAAAAAAACTTTAAGAGTTTAATATTTATTCTCCCCCTAAATTTCTATTTAATTTCCCAGTAAAAGAAATTTCTAATTTTTTCATATTTTTAAAGAACAAAATAGTGAAGGAAAATGGGACACGAAGTTTCTCAAGCTTGATAAAAAGAGAAGATGAATATAAAAGAGTTATTTATAATTGTTACACAATTTTTTATGAAAAGACTTTTTCAAAAGATATTAAACCCAAAATGGAGATCAGTTCGTAAAGACGAGGTTTATCAAATGTTTTTGTGAAAAGATCCGCTTTTTGATTCTTTGTGTTAATTGGAATAATATCAATGAAGCCCTTTTCCTGAGTATCCCAAATTGCATGAATCCTTGTTTCAATGTGCTTGGTACGAGTGTGATGAATTGGATTTTTGGTGATTCCAATAGCTGCTCCATTATCACAAAAGAGTGGTGTATGAAGAAAATTGATTCCATAATCCATCATCTGATGTTGAATCCAGAGCACTTGGTAGCAGCAACTTGATGCAGCAACATATTTAGCTTCCCCTGTAGATAGAGAGACTGTTGTCTGCTTTTTACTCTGTCATGAAATATGACAATCCCCAAGATATTGACATCTTCCAGTGATGGATTTCCGGTTAATCCTGTAACCACCATGATCACTATCAGAATAACCATGTAGATCAAAGTTTCCTCCTTTTGGATATCAAAAACCCAAACTAGAGGAACCATTAAAGTAATAAAAGATGCGTTTAATAGCTTTTTCATGGGATTCTTTTGGGTTGGCTTGATAATGGGCACAGTAGCACACAACGAATGTAATATCCGGACGACTAGCCATGAGATACATGAGAGATCCAATCATAGAACGATAGCGATGAGCATCCATGGATTTCCCATTATCATCAGGAGTTAAGCAGGTTTGAGTAGTGAATGGAGTGAGTTCTGGAGAAGCATCATCCATCTTGTACTTCTTGAGAATCTCTTGAATGTACTTTTCTTGGTGAATAAGATTACCATCAGGCTTTTGTTCAACCTACAACCCTAAGAAAAAGCACATCTCCCCCATCATGCTCATTTCAAAGAGATCCTTCATCACTTCTTCAAATTCTCTACAAGGTTTCTCATTTATTAACCTGAAAATAATATCATCAACATACACTTGAACAATCAACATCTCACTATCGACCTCCTTCTTGAATAGTATCATATCTGTTATACCACGAGAGAAACCCTAAGAAGATACTGTGTCAGTGTTTCATACCAGATACGGGGAGCTTGATGCAATCCATATAATGATTTATCAAGCTTATACACTTTCTCCAAAAAATCTAGATCCTCAAAACCTGGTGGCTAACAAACATAAATCTCCTCATCAATGTTCCCATAGGGAAATGTACACTTCACGTCCATCTGAAAAACTTTGAAGTTCTTGTGAGCAGCGTGAGCAAGAAAGATTTTGATGGCTTCAATGCAGGCAACCGGAGTAAATACTTCGGTGTAGTCAATTCCCTCCTCCTGAGCAAATCCATGAACAACCAGTCTTGGTTTTTTTCTTACTATGACACCTCGATCATCTGGCTTGTTCCTGAATACCCATTTGGTATCGATGGGAAATTTGTTTGGAGGAAGACCAACTAACTCCCAAACTTTCAACTTCCTGATCTGCTGAAGCTCCAACTGCATAGATTCAACCCAACTTGGGTCTTGAAGTGCTGCTGAGATATTCTTGGGAACAATTTGAGATAAGAAACATGCATAGAGACATTCATTGATCAATCCAGACTGACTCCGAGTCCTCACACCATTTGTAATGGATCCAATGATATAATTATGTGGGTGATCTTTTGAGGTTTTGAAGTTAGTGGTAAGGGTTAATGGGTTGGATTGAGATGAGGATGCAGTTTGTGATGGTGAAGTTGGTTGTGATGGAGGAATTGGTTGTGGTGGAGGTGTAGGTGGAGGATCAAATGGATGTGGAGGTGGAGGATCAATTGGTGGTTGTGGATGGGGTTCAGGTTGAGGAATTATTTGCACATTGGTTTGAGGAATGACATCATTGTCAAATACTGGAAGGTTGAATGATTTGAAGACAGTGTTGGAGTCATAGAACCATTCTGGGTCAGACCCCATGTTTGGTGAATTTGACTCCTGCCAATCAACATAAAAGGATTCCTGCACAATAAGCGTTCTTTTGTTGTAAACCCTATACGACTTTATGAGGTAGAATAACCAACAAAGAAGCATTCATCAGAAACTGCACTAAACTTTGACTTCTGAGCTTGAGTATTCAAGCAAAGTGCACAAGCAACCAAACGGACGGAAGAAGTCAATCAAGGGTTTCCTTTTACGAGGAAGTTCATAAGGAGTCTTCATCTTGTCTTTCAGAATTAGAACCCTGTTAAGTACATATGATGCATAATTGACAGCTTTTGCCCATTAAATAATTGGAAGCTTTGACTGAATCAGCATAGTCCTTGCCGCTTCAATAAGGGTCCGATTCTTCCTTTTCGCAACACCATTTTGTTGAGGTGTCCTAGCAGCACTGAACTGTCTGAGAATCCCTTTGCTTGCATAGAAAGAATCAAAGATATGGTTTCTGAATTCAGTGCCATTATCACTTCTATTGGCCATCACCTTCCTTTTATTGATGGTTTCAATTGAGAAGATCAGCTTTGCAACTCTTCTGCGGTGTCTCCCTTGTGTGCTAGAAATCTTACCCAAGAGTATCTGAAGTAATCATCTATAACAACCAAACAATAAGATTTCTTAGCAATGGATTTAACACTAATAGGACCAAATAAGTCGATATGTAACAATTCAAGGGGTTTTGAAATAGTATTTTCAAGCTTAAGCTTGTGTGGCCTTTTGTGCTATTTTCCTTGACCACAAGCCATGCGCTTTTCTACCACTGAAAAATCTTTAAGTGGTAGCCCCTCATAAGATTGTTCTTAACCAACTTATTAATATTTTTAAAATTAATGTGTCCTAATCTTCTATGCCACAAGAAGGATTCAGAAGATGAAGCTTTTGACAGGAAACAAGTCACGGTTGAGGTGGACTCTTTTGATCCCATATCCAGCAGATATGTATCATTCTTCCTCGGAGCATGCATGATCACTAAATCCTCTGGGATAATAAACTCTGCTTTAAGAAACACGCATTCGTTGGACATGAACAGTACTGGAATATCTTTATCATAGATTTGTGATACACTCAACATATTGAATGCTAGCTCTGGGACATAGTTCACTTTCTCCAGAGTCAAAGAACCATTTGATACTTCCCCTTGACTAATCATCTTTCCTCCTTTCTTATCTCCAGCAAAAGCAACATATCTTCCATTTATAATACGATAATTTGTAAGCAAGTCCTTCAACCTGGTCATATGCCTAGAATATCCGCTATCAACATGCCAATAGCTATTGACAGCTTTCCTGGAATGATCCTGGTATTAGAACAAAGATTATTAAGATTTGGAAATTAGGACCCAAGTTTTGACTAACCTAGGTCTCGAAACTGAAGATTTTTTATAGAAAAAATTATTTACAAAATGATTTAATCTACTTCCTAAAGAACTATTACTTACATTTCTTCCAATATTCTCAGGGCAATGTTTAATTATATGATCATCCTTCCCACATTTAAAACAATGAGATTTTAAACCTTTCTTCTTACATTTTGAAACTGGAGCTTGATCTATTGATCTCTCTTCCTCACACTTAGACATGCATGAATCAGGATCGCTATAAGATTCATATGATTCTTTTGATTTTTCTTTTGTAACGTTAATTTTAGCAGATTCTGGTTCATTTACATCAATATTACTGACATTTGAGGAAGTTGTGTCCTTTTCTTTAGGTTTAGAAATCAGAATTGGTGTAAAA
The DNA here is from genome assembly GCA_025506505.1 of Flaveria sonorensis. Taxonomy (NCBI): domain Eukaryota; kingdom Viridiplantae; phylum Streptophyta; class Magnoliopsida; order Asterales; family Asteraceae; genus Flaveria; species Flaveria sonorensis. The sequence continues at coordinate 23,672,956 of CM046423.1, read as the reverse complement.
GATGAAATTGGATGAGAAAAGAACTTTTCAAAACAATTTGATTTTGTTTGTCTGTCTGAAACTTTACTTGAACAAGCATCATTTTCATTAACACAAGCATTTGAAACATCATGATTTGATTCATAAACATCTGAAGATGAACAAGCTGGACTAGAGCTAGAACAACACACACCATTGTCTGTAATACACTTTTGGGAAACAAATCTACTTAAGCTATTATCTATTGAAGACTTTTTGGAATCAGAAATACTAATACTAGAGCTACCCAGACCACTACTTGCACCATAATCATACTCCTCTCGAATCTCCTTATGATTTACTCCCTCTAAACCTGCATACAAACTGTTAGTATCTTGCTGAATTATTTCATTAGTTGGATGACATGTAGGCATAGGAGAATAACAATAAGTACTCGGAGGAGGATAAACATGAGTGATTTCTTTGCTTCCTAAACCAGTCTTAATTCTAGCCCCCCATTGTTTCTTGCAAAGTTCCTCATGTTTCATCCCCGAAATGGTCCATCTTTTAAGTTTGGTTTTCAGCTTGCTTGTTTCAAATTCAGCAAGTGCCACACATTTATTTAAAACACTTATTTTAACGTTTTTTTCCAAAAGATTTCTTTTTAAATGCTCATTTTCTTTTAAAGCTTCATTTAACGTAACAAAATATTTAAACTCATTTGTTTTAAGTTCTTTGTTAATCTATTTTATTTCCTTTTCATTTTTTAACAATAACTTGTTAGCTTTATAAACCCTAAATAAATGAATTTTGTAGGGAGGAGAACACATGTCTTGGATTACATCATAAGGAAGTCCCATAACTACTTTTTCAGCAGCTAGGGCTTTTTCGCATTGACAGACGGGAGTGTGTTTTTGTATTCTTCCTCCTCCATGGCTTTCTTCCTTGCTTCCTCAGCTTGACTTCTTTCTTGCCCTCCTTGATCATAGATCTCAAGCTTCACTTCACTTGTTTCACCTTCTTATTGCTTCCGATCCTCAGCATCTTCACAACCTTTCACTTTTTCCCCATCATCTTCATAACAACCTTTTTCTTCACGAACCTTACCAACTTTTTCCTCTGGAGCTTGAATCTGTTGCACACCACCTTCATTAACTGCTTCATCTTGAATTTCACACCTAAACTCTCTGAAAGGATCAAAATCTTCAACTGAATCCACATCACTATCCACCACCTCAGCCACCAGAGCATGATTGATCTCTTCTTCAGTTTCTTTGATTTTAGCACTCCAATCAAAGTTTGTGATTAATGTTGTTTCCTTCTTTGGCTTGGCTTCTTCTTTTTCAATAATCGGGATGTCTTTTGAAGTTCCACAAGTTCCCAGTTCAGTGATGATTGGAGATGGACAATCTCTTTTGAAGTGACCTGATTGTTTGCAGTTGAAACATCTCAATTTTGACTTATCATACCCAAGTTTTGAGTTTTGGTTCTGATTGCCAAAGTTTCTCCTGCCAGTTCTTTCCATAAACCTTCTTGCATGCAACGTGAGCATGACCATCTACCACAGGATATCAGTTTCCTCCAAGTCATCAGGATCCACCTGATACATATCTTCCATTGTCATTCCTATTCCTTTTAACACCCCCTCAACCAAAGCTTCATAACTATGCACAAACATTCCAAACAGTACCATTGTATCAGACGGAACTTGAGTAGTGTGATGCCTTTGAGTTTGAACCAACACTTGATAATCCACCGCCAGACTTGTCTGTTACACCATATCCATAAGACCCACCATAAGCTGCACCATACATTAAAGAGTTTGCAGCGGATAAAATTAATGCAACATTTTGTGGATAAACGGTAGCTAGCACCATGGATTGATTGTATTCTCTTCTTTTCATATCCAAATCAAATTACTTCAGTTTGTTGATAACATCCATGAGTTTATAATCAGCAAAATTTCTTTCATGCTTCAACAATCTAACTTGTAATCTCCACTGCAGTGAGAGGGAATCCAAGAGTTTTGTGACTTGTTCATGGTTACCCAACTGTTCATCATATTTCTTTAAGTTGCTTGAGACAGATAGAAATCGGTTAGTGAGATCAGTAAGGCTTTCATTTTTGTGTCCAACAAACGAGTTAAACTCTTTTTCAGCTAGAGCTTTCTTGTCCTTTTTCAAATCCTCATTACCATCATAAAATTCACACAATGAATCATACAAGGACTTTGCATTCTTGTGCTCAGCAAAACGATTATAGATGTCTTGAGATAAACATAGAGTTAAAGCCCCGAATGCTTTCTGATCACAGTCGATTAACTTAAGGTCTCTTTCTGTAAAGGTTAATGGAACAGTGTTTGGTGAGGTAACTTGTCTGATAGTGACGGTTGGAGTATGTGGACCATTGACGATTGATTCCCACTAGTTGTGATCGGTATAATAGAAGAAAGCTTTCAAACAACGTTTCCGATCTTCAAAATTATCACCATTGATAAGCCTCGGTGACCTATTGGGTGCTACACTCTCGAAATCAGAAATTGTGATATTTATTGTCATTTTTACAACAAAAGATAATTTTGTTGGACACCTCTAATTTCGCTGGACACCTCTAATTTTGCTGCTACTTTCGCTGGGAAACGGGGCAGTAGTTTCGCTTGAACAGATGCTTGGAAACTCTAGTTAGGCAATAGATTTGCTGAAACCAGTAGAACTTTCATTCTCAATGAGGTACTTTCGCTGGGCAACAAAGATGAAATTCCAAAATCACCAATCTGTGGTTTCGCTGGAATAGTAGGTAGTTTTGTTGGATGAAACTGCAGTTTCGTTGGATGAATCTGCGAGTTTTATGGAAACGAAATCAACCAAAACTCACCCAAATCACAATGAGTTTGTGATCAGATGATTGAGATAGCTTCCTTTGCAAATAACAGATGATCCTCAATTGATTTTCATACCAAAAACACTCAAAATAAGATCCAATATGAATGAAATAGTGTTTTAGCCAAAAAAAACCAATCAAAAACTCAACAAATCAAGAGCACTAAGGCTCTAATACCATATTGTTGGTCCATTTGATCGATAATCAGTGCGAATGATTTAGAAAACACAATGAATCCCACTGAATAACAACAATCTCTCAATATAAGCAAACACAAGTTTCAAGTATTTCTCAATAATCTCCAAACTAGAACAATGAAGATGAAATGAGGCTCAAATATGATAACAATAAGCTTCCAGCCAATACATAGCAATGACACAATCATAATAACAAGATTTTCGTATTAGGGTTTTGTACAACATTTTTTACAATGAGTGAATCATACAATATATAAGCAGACCTAGTTTCGCTGACAGTTTTGCTGACCAGTGAAACTGTCTAGACCAAAACCTAGTTTCACCCGATGACAAAACATAGTTTCATCGAGTGACCTAGACCAGCTGACTACGAGCGAAACTCAGTTTCGTTTGTAGTTTCGCCGAGAACAAAAACTAAAAAATACAAAAGAAGTAATCTAATATTGTTAGGTCTAGATCTTTTGTATAGGTTTAGATGATTTGTAATCCCTTGTAATGAACATCTGTAATTCTTTATCCATATTATTATGTGTGTTGATTGTCTGTGTAATTGCAGGAAACATCATACTTGGTCAATTTGGAAAATTGACCAAGTGCAAGAATTATCTGTGGATGAATAAGTTTGTTCTTCCGTAGATGTTTTGAGGAACACAAGTACAAGAACTCCTGCGGATGAACAAGTTGTTCTTTCATAGATGTTCTGTGGATCATAAAAGAAACAAGTCAAACTTGCATCCGTAGATCTCCTGCGGAAGCACAGTAACATGTACAGAAGAACAAGTCCAGAGATCAAGTTGCTGATGCTGCTACGGTAGAAGGAAGTTTGCTCCTGAGGATGAAGTTCAAGATGATCAATGATCCAACTCCTACGGAAGTTCTACTCCTACGGAAGGCTTACTCTTACGGAAGAACAAAATACTTGTATGATCTCAAATCATCAAGTACGCAACATAAAGTCATCAAGTCAACCTGTCAGAGTGACGTCATCAAGTCAATGACTACGGGAGACTGTATTTATGTCAACAAAATATTCCACGTCACATCAAGAATATTCCTTTTGTATTGAATCCCTCTGCCTATAAATATAAGGCATGGGTGCACTCATTTAAGGAGAGATTGAGAGATTGAGAGAGATATCGATACACAAATAGAGATTCATATTCTTAGAAATGATATCACTCAATTAATCAATCAATATAGCAAAACACCAAGAACACCAAGAACACCTAGCAATTACCATATCATCAAATCATAAAATCAATTGTAATAGATTTATTATCAAAGAAGATCAATTGAAACTATCTTTTTGTTGAATTATTTTATTCTGTTTTCAATTTGTTTCATCTGTTCTTCGTCGATTTCAATTTCATAAACAATTAATTAAACAACAAGTATTGATAATTCCGCGATCTTTATTTGTTAAATCAAACTAATAATTCCTGCTTCGATCCTTGGATTCACAGGTGGTATTAGAGCCTCGAGCTCATTGATCTAGATCAATTAATCTATCAGTTTGATTATTTTAATTGATTGTTTGTTTCATTAAATCATCAAAACCTTGTTATATCGATCATTAATCACTGTTCCATTGCTCTATTAATTTCGATTTGCATCAGAATCGCTTACGATTCGTAGATTTGTGTTATTGGGCGATATCCCAAGGTTTTTCAAACAAGTTTGAACAAAACCCATCATCATCTAACATCTTAATTTCAAATTAACTGTGAATATACTGAGCGATTTGACTAATTTGACCACAAGTTCTTATTTAATTAAGAGTGTGTTATTAATTAGTCCATTCACAACAGAAGTCATTAATTTAAAGGAATTTTTTTTTATTTGACTTGATATCAATATTATCAGTGACTTGTTATTGCTGTGTTAGTGTGTTTGTTGTGTTAGTTGATAATTTTGATAATTAACAAAGTTAATTAAAATGAGCAATTCAGCAGTTGGAGCTTATCAACCTCCAAAGTTGGAGAACAAATCTAATTTTAAAACATGGAAAATCATATTCAGGAACCACGTTAACTATACAGATTCTGACTTATGGGTGTCTATTACTAAAGGTCCTTACATTCCACCAGCTTTAGGACCTAATTATAAAGAAAACAATCAGCCCATAAGTTTGAAAAATCTGTCTCCTGATGATGCCAAGAAAGTAAAAATTGACATTAAGGCCTATAGTATGCTTACTATGGCTTTACCTGAAGACCTCTTGATCAGGTGTGAAGCATACAAAACAGCCAAGACATTATGAAAAATTCTTCAAACTTTGTGTGAAGGAAGTGATGAGATTAGAAGCATCAGGAAGGATACTCTTCGTTCATAGTATGAAACTTTTCATCATATTGTGGGTGAATCTGTTCCTCAACAACTCCACAGATACATGCAACTTATTACTAAGATGAATATCTTTGAGTTGAAGTATAGCAATGAGAAGTTGAACAAAAAGATGCCCCACTCCTTGCCAGAGAGTTGGACTCAAACTGTGTCTATGTTCAAGAATATTCTTGATCTAAAGGCAATTGGGTTAGACACTTTGGTTGCAAAGGTGGAAGCTTTAGAGTTAGATAAGAAAACCAGAAACAAGAGTGTAAAAGCATCTATTGCACCATATTAATTCAAAGAAACTAAGGGTGCTGGAAGTGCATTCATCTCCATTGATGATGATGAAAGCTCTTGTGTTCAGAGTGATTATGAAGAGGAAATTGGTTTCTATGCTGCTAAGTCCTCTAATTTAAACTCTCAAAACACTTCAAACAGGAAAGCAAAAGGGAAATCTGATGATTCAATGCTAAAGCAGCAAAGGGATCCTCACCCAATAAAAGCAACATTAAATCTGAACCAATCAGTGTGGTTCTAGAATCAGAAGAACAGAAAGCAGCATTTGCAGTATTCACTACTCTGACTCCTTCTCACATCTGCCAATAAGACTTGGAAGAACTTCATCCTGATGAAGTTGAAGAAATGCATTTACAATGGCAAATGGCCATGATTGCTTACAGAGCCAAGATTTATATGAGAAGGAACAAGGGTCTATCTGTAGCGGGGAGAAGAACCAAGATTGGTGTTGACAAATCAAAAGTAAGGTGTTACAAATGCAATTTGTATGGTCACTTTTCAAAGGAATGCAACAGCAATCAACAATCAACAACAAACACAAGACAAGCAAACAGAGAAGCTTCAAGCAACCTCAACTAACAATCTCATCCCCACCAGCCACAAGCCCTTCAGTAGGTACCGGTAACACTAAAGAAAGTAGTTTTATTATTTTGCAGGATGGCATTTGTGACTGTAGCATGTATGAGAAGGAAGTGTGGGAGGAAAGTCAAGCACTGATGGCAAACATGGAGAACAAAATTCCACCAATGGCCACAGAGGAACATCCATGGAGGACTGCCAACAAGTGGTATGTTGATAGTGGTTGTTCCAGGCATATGACAGGAAACTATTCTCTCCTCCATTATTTCAAACAAAAATATGCTTCATATGTGGCAGTTGGTGGAGATAAGAAGGGAGGTAAAATTGTTGGTGAAGGAATGGTAACAAATGGTGAACTCAAATTTGAGAAAGTAAACTTCTGCGAAAATTTGCAATTCAACTTGTTAAGTGTATCTCAAATTTGTAATCAAAATTATACCACTTTATTTGATAACACTTATTGTTACATTCTTAAGCCAGGTTTTCAAATTTCAGCATATTGGATCCTTCTTAAAGCACCAAGAAAAGGCAACACATATGTTTTGGAGATGAACACCTCTCTAACAAGCAATGAAACCTGCCTGATCTCTAAGTCATCAGAAGATGAAGCTCAACTGTGGCATAGAAGAATGGTTCATTCAAACATGAAGAACATGAATAAGTTGGTCAAAAATGACTTAGTCATTGGCTTTCCCAAGAAAGAATTTTACTATTCTAATCATTGTTCATATTGTTACAAAAGAAAACAACATAGGGTGTCACATAAATCCAAACAATCAACACAAACACAACACCACTTAAACTGCTGCACATGGATCTTTTTGGTCCAACTAATGTATTGAGCATTGGTAAAAGTCAATATTGTTTGGTGATTGTTGATGATTTCACTAATTTCATATGGGTCTTTTTCTTAAAACATTAAAGTGAAACATCAAAAACAGTAATGGAGTTTATCACTAAGATTGAAAATCAACTTGATTTAAAGATCAAAATCTTAAGAAGTGATGATGGATCTAAATTTGTTAATCATGTTTTAGATTCCTTTTGCAGGAACAAAGGCATAGCCGGACAATTCAGTGCACCAAGAACTCCACAACAGAATGGAGTTGCTAAAAGAAGAAATAGAACTCTAATTGAAGCAGCAAGAACAATGCTAGCTGATTCACAATTACCAATAACATTTCAGGCAGAAGCAGTGAATACAACATGCAATGTTCAAAACAAGACTTTAATTGTCAAAGAACATAATAAAACACCTTATGAACTTTTGTTTAAAATAAAACCTTTTATAGGCTATCTTAGAGCTTTTGGGTGTCATGTGTCTATTTTAAACACCAAAGATTAATTAGGAAAGCTTGATGAAAAAGCTTATGATGGTTTCTTTATTGGTTACTCATCAACATCTAAATCATATAGAGTCTACAATCCACATCACAACATTGTGGAGGAAACACCTAATGTATCTTTTGATGAATCCTTATTTCTAAAATCTGTAAAAGGATCATCTTGATTGTTTGATATAGATGCATTAATAAATTCATTTAACTCTGGTTATTTGAATGTTGCAGGTCCTACGGATACATGTTATCCTTATGTCCCTCCAAGCATAGGTGAAGTGCCATTGACAGCTAATCCTCCAAGATTACCATAGACACATACTTCAAATGTTGCTGATCCAAGCCCTTCATCTCAAACAAGTAATGACAATTCTAATGGAAATGGAAATTCAACTTCAGAAGAGGCAACTAATGCATCAGCAGAAGTTAACAATGCATTCGCAGAAGTTCCTTATACATCCTTAGATGTTCCATCTACTTCTTGAGATGATTCATTTCCTTCAACTGAAGTTCCTAATCCATCAGAACATATTCCAACAACATTCACATCTACAGATCAATAAACTACAACATCCGTAGTTGTTCCTGTAACTACTGCGAAAGTTATACCTATATCTGCGGAAACAAAAAATCATGAAGATAGATTTCATTCAGCATCAGAAGACCAAAATGATGAGGATTTTGATCACTTTGTTGATTCCCCATCTCAGATGGATCCATCTCCATCAGCCAACATCACTAACTTGGAATCATCCATTCTAGTTGAATCAATTCCAACAACAATAATTCATAAGTATCATCCTATAGAAAACATAATTGGTGATCTTAATGAAAGAACCACAAGAAGTCAAGGGGGAGCTGCCAATATTTGTCTGTTCTCCAGTTTTCTATCACAAGTGGTTCCTCCCAACATAACTACTGCATTGAAAGACAATAGATGGATTGAAGCATTGCAAGAAGAGCTTTAGCAATTTAGAAAGCTGAAAGTTTGGAATCTAGTTGATCTTCCTGAAGTCCAATATCCTATTGGTATAAGGTGGCTTTTCAAGAACAAACTAGATGATAGAGGTATCATCATCAGAAACAAAGCAAGGCTAATAGCACAAGGCTATACTTAAGAAGAAGGGATAGACTATGATGAAGTGTTTGCCCTAGTTGCAAGGATTGAAGCCATTAGAGTCTTTCTAGCCTATGCTTCACATAAGAAGTTCACAGTTTTCCAAATGGATGTAAAATGTGCCTTCTTATATGGTAAAATTGATGAAGAAGTCTATGTTGCCCAACCACCAGGCTTTGAAGATCCTGATTACCCACATAGGGTATACAAGCTTGACAAAGCTTTCTATGGTCTTCATCAGGCACCAAGAAAGTGGTATGAAACATTATCATCTTTTCTGCTCAAGCATGGTTACAAAAGGGGAACTATTGATCAGACTCTCTTCCTCAAACCTGACCATCAAGACCTCTTGGTTTTCTAAATCTATGTGGATGATATCATCTTTGGGTCAATAAACAAAAGATTATGTCAAGACTTTGAATCTTTGATGAAATCTGAGTTTTAAATGAGTTCCATAGGAGAATTAACATTCTTCCTTGGGTTGCAAGTTCATCAGAAATTAGATGGCATTTTCATCAATCAGGAAAAGTATGTGAATCAAATCTTGAAAAAGTGCAACCTTGCTGAGTCTTCTTCATGCAAAACACCAGCATCAACAGTATATAAGATTGCACCTGATCCTAAAGGGAAGTCAGTTGATCCAAGATTATTTAGATCTATGATAGGATCTTTGATATACTTAACGGCCAGTAGACGTGACATAATGTTTGTTGTGTGTGTTTGTGCTAGGTACCAACCAGGCCCCAAGGAGTCACATATGAATGCGGTGAAGAGGATTTTCAGATACCTCAAAGGGAAACCAGCTCTTGGACTTTGGTATCCCAAAGAAGGAGATTTCAAACTCTACTCATATTCTGATAGTGACTTTGGAGGCTGCAACAACAACAGAAAATCAACAACTGGACGTTGTCAATTTATAGGACCAAGACTAGTGTCTTGGTAGTGCAAAAAGCAAACAAATATTTTAGTATCCACAGCTGAGGCTGAGTACATAGCTACTTCAGCTGGTTGCTCTCATGTGTTATGGTTGCAAAACCAACTACTTGATTATGGTTACAATTTTCTTCAAACACCAATTCACATAGATAACTCTGCTGCTATGTTCAACACTGCTAATCTAGTGCAATATAGTAAAATAAAACATATTGAAATCAGATACCATTTTCTGAGAGACTACTCAGAAAAAGGTTTAATCAAGTTGATCAAAGTAGATACAATAAATCAGCTTGTTGATTTATTCACTAAAGCCTTTGATTCAGTTAGATTTAATTTCTTAATCGAGTCTTTAGGCATGATAAACTTAGATTAGTCTTCATCACAAAGAAAAGCATGTTCTGTCAGTCAAATTCATTATATGAAAGAGCCAAAAACATATATAAAACCTATAAAATCCAAAAACATTGTCTTGTTAATATGCTTTCTTGTAAAAGCAGTTCATATTATGGGAAATGATAGTACACTATGCCTTTGAATACTATCCTAAATTTTATCACACAATAAAGACTGTTCAGATGTGATTTGATATGTGAGTAGGTTCAGCTTGAGTAGAAAATATACAAGTTCATGCATAACATAATGTCAAGTTGACTAATTATGGACAATTTCATTTTGAGGAACAAGCAAGTAAGTCTTATCCTGCTGTGATCAACTTACTCACCTAAGCACACTATGTTATGCAACTTTATAACCTCTATCTTTGCGCATCATGGACCTTTTTTTTGTGTAAACAAAGACTTGGGTTCACAGACACCTCTGTTTTACGTAAGTAAAGGCCTGGTGTCCTGATGCTGATCATCAAAAAGTTCCAAAAAGGAATAGCTCTAAAAGAATCCAATGTGATCAATTGTATATTAATTCAAGAGAATCAAAAATCATATCAGCATTAATAAGATTTCCAAGAAATCTTAAGATAGAGTTTATAACTTAAGGAACATAGTTTTAAGTGTGAAAAAGTAAAAATTGACTCATAAACGGAGGACAAACTCTAATGTGAATTGAATGTGGAGTCCATATATGTCTATCTTTAATCAATACCAAAACATGATAAACAGCATGACAAGTTGAAACTATACTATTGCTAGAATCTATGTGGATCATAATGCTTGCAATCAGCACTAGATCTATGTCTACTATTATCTAACAAAACAATTTCAGGAAGTTGCTTAGTGTCATAGTATGATCCCATTGTATGATGTAAATGCTTGTAAATATATTTAAGTTTCTGCCTATAAACAAAAATACAAAAAGATTTTGTTTTTGTTCTTTTATTTGCTAATAAGATTGACAGATAATTGCTTTTTATGCTATTCTCTTTATAAATATTTGATAAATGCATAATTTCATGATTAATCACAAATTTAGGGGGAGTACTCATCAGTATGAAAATTGAGTTTAACATATTTAAATGAAGAAAATTGGAACTTGAGCACTAACTGTAAGGCCCCGTTCCCGGGACGCTTACAGCTGGACCGTCATCACATAAAATATTCAAAATAAACATTTCTTTTGCAGCGGAACTTGAAAACTTACTTTCAATAATAATTAAAACATGTTATCTCGTTACATAAATCGTTTACATATCAAAATACAATAACATGTTAAAATGTGGATGCCAGACTCAAAACGTTACCAGTAGCTTATGCATCCATGCCTGCAACTCCTCAGCATCTACAAAATACCTGCCAACTATTATGCATATAAAAAGTCAGTGACGCTGAGTGAGTTCTAGTTTTAGAACATATCCTTCGTAAACGTATGCGATCACACATCATACGTACACATTGATAATAATATTTATTATCTTCATCATCGTTCAATTCGTACATTTCGTACTTTTATCATTATCTTTCACTTCAATCTGGATCCTGTCTCATGCAATACCCCCGACTCATGTCCGAAGACCGATACTGTGCCGGGGCCTATAAACAAACCCCCGACTCATGTTCGAAGACCGACACAGTACCGGGGTACGCGACAAGGACCCTGTCTCTGTTTGCAACACCCCCAACTCATGTCCGAAGATGGGTACTTTGCCGGGGTCTGTAAACGAACCCCCGACTCATGTCCGAAGACCGACACAGCACCAGGGCGAGCATCAAGACATCACTCGAGTCAATATCTTAGATTAAACCCCTTACGAGTCTGTTGTGACACACAATCACTCACCTCAGCCTGGCATACAAGTCTTTTGTGACAACACAATCACTCACCTCAACCTTGGCTAATGAGTCTTTTGTGACAACACAATCAATCACCTCAGTCTTGCTTGCAAGACTATTATTACGTTCCACTTTTCATTAACATTATCTTTCACTTCGTTACATAATACTTTACGTTCATCAAACATCAAACCACGTAAAGCCATACATCATACACAACGTATAATAAAACATAATACATATGTTTAGAAAACTATTTAACGAAGAAAGACAACACACCACACACGCAACATAAACCACAACACAACATCATGCATGCATCAAGCATAAGCCAATACAACAACAACAGAACCTATCTCAAACAACCTCCTCCTACAACCCCTAAGAAAACCCTAAGTCTAAAACCAGGCGCATGGGACATCTTAGACGCATCAGCAGAAAATTCTAAGTGTAAAAGCTTCTAGTGAGCCCTATTCAGGCGTTCCAACACTTAGCCGCAAGAACAATTCTGGGCGCATGGGCACTATGCGTGCGCAAGACCCACACTTAGCCATTTTCACACTTTCTGGACGCATGGCCACTATTTGGGTGCACCACCTTTGGGCGCATCAGGACCCTTAGGCACATAACATTTGGGCGCATGATAACATTCTGAAATGTGTCTAAACTACCAAAAATCATCCAAAAGGCATTCTAACACTACCCAAGCACAGGTCAAGCATACTAAAGCACTTAAAAGCATACTACCACAATTCTAACCTCTAAAATAGTTCTAAACATACAATCACAACATCACAGACGAACAACAAGCTGAAACATACGGTTATCCTTGAAAACCCTTTACCCAGTATGCATAATAGCTCCAAACACTTTAAAATCTGTAAAAGAGGGGTCTAGAAACTCAACTGAAGCAAATCTTAAACCAGGTACTTCCACCTATGATTTTAGCTTCAAATTCCCGAGAACAACTCTTAAAACATCAAGAACTTCGGTTTAGGACTTAAAACCCAACTGAAACCGAACTCGTGTTCAAGAGAACTCACCTTAGCAGCTTCTTCTTCCTCTTTATCCAAAAACCCACAAGCCTTCACCCTTTTTCTGCTTTGGCCGAAGGCCAAAAGCAGATCTCTGCTTTTAAAGAGGTGGCCATACCTCTTATATTTTTAAAATAATAAAGTTTTTGTCCTTTTACAACTTTAGCCCCTCCACTTGTGTCCATTTACTTTTCTTTCTGGATACTTTTCTTTTCCCTCCTTTTAAATAAAATTCGGGGTGTTACACTAACTTGGCTGCAGGATATCTGAAGTTTTTAACTATATCAATCTTGTATATTTGCCATGAAGCAGAGTTAACAAGGTCCAACAGCAAACAACAAATGATCTAACCTGATGTTAAGATCATATAGCAAAAAGAACAAAATTGATTTTCCATAGATTGGTAACCTACGGATAAAACAGCAAAAACAAAACAAATTTTGCCTTCCGTAGATGTTCTGTGGAAGAATTAATTTGTTTCAAGGATAAAACATCAAAAACATGTTTTGCTTTCCGTAGATATTCTGCGGAAGACAACCTGTTATGGATGAAAAAGAAGTTTTGCCTTCCGTAGATATTCCGTGGAAGAATTAACTTGTGGATAACCACGGAAGGGTAATGAGGGTTAAGGGTCCTACATCAAATAAAAGGATTTAAATTGTCTAAGCGAGTATAGATAATAACCTGACCGTTGTCATTTTTTATTCATTTTTTCAAAACCCTTTTCAAACCTAGAAAAACGCTCTCATAACATAAATCCCTTTATCCGCCAACATTCAAAATTTTCGTTCCACACAACAATCCACACATAAATCACCATTCAAATAACATCATCAATATGGCCAACAGATTTGTAAAAGAAAATGGGAAAAATGCAGATCAAGTATAAATATCATGACCAAAAGAATGCTGTTGGATATTTAACCAAAAAGATTTTGGAAAGAGTTCAAGAATTAAGAGATGTGAACAGAGAATTACAAGAATCTAAACCTAAAGGGGAGTATTGTTAGGTCTAGATCTTTTGTATAGATTTAGATGATTTTGTAATCCCTTGTAATGAATATTTGTAATTCTTTATCCATATTATTATGTGTGTTGATTGTGTGTGTAATTGAAAGAAACATCATACTTGGTCAATTTGGAAAATAGACCAAGTGCAAGAATTATTTGCGGATGAACAAGTTTGTTCTTCCGTAGATGTTCTGAGGAACACAAGTACAAGAACTCCTATGGATGAACAAGTTGTTCTTGCGTAGATGTTCTGCGGATCATAAAAGAAACTAGTCAAACATGCATCCGTAGATCTCATGCGGAAGCACAGTAACATCTACTGAAGAACAAGTCCAAAGATCAAGTTGCTACTGCTACTGTGGAAGAAGGAAGTTTGCTCCTGAGGATGAAGTTCAAGATGATCAAAGATCCAACTTGTAAGGAAGGCCAACTCCTATGGAAGTTCAACTCCAACGGAAGGCTTACTCCTACAGAAGAACAAAATACTTGTATGATCTCAAATGATCAACTACGCAACATAAAGTCATCAAGTCAACCTGTCAGAGTGACGTCATCAAGTCAACAACTACGGGAGACTATATTTATGTCAAGCAAATATTCCACGTCACAACAAGAATATTCCTTTTGTATTGAATCCCTCTGCCTATAAATATAAGGCATGGGTGCACTCATTTAAGGAGAGATTGAGAGATTAAGAGAGATATCGATACACAAATAGAGATTCATATTCTTAGAAAAAATATCACTCAATCAATCAATCAATATAGCAGAACACCAAGCACACCTAGCAATTACCATATCATCAAAACATCAAAATCAATTGTAATCGATTCATTATGAATGAAGATCGATTGAAACTATCTTTTTGTTGCATTATTTTATTCTGTTTTCAATTTGTTACATCTGTTCTTTGTCGATTTCAATTTCATAAAAATTAATTAAACGAAAAGTATGGATAATTCCGTGATATTTATTTGTTAAATCAAACTGATAATTCCTGCTTTGATCCTTAGATTCACAGGTGGTATCAGAGCCTCGTGCTTATTGATCTAGATCAATTGATCTATCAGTTTGATTATTTTAATTGGTTGTTTGTTTCATTAAATCATCAAACCTTGTTATATCGATCATTAATCACTGTTTCATTGCTCGATTAATTTTGATTTGCAACAGAATCGCTTACGATTCCTGGATTTGTGTTATTGTGCGATGTCCCAAGGCTGTTCAAACAAGTTTGAACAAAACCCATCATCATCAAACATCTTAATTTCAAATTAACTGTGAATATATTGAGCGATTTGACTAATTTTAACCACAACTTCTTATTTAATTAAGAGTGTGTTATTAATTAGTCCATTCACAACAGAAGTCATTAATCTAAAGGAATTTTTGTCTTAGTTGATTTGATATCAATATTATCAGTGATTTGTTATTGTTGTGTTAGTGTATTTGCTGTGTTAGTTGATAATTTTGATAATTAACAAAGTTAATTAAAATGAGCAATTCAGCAGTTGGAGCTTATCAACCTCCAAAGTTGGAGAACAAATCTGATTTTAAAACATGGAAAATCATATTCAGGAACCACATTAACTATACAGATTCTGACTTATGGGTGTCCATTACTAAAGGTCCTTACATTCCACCTGCTTTAGGACCTGATTATAAAGACAACAATCAGCCCATAAGTTTGAAAAATCTGTCTCCTGATAATGCCAAGAAAGTCAAAATCGACATTAAGGCCTATAGTATGCTTACTATGGCTTTACCTGAAGACCTCTTGATCGGGTGTGAAGCATACAAAATAGCCAACTCATTATGAAAAATTCTTCAAACTTTGTGTGAAGGAAGTGATGAGATTAGAAGCAACAGGAAGGATACTCTTTGTTCACAGTATGAAACTTTTCATCATATTATGGGTGAATCTGTTCCTCAAAAACTCCACAGATACATGCAACTTATTACTGTGATGAATATCTTTGAGTTAAAGTATAGCAATGAGGAGTTGAAAAAAAAGATGCTCCACTCCTTGCCTGAAAGTTGGACTCAAATTGTGTCTATGTTCAAGAATACTCTTAATCTGAAGGCAATTGGGTTAGACACTTTGGTTGCAAAGGTGGAAGCTTTGGAGTTAGATGAGAAAACCAGAAACAAGAGCGTAAAAGCATCTATTGCACCATATCTATTCAAAGAAACTAAGGGTGCTGGAAGTGCATTCATCTTCATTAATGATGATGAAAGCTCTTGTGTTGAGAGTGATTATGAAGAGGAAACTGGTTTCTATGCTGCTAAGTCCTCTAAATTAAACTCTAAAAACACTTCAAACAGGAAAGCAAAAGGGAAATCTGATGATTCAATGCTAAAGTAGCAAAGGGATCCTCACCCAACAAAAGCAACACCAAATCTGAACCAATCACTGTGGTTCTAGAATCAGAAGAATAGAAAGCAGCATTTACAGCATTCAGTTCAAGCTTTCAAGCTTATTTGGGTAGTACTCTGACTCCTGCTCACATCTGCTAACAAGACCTGGAAGAACTTCATCCTGATGAAGTTGAAGAAATGGATTTACAATGGAAAATGGCCATGATTGCTTACAGCGCCAAGATGTATATGTGGAGGAACAAGGGTCTATCTGTAGTAGGGAGAAGAACCAAGATTGGTGTTGACAAATCAAAAGTAAGGTGTTACAAATGCAATTTGTATGGTCACTTTTCAAGGGAATGCAACAGCAATCAACAATCAACAATAGACACAAGACAAGCAAAATAGAGAAGCTTCAAGCAACCTCAACTAACAATCTCATCCCCACCAGCCATAAGCCCTTCAGCAGGTACCAGTAACACTAAAGAAACTAGTTTTATTATTTTGTAGGATGGTACTTGTGACTGGAGCATGTATGAGAAGGAAGTGTGGGAGGAAAGTCAAGCACTGATGGCAAACATGGAGAACAAAATTCCACCCATGGCCACAGAGGAACTTCCATGGAGGACTGGTAACAAGTGGTATGTTGACAGTGGTTGTTCCAGGCATATGACAGGAAACTATTCTCTCCTCCATTATTTCAAACATAAAAATGCTTCATATGTGGTAGTTGGTGGAGATAAGAAGGGAGGTAAAATTGATGGTGAAGGAATGGTAACAAATGGTGTACTCAAATTTAAGAAAGTAAACTTCTATGAAAAATTGCAATTCAACTTGTTAAGTGTATCTCAAATTTGCGATCAAAATTATACCACTTTATTCGATAACACTTATTGTTACATTCTTAAGCTAGGCTTTGAAATTACAACAGACCGGATCCTTCTTAAAGCACCATGAAAACGCAACACATATGTTTTGGACATGAAAAACACCTCTCTAACAAGCAATGAAACCTGCCTGATCTCTAACTCATCAGAAGATGAAGCTCAATTGGGGCATAAAAGAATGGTTCATTCAAACATGAAGAACATGAATAAGTTGGTCAAAAATGACTTAGTCATTGGCTTTCCCAAGAAAGAATTTTACTATTCTAATCATTGTTCATATTGTTACAAAAGAAAACAACATAGGGTGTCACATAAATCCAAACAATCAACACAAACACAACACCACTTAAACTGCTGCACATGGATCTTTTTGGTCCAACTAATGTATTGAGCATTGGTAAAAGTCAATATTGTTTGGTGTTTGTTGATGATTTCACTAATTTCATATGGGTCTTTTTCTTAAAACATTAAAGTGAAACATCAAAAACAGTAATGGAGTTTATCACTAAGATTGAAAATCAACTTGATTTAAAGATCAAAATCTTAAGAAGTGATGATGGATCTAAATTTGTTAATCATGTTTTAGATTCCTTTTGCAGGAACAAAGGCATAGCCGGACAATTCAGTGCACCAAGAACTCCACAACAGAATGGAGTTGCTAAAAGAAGAAATAGAACTCTAATTGAAGCAGCAAGAACAATGCTAGCTGATTCACAATTACCAATAACATTTTAGGCAAAAGCAGTGAATACAACATGCAATGTTCAAAACAAGACTTTAATTGTCAAAGAACATAATAAAACACCTTATGAACTTTTGTTTAAAATAAAACCTTTTATAGGATATCTTAGAGCTTTTGGGTGTCATGTGTCTATTTTAAACACCAAAGATCAATTTGGAAAGTTTGATGAAAAAGCTTATGATGGTTTCTTTGTTGGTTACTCATCAACATCTAAATCATATAGAGTCTACAATCTACATCATAACATTATGGAGGAAACACCTAATGTATCTTTAGATGAATCGTTATTTCCAAAATCTATAAAAGGATCATCTTGTTTGTTTGATATAGATGCATTAAAAAATTCATTTAACTCTGGTTATTTGAATGTTGCATGTCCTACGGATACATGTTATCCTTATGTCCCTCCATGCATGGGTGAAGTGCCATTGACAGCTGATCCTCCAAGATTACCCCAGACACATACTTCAAATGTTGCTGATCCAGGACCTTCATCTCAAACAAGCAATGACAATTCTAATGGAAATGGAAATTCAACTTCAGAAGAGGTAACTAATGCATTAGCAGAAGTTAACAATGCATCCGCAAAAGTTCCTTCTACATCCGTAGATGTTCCATCTATTTCTGGAGATGATTCATTTTCTTCAACTAAAGTTTCCAACCCATCAAAAAACATTCCAACAGCATTCACATCTGCAGATCAACAAACTACAACATCCATAATTGTTCCTGTAACTGCTGCGGAAGTTATACCTACATCTGCGGAAACACAAAATCATGAAGATGGATTTCATTCAGCATTAGAAGACCAAAATGATGAAGATTTTGATTACTTTGTTGATTCCCCATCTCAACTGGATCCATCTCCATCAACCAACATCACTAACTTGGAATCATCCATTCCAGTTGAATTAATTCCAACAACAAGAATTCATAAGTATCATCCT
The DNA here is from genome assembly GCA_025506505.1 of Flaveria sonorensis. Lineage (NCBI taxonomy): Eukaryota > Viridiplantae > Streptophyta > Magnoliopsida > Asterales > Asteraceae > Flaveria > Flaveria sonorensis. The sequence continues at coordinate 23,654,126 of CM046423.1, read as the reverse complement.
ATAGAAAACATTATTGGAGATCTTAATGAAAGAACCACAAGAAGTCAAGGGGGAGCTGCCAATATTTGTCTATTCTATTGTTTTCTATTATAAGTGGTTCCTCCCAACATAACTGCTACTTTGAAAGACAACAGTTGGATTGAAGCAATGCAAGAAGAGCTTCAGCAATTTAGAAAGCAGAAAGTTTGGAATCTAGTTGATTTTCCTGAAGGCCAATATCCTATTGGTACAAGGTGGCTTTTCAAGAACAAACTAGATGATAGAGGTATCATCATCAGAAACTGTAACACCCGAAAATTTACTAAAAGGAAAAGAAAAGAAGAGTAAAAAGAAAGAAAGGTGAAATATCCCAAGTCAAGGGGTTAAAGTTATGCAAGTGGCAAACTTGCCTATTATGGGATTTAAAAGAAGCATGGCAGACCACACCTCTTCTTTTACAAATCGTATTTTCGGCTACAGAAGAAAGAAGAAGCTGCAATCAGCTTCTAGAGAGAGAGAGGTGGAAGATCTGCTTCTAGGTGAGATTTTATTGTGTTTTTTGCTCGGTTTTCAGCTGTGTTCGAGCTGCTGGACCGATTCTTAAGTGTTTCTATGTGTTGGTTGTGTGTTTTCGTGTGTTTAGGTGTTAGAACTCAGGTTGCTCTCGGGTTTGGAGGAGTTTTACTTGAAAGCAGTTAGAGATGAGTTCTAGATCCCCTTTTTTAAATGTTCTCTACTTGTTTGGGGCTGGTATGCATATTTAACTAATGTTTTTGAAGCAAATTATGATTTTCCAAGTATGGTACTGCTGTTTATGATGATATAATTATGTTTTATGATTTTCATGATGATTGTATAAATGTTTAAGATGTTCTAAGTGTTAGACCGATAGATCTGAGCTAAGAATATGCTTAAAATGATGTATGGAGATTAGAAATTAAGTAAGTTGAATTGCAGGTGATAGACTTGGTGTCCGTTGTGGAAACTAGCCGTCCGTTGTGGACACTTAAACAATTAGACTGTTCGTTGTGGACTTGCATGTCCGCTGTGGACTTTGCATGTCCACTGTGGACACTTAGGCATTTTGGCTATCCGCTATGGACTTTGGTTGTCCGTTGTGGACATTTGTTCATCTGTATTTGTCAAGTGTGCATCCGCATTTGTCAAGTGTTCATCCGCATTTGCTGGTCTTCATCCGCATTTACTGGTTTTCATCTGCATTTGTTGGTCTTTATCCACATTTGCTGAACATTCAACAGTTAAGTCTTTTGTTCATCTGCACTTGCTACAGTGTTCATCCGCATTCAGCAGTTTAAGTCTTCTGTTCATCCGTACTTGCTACAGTGTTCATCCGCATTCAGTAGTTTATGTCTTTTGTTCATCAGCACTTGCTATAGTGTTCATCTGCATTCAGCAGTTTAAGTCTTTTGTTCATCCGCATTTGCTACAGTGTTCATCCGCATTTGCTACAGTCATCCGCATTTGTTCTACCAGCATTTCTTTGGACACTTAGAATATTTTCTGAAGACTTTCATCCGCATTTTTTCATCCGCATTTGCTACAGTGTTCATCCACATTTGCTACAGTTCATCCACATTTACTTTTGTTCATCTGCGTTGGACTTGTTCATCCGCATTGGACTTGTTCATCCGTATTGGACTTGTTCATCCGCATTTGGTTCAACTGCATACTTTTAGACACTTAGAATATTTTCTGAAGGCTTCATCCACATTTGTTCATCCGTATTTCTTTGGGGACTTAGAATTATTCTGAAATTTTGAGAATAAAATTTAAGTGTTAAGTACTTATGTATAAGGAAAGATTATGCTTGTTCAATGTTTCTAATGATTGATTCTTTCTTATATGCTGCTGTTATGAATGTTAATTATTATATTTCATGATAAGTAGTTATAAGGTAATGGATATCTTAAACGTATTATTCATAATCAAGTGGTCGGAAAGGAATAAAAGAAGGATAGCGGAATTTAATGAATGTTACCCCCGGGCCCTGACCCCGGTTGACGTTTGCTCAACTGATGTGTGGCTGTTCAGCCCAAGTAAGACACATCTGGGGTCTAATCCTTGTGATTGACCAATAGATAAATGGGATCCAAGTTCATGAGCAGGCTTAGTGCCTAGCAGTGTGGATCAACTGCCATGGGTTAGCTACCATGATAAACGTTTGCTGGCAAGCGTTCGGCATCTGTTGCCAACCAACAATGTAGGCTCTTGCTTTATGCAATCCTAGTTAATGAAAGAGGAAGACAATGAAAGAAAGAAAGATAATAAATTTTCTAAAGAATGATTATGTACTATGATGGATGATTCACCAAAGGAAGTTTACCAATGTATATTTTCTATAGTATTAAAACAAGAACTCACTCAGCAACGCTAACTTTTTATATGCATATCAGTTGGCAGGTGAGGAGTTGAAGCTACTTGGCAAGCAAAAACTGGCATCCGTTTCATGCAAGAATAATGTTGTTGCTTTATAATACAACTAAGTACTCTTTTGCGATTTTAATCAACGATGTATTACTTGGCAAAAAAACTATCAATGCATGAAATGGTTTTGATAATTCTTCCGCTGCAATATTTTTCTTATGTTTATACATTTTAAATGAGTTTTAATAATGAATGATGCTATGAATGACCAACTGTGGGGTCTCCGGGATCAGGGCCTTACAGAAACAAAGCAAGGCTGATAGCATAAGGCTATACTAAAGAAGAAGGGATAGACTATGATGAAGTCTTTACCCCAGTTGCAAGGATTAAAGCCATTAGAGTCTTTCTAGCCTATGCTTCACATAAGAAGTTCACAGTTTTCCAAATGGATATAAAATGTGCCTTCTTATATGGTAAAATTGATAAAGAAGTCTATGTTGCCCAACCACCAGGCTTTGAAGATCCTGATTACCCATACAGGGTATACAAGCTTGATAAAGCTTTGTATGGTCTTCATCAGGGACCAAGAAAGTGGTATGAAACATTATCATCTTTCCTGCTCAAGCATGGTTACAAAAGGGGAACTATTGATCAGACTCTCTTCCTCACACATGACCATCAAGACCTCTTGGTTGTCCAAATCTATGTGGATGATAGCATCTTTGGGTCAACAAACAAGATTGTGTCAAGACTTTGAATCTTTGATTAAATCTGAGTTTCAAATGAGTTCCATAGGAGAATTAACATTCTTCCTTGGTTTGCAAGTTCGTTAGAAATCAGATGGTATTTTCATCAATCAGGAAAAGTATGTGAATCAAATCTTGAAGAAGTACAACATTGTTAAGTCTTCTTCATGCAAAACACCAGCATCAACAATAGATAAGATTTTACCTGATCCTAAAGGGAAGTTAGTTGATCAAAGATTATATAGATCTATGATAAGATCTTTGATGTACTTAACTGCCAGCATACCTGACATAATGTTTGATGTGTGTGTTTGTTCTAGGTACCAATCAGACCCTAAGGAGTCACCTATGAATGCAGTGAAGAGGATTTTCAGGTACCTCAAAGGGAAACCAGCTCTTGGACTTTGGTATCCCAAAGGAGATTTCAAACTCTACTCATATTCTGATAGTGACTTTGGAGGCTGCAACAACAATAGAAAATCAACAACTAGACATTGTCAATTTATAGGACCAAGACTAGTTTCTTGGCAGTGCAGAAAGCAAACAAATGTTTTAGTATCCACAGCTAAGGCTGAGTACATAGCTGCTTTAGCTGGTTGCTCTCAAGTTTTATGGTTGCAAAACCAATTACTTGATTATGGTGACTAATTTTCTTCAAACATCAATTCACATAGATAACTCAGCTACTATGTTTATCACTGCTAATCCAGTGTAACATAGTAAAACAAAACATATTGAAATCAGATACCATTTTCTGAGAAACTGCTATTTGCAACAAAAAGAACAAGAAGAACCATTCTACTCAAGAATGTTACTTCAACAAAAAGAACAAATCAAAGGTGAAGCAAAAAAGCTGAGAATGTTGAATCAGATTCACAATCTTCTGAGAATGATGAATCAAAGGCCTCAAAGCAAAAGCAACTAAAGCAGAAGATCTCAAAGACAAAGAAACCAACATTTGCTGATGATAAATCAAAGAAGAAAAAGGAGAAGCAACAATCTCAAAGCAAGACTCCTCACAAAAAAGTAGTGTTGCAAGAAGATAAAGCCTTCTTTGATCACTTTGAAAAGGGTAATCATGTACCTCAATCAAAGACAAAAGATGCAGAAACCTTCTCTACTCAAGTATTATCATCAAGTTTAAATGTAACACCCGAAAAAATTTAAAAGACGAGAAATAAAGAATAAATGTGCAGAAAGAGGAAGAAACACAATTTAACCCAAGTTGAGGGTTTAAATGTGTCAAAAGGACAAAAAGTATAAAAAGTTGGTACAAAAGTGGGCATGGCCGCCCACTCTATCTGCATACCACTTTTCATTCGGATTGTAAAGAGAGAAAGCAGAGCTCTCGGGTTTTGGAGACGAAGAACAAGGAGAATTAGAATTCAAGGTAAGAATTCTTGGTTTTTAAGTTGTTCTTGGCTGGCCTATGCCTCGGTTGCATGCTTATGCGTGTTTTGTTGTGTTCGGGTGTGTGTTTTTGGTGGGTTTCTAGGTGGTTGAACTCATAGTGCAAACGGGTTTGAAGGAAGTCACACTCGAAGGCTACAAAGGTGAGTTCTAGATCCTCGATTTCTATGTTTTAAACCTGTTTTGGGGCTGGAAATGCATGTAACTAACTTTTTAATATGACCAGTATTTTGTACCGTAAGTTTGGCCCTGTTCTTTTAGTGGGTGTGTTAGGGCCTGCATGTTTTGCTCGGTTTATGTGGTTGTATGCTTGTTCTAAGAGATTGGCATGCTAGATCGGTGCGATGAATGTATAAGAATGAGGATTGGGAACTGATTATAGTGTAAGATGCGGTTTCAGGTTAGTTGATCATCCGCATTAAGTTTGAATATTTGCATAAGTGTTGTTCATCCGCATTAGTTAAGTCTTCATCCGCATTTGTTGTATATTCATTCGCATTTGTTGTATGTTCATCCGCATTTGTTTGTCCATGCGCATTTGCTTCAGTCATCCGCATTTGGTTCATGCGCATTTCTTTGGGACACTTAGAATATTTTCTGAGGTGTTCATCCGCATTGGTTTACTCATCCGCATTGGTTTATTCATTCACATTTGTCTGTTCATCCGCATTTGTTTGCTCATCCGTATTTCTTTAAGGAGACAGAATTTTCTGAGATTTTGGGATGTAGAGCTTAAGTGTTAAGAAAGGAGGTTTTATGGGGGACTGTGGTTGTTTACATTTTGCATGCTTTGTATGCTATTGTGATGATGTTGTTCCATGTTATGTTTATGTCGTGACCTTACGTGGTGTGACCTAAGCTTATGCTTATGTAAAGTATTACTTAACAAAAGTGGAAGATAACTAAAGAGAAGTAAGAAAGAATGAATGCATGCATTAATGAACGATCGGAAGTAAGAAAAGTCTTGCAAGCACTGTAAGGAGGTTCACACCCAATGAAGGGTGTTAGCTCAATGGTGTGCGGGTTAGCTACCCTAGAAGGATGCACACTGGGGTCTAGTCTTTGTGACTGACCATACGTACGAGACCATTGTCGCTTACCCCAGTGCTGGGCCCGCCTAGTGCATGATGTTTGAAGTCTATTTATAGTCTTCGGCCCAGTACCCGCCTTGTGCATGATGTTTAGGGTATAGCACATGCCATTGGTCCAAATGATGATACCCCGGTGCTGGGCTAGCCTTGGGCATGATGTTTGAAGTCTATTTATAGTCTTCGGCCCAGTACCCGCCTTTTGCATGATGTTTGGGGTATAGCTCGAGGCATTAGCCTGGAGCATAGAGAAGTGAAAGTAATAATGATCGAATGAAATGTACGATAAGTAATAATGAATGAATGAATGTAAGTTGACGATGATGAAAGATAATAATGAGATTATCTGTTTGTACGTACGATGTATGATCACTTACGAAAGTAAAGTACGGTTTTAAACGAAAGAAAAGTATTTTATTTATAAAACTAGAACTCACTCAGCAACGCTGACTTTTATGTGTTTCCAGTTGGCAGGTAATTGTTGCTGAGGATGGCACGGGGCAGCTACTTGGCATTTTTGGATGGCATCCGTTGTTTAGAATTATAATGTTTTTGTGATGTAATGCAAATTATGATATTTTGTAATAGTTAACTACAATGTATTATTTTGCAAAAGCAATTATAATGAAATGGTTTGTTTAAAAGAATTCCGTTACAATGTTTTGGAAATGGTAAATGTAAATTATATGTTTTATGAGCGATGATTGTCCAGCTGTAAGCGTTCCGGGAACGGGGCCTTACAAGTTGGTATCAGAGCCAAAGTTTAAGTGAAACAGGTAAATATTTTCAAAAGAAACCTAAACTTAAACTGAGAATGGGACAAAGGGAAGGGATGCCAGTCCGAGTAGCTGCGTGCCATCAGGTATTTTCTTAATGTTAACCGGTATTACGTGCGCATGTTATGTGATTTATGTGCTTCTTAGTAGATTTAGATACTGATGAAGTTAGGATAGGAAATGCTTGGGGTATGAAGAGTAAAGTAAGTGGCTAATCACAACTGGCCACTGTAATTAGGGACTTACTATACTTGACATAAACTGAGTTGTTAACTTGAATGATCGTGTTGGTGTTTGAATCTTATAGCGAGTTAGAGGATGGCCGGTGGTAGATCCTCGAAGGCTTCTCGAGGTGGAGGTCGTGGTGGACGTGGTGCTGGACCACGGGTCATGAGAGGAAGGCCTAGGGCTGAAGAGGTGGCTCACGAAGAGCCCGAGACCCCTCATCAGGAGGGTGGTGATGAGAGTGCCAATTTATGGGCCTCAGTGAAGGAGGCGGTGGTAGAAGAGGTTCACCAGGTCATGCAGATGATCCTACCGTCTATGGTGACCGAAGTGATTAAGGCTGTATGAGAAGGAGAGAGGAAGGAAAGAAGGAGACCCACGGAGGAAAAGGAGCAACCGGAGACTGAGACGGTTGTCTCCAGTGAAGAAAAAGGAGAAGAGCCTGTGCAGGAGATGGCACGAGGCTGTAACTATGGGGCATTTCAAAGATGCAAGCCCCCGACTTTTGATGGATATGGCACTGCGGCTACTGCTCACCGGTGGGTGAGAGAGATAGAAGTTGTTCTAGATATCAGCGAGTGCCGGGAAGATCAGAAGGTGAAGTTCGCCACCCACTCATTTGTGGACTCGACCCTATGTTGGTGGGACAATATTGTCCAGGCCGAGGGTAGTAGAGTGATTGGCAGGATGAGGTGGAATGAGTTGAAGAAACTGGTGATCGAGGAGTTTTGTCCTCACCGAGAGCTCGACAAGGTTGAGAGGGAGTTCCTACAGCTGGAGGCGGGAACCATGACACATCAGCAATATACCACCAAGTTCAATGAGATAGCATGGCTGGTGCCGGATCAGGTGACACCCTTGTCACAAAGATTAAGATATACAATCAGGGCTTGCCGGCGGACATCCACAGGCACATGATCGCCGCCCGACCGAGCACGTTTAGGTCAGTGGTTGATCTGGCGGGGAGACTGTATGATGAACGGGAAGTGGTGGTGGCTGAGGTGAGTAAGAAAGGTGGTGGTGACCGGAACTAGAACGGGAAGAGGTTTGGTAGGGGTGGTGCCCCGACAGACAACAAACGTGCACGGGTGGATGACCGCCGTGTGGTCACATCTAGTGCGGGGTCGAAGAGGTGTGGCAAATGTGGAAAGGAGCATTTCGGAGAATGTAGGCGGGGATTGAATGTGTGCTTCCTGTGTGGGAGGACAAGGCATATAGCAAAGGATTGTCGTACGGCCAGATGTTTTAACTGTGGTGGAGAGGGTCACATGAGCAGGAATGCAAGAAGCCAAGGGCTGAGAGTTCCGGAGTGAAGAAGACGACCAGAACCGAAGGGCAGAAAGCAAGCGCCAGAGCATTCATGATGACCCAGGAGGAGGCTAGGACGGACCCCGATGTTGTGTCAGGTACGTTCCTAGTAAACCAAACTCTTGCCTCCATGTTATTTGATTCCGGTGCTAGTAAGAGCTTCATTTCTGTTGCCTTTTGTGCCAAGCTGCCTTTAAGGAGTAGGAGCATTGACGAGCCCTTCGATGTAGAAACTGCCATAGGTAAGTCTACTAGGATTTCTGAGATGATGGAAGGCTGTGTCATAGAAGTAGAAGGTCATAAATTTCATGTTAGACCATTCATGATGACCTTAGGCAGTTTTGATGTAGTCCTGGGAATGGACTAGTTAGCGGCCTACGAGGCGATTATCGTATGTCGCAAGAAGATGATTGGACTGACAGCGCCTGACGGGAGTTTGGTGACGATTTACGGTGATCGAGTTACTACGATTCCGAAGGTGATTTCAATGGCGGTGGCAGGAAAGTGTATGAGGCGTGGATGTAGTGCCTACTTGTCCTACGTAAAAGATGTTGATACGCCAACACCACAATTTTCTGATGTACCGGTTATGTGTGAGTTCCCACATGTGTTTCCTGAAGATTTACCAGGTGTACCGCCGGACCGTGAGATTGAGTTTCAGATCGACCTGATACCCGGTGCCCAACCTGTTGCTAAGGTATCGTATCGGTTAGCCCCCTCTGAGCTGAAGGAATTGATGGAGCAACTACAAGAGTTGCTTGATAAGGGGTTTATTAGACCGAGTATCTCTCCATGGGGTGCCCCGGTTTTGTTTGTAAAGAAGAAGGACGGTAGTATGAGATTGTGTATTGACTACCGTGAGCTGAACAAGTTGACGGTGAAGAATCGGTATCCATTGCCAAGGATTGATGACCTATTTGATCAGCTCCAAGGTGCCAGTTGGTTTTCGAGAATAGATCTCCGATCTGGTTACCATCAGTTGAAGGTGAAGGAGCAGGATATTCCTAAAACAGCTTTTCGTACGCGTTATGGACACTACAAATTCCTCGTTATGTCTTTCGGTTTAACCAACGCGCCAGCTTCTTTTATGGATCTGATGAATCGAGTGTGTCGGCCGATGTTGGATAAATCAGTGATTGTGTTCATCGAGGTTATCTTGATTTATTCGAAGAGCGAGGTGGAACATGCCGGTCACATTCGAGAGGTATTAGAGACATTGAAAAGGGAGAAGTTGTATGCTAAGTTCTCCAAGTACGTGTTCTGGTTGCGCGAGGTTCAGTTTTTGGGTCACGTGGTGAATCCCGAGGGGATTATGGTAGACCCAACAAAAGTGGAAGCTGTGTTGCAATGGAAGTCTCCAAGGACGCCATCTGAGATCCGTAGTTTCTTGGTTTTGGCAGGCTATTATAGGAGATTCATCCAAGACTTCTCTAAGATAGCTTCTCCACTGACCAAGTTGACCCGTAAGGATGTGAAGTTTGTTTGGGGTCAAGAGCAAGAGAAGGCTTTCGAAGAGTTGAAGACGAGGTTGACTCAAGCTCCTGTCTTATCATTACCCGAAGGGAGCGAGGATTTGGTGGTTTATTCAGATGCTTCTTACTCGGGATTGGGTTGCGTACTAATGCAGCAAGGAAAGGTTATAACTTACGCATCCTGACAATTGAAGGTTCATGAGGTTAATTACCCTACTCATGATTTGGAGCTAGCAGTTATGGTCTTTGTGTTAAAAATTTGGAGGCACTACCTGTACGGGACGAGGTGCACCATCTTCACTGACCACAAGAGCTTGAAGTACTTCTTCGAGCAGAAGGATTTGAACATGAGGCAAAGGAGATGGTTGGAACTGATAAAGGATTATGATTGTGAAATCCATTACCATCCGGGCAAAACCAACGTAGTGGCGGATGCCCTTAGCTGAAAGGAGAGGCCTGAACCAATCCGGGTGAAGGCTTACCAATAGAGTTTGACCTTCGATGTGATGAAGAAGGTCAAGGAGTTTCAAGATGAGGCACTGAAGGAAGATCATCTTAACTCTGAAAGGATGAGAGGTCTAGTCGCGGAATTGGGTGAAAACACTCTTGGTGTTAGAACCCGATTTGGACGGATGTGGATCCCTCGTTACGGGGATTTATGTGGGAGGATTATGGATGAAGCTCATAAGACTCGATACTCCATTCATCCCGGTGCTACAATGATGTATCAAGATACGAAGAAAGATTATTGGTGGCCGGGTATGAAGCGCGATGTAGCGGAGTATGTGAGTAAGTGTCTTACTTGCTTGCAAGTGAAGGCCGAGCATCAGAAGCCGTACGGGAAGATCCAACCTTTGGATATACCCGAGTGGAAGTGGGAGCATATCACCATGGACTTTATCACGAAGCTACCGCGTACCATGAAGGGGTACGATGCCATATGGGTGATAGTCAACCGTCTGACGAAGAGTGCTCACTTCCTACCGATCCGAGAGACGTATTCATCTGAGAATTTAGCGGATCTATTCATCAGGGATATTGTAACTCGTCACAGTGTGCCGGTGTCTATTGTTTCTGATCGTGACACTCGGTTTACATCTAAGTTCTGGAAGAGATTTCATGATGCTATGGGGATGAGGTTACACATCAGCACGGCTTATCATCCACAGACGGATGGTCAGTTGGAGAGAACTATTCAGACACTAGAAGATATGCTTCGGGCATGCATCATTGACTTTGGAGGAAGTTGGGATTACCACTTACCGTTAGCTGAGTTCTCATATAATAACAGTTATCATGCCAGTATTGGTATGCCCCCTTATGAGATGCTATACGGTAGGAGATGTAGAACACCCGTTTGTTGGGGTGATATTGGTCAGAAGGAGTTAGGAAGTATTGAGGTGATTGAGGCTACGACTGAGACGCTCGAAAAGATCAAAGCCTTTATGAAGGAAGCCAAAGATAGGCAGAAGTCGTATGCCGATAAGAGACGTAGACTGATTGAGTTCCAAGTGGGCGATAAAGATATGTTGAAGGTCTCACCTTGGAAAGGTATCATTCGGTTTAAAAAGCAGGGCAAGTTGAGCCCGAGATACATAGGGCCTTTCCGAATCATTGCTCGTGTAGGAGAGGTGGCCTACAGGTTGGTGTTACCCGATGAGTTAAGTGGAATTCACCTTACATTCCATGTATCTCATCTGTGGAAGTGTTTAGCTGACAAAGATATGGTTCTACCATTGGAAGACATTGAAGTTGATGATAGGCTCAATTATGTGGAGTAACCAGTGGCAATCGTTGACCGCAAGGAGAAACGGTTAAGGAATAAAGTGGTTCCCCTGGTGCGTGTACAGTGGAAGCACAGGAAGGGATCTGAGTCTACGTGGGAGACTGAAGAAGAGATGAGGCAGCATTTCCCACATATGTTTGGGGCACTTAGAATATTTTCTGAGGTGTTCATCCACATTGGTTTACTCATCCGCATTGGTTTATTCATCCGCATTTGTCTGTTCATTCGTATTTGTTTGCTCATCCGCATTTCGTTAAGGAGACAGAATTTTCTGAGATTTTGGGATGTAGAGCTTAAGTGTTAAGAAAGGAGGTTTTATGGCGACTGTACTTGTTTACATTTTGCATGCTTTGTATGCTGTTGTGATGATGTTGTTCCATGTTATGTTTATGTCGTGACCTTACGTGGTGTGACGTATGTTTATGCTTATGTAAAGTATTACTTAATGAAAGTGGAAGATAACTAAAGAGAAGTAAGAAAGAATGAATGCATGCATTAATGAACGATCGGAAGTAAGAAAAGTCTTGCAAGCACTGTAAGGAGGTTCACACCCAATGAAGGGTGTTAGCTCAACGGTGTGCGGGTTAGCTACCCAGAAGGATGCACACTGGGGTCTAGTCTTTGTGACTGACCATACGTACGGGACCATTGTCGCTTACCCCGATGCTGGGCCCGCCTAGTGCATGATGTTTGAAGTCTATTTATAATCTTCAGCCCGGTACCCGCCTTGTGCATGATGTTTGGGGTATAGCACATGGCATTGGTCCGAATGATGATACCCCGGTGCTGGGCCCCCCTCGAGCATGATGTTTGAAGTCTATTTATAGTCTTCGGCCCAGTACCCGCCTTGTGCATGATGTTTGGGGTATAGCTCGAGGCATTAGCCTAGAGCATAGAGAAGTGAAAGTAATAATGATCGAATGAAATGTACGATAAGTAATAATGAATGAATGAATGTAAGTTGACCATGATGAAAGATAATAATGAGATTATCTATTTGTACGTACGATGTATGATCGCTTAAGAAAGTAAAGTACGGTTTTAAACGAAAGAAAAGTATTTTATTTATAAAACTAGAACTCACTCAGCAACGCTGACTTTTATGTGTTTCCAGTTGGCAGGTAATTGTTGCTGAGGATGGCACGGGGCAGCTACTTGGCATTTTTGGATGGCATCCGTTGTTTAGAATTATAATGTTTTTCTGATGTAATGCAAATTATGATATTTTGTAACAGTTAACTACAATGTATTATTTTGCAAAAGCAATTATAATGAAATGGTTTGTTTTAAAGAATTCCGCTGCAACGTTTTGGAAATGGTAAATTAAATTATATTTTTTATGTGCGATGATTATCCAGCTGTAAGCGTTCCGGGAACGGGGCTTTACATTAAAGAATAAGATACACCAAAAAGAAAAACAGAAGAAGTGATTGAGGATCAGGAACAAAGTACTTCAAGTTCATCTTCAACAGACTCATCCTCACCCCAAACAGAACATAATGAATCATGTAACACCCGAAACTTCGGACAAATAAAAAGAAAATAAAAGTATCAAGAAGAAAGCAAAAAGAAGCCAAAGATGAGGGGTGTTTTGTGTAAAAGTACACAAAAGTCAAAAGTACACTTTATATGGGCATGGCCGCCCATATCTTCCTGCTGCTGCTGTGTTCAACTGAAAAAGAAGAAGAAAAAGCTAAAATCAAAGTTCTCTCGGTTCTAGAGAGAGATTGAGGCTATTTTTGATCTTGGTATGTATTTCTATGCATAATTGGCTCGGTGTATGTTGGGTTTTGACCATGAAACCGATTTATATGTGTTTCGTTGTTTGTTTTTGCTTGTTTTAGGTGTTTGAACTCTTAGGCACACGATTTTGGAGGAGTTTTGCTTGTTTGCTGCACTAGGTGAGTTCTAGACCCCGGTTTTTATGTGTTTTAAACTTCTTGGGGCTAAAAATGCATGTTTAAAAGGTTTTGCAGTTGTTTTATGCTTTACCGATCCGTGAGACGTATTCATCCGAGAGGTTGACGGATCTGTTCATCAAAGAGATTGTAGCTCGTCATGGTGTGCCGATGTCTATCGTGGTAGACCGTGACACTCGGTTCACATCGAAGTTTTGAAAGAGATTCCATGATACGATGGGGATGAGGCTACACATCAGCACAGCTTACCATCCTCAGACAGATGGTCAGTCTGAGAGGACAGTTCAAACGCTCGAGGACATGCTCCGAGCATGTGTGATCAACTTCGAAGGAAGTTGGGATGATCATCTACCATTGGCAGAGTTCCCATACAACAATAGCTATCATGCCAGCATTGGCATGCCACCTTATGAGATGCTATATGGTAGGAGATGTAGAACGCCCGTGTGTTGGGGAGACATTGGGCAGAAAGAGTTGGGAAGCGTGGAGGTAATCGAGGCAACGACTGAGAAGCTATAAAAGATCAAAGCCTTTATGAAGGCAGCCAAGGATAGATAGAAGTCGTATTCCGATAAGAGGCGTAGACCGATCGAGTTCAACGTGGGTGATAAAGTCATGTTAAAGGTCTCGCCCTGGAAGGGGATCAATTGGTTCCGGAAGAGGGGCAAGCTGAGTCCGAGATACATAAGGCCTTTCTGAATCATTGCACGAGTAGGGGAGGTGGCCTATCGACTAGAATTGCCTGATGAGTTAAGTGGAATTCACCCGACGTTCCATGTATCTCATTTGAGAAAATGAGTAGCCGACGAAGACATGATTGTACCACTGGAAGATATTGAAGTGGATGAACGGCTTAATTATGTAGAGCAACCAGTGGCAATCATCGACCGGAAGGAGAAGAGACTGAGAAATAAAGTGGTTCCACTCGTACGTGTGCATTGGAAACATCGGAAGGGTTCGGAGTCTATGTGGGAGACTGAAGATGAAATGAGACAGCATTACCCATAGTTATTCGAAGAGTGACATGTTTCGGCTACGAAACCTCTTTAAGGGGGGTAGACTTGTAACACCCGAAACATCGGTCAAATAAAAAGAAAATAAAAGTATCAAGAAGAAAGCAAAAAGAAGCCAAAGATGAGGGGTGTTTTGTGTAAAAGTACACAAAAGTCAAAAGTGCACTTTATATGGGCATGGCCGCCCATATCTTCCTGCTGCTGTTGTGTTCAACTGAAAAAGATGAAGAAGAAGCTGAAATCGAAGTTCTCTCGGTTCTAGAGAGAGATTGAGGCTGTTTTTGATCTTGGTATGTATTTCTATGCATAATTGGCTTGGTGTATGTTGGGTTTTGACATGAAACCGATTTATATGTGTTTCGTTGTTTGTCTTTGCTTGTTTTAGGCATTTGAACTCTTGTGCACACGAGTTTGGAGGAGTTTTGCTTGTTTGCTGCACTAGGTGAGTTCTAAACCCTAGTTTTTATGTGTTTTAAACTTCTTGGGGCTGAAAATGCATGTTTAAAAGGTTTTGCAGCTGTTTTATGCTTTACCGTATGTATATGGCTGTTTATGTTTGTGCTTTATGGTGGTTTATGTGCTGTTGATGCTTAGGATGTTGAGTATAAGCTTCGAACAGATGGCTAAGCAGGATTGGTTAGGAATTTTTGGTGTTTTCGTGGTTGTATGCCTGCTCTAGATGTTAAGCATGTTAGATCGATGATAAGGATGTGTTAGACTGAGGATTGGGGACTGAATAATTGCATAAGTGTATTTGCAGGTTGGTTAGTTCATCTGCATTTAGGAGCTGAACACACTTAAAGTACTTTGCTCATGCGCATTTGTTGTATGTTCATCCGGATTTGTAGTTGCTCATGCGCCCAAGTGTTCTTCCGCATTTCTTTTGTTCATGCGCATTTGCTATAGTGTTCATGCGCATTTGTTTTAGTCACTCGCATTTGTTCTACCAGCATTTAGTTGGACCCTTGGAATAATCTCTGGACTTTCATCCACATTAATATTTGTTCATCCGCATTAGTTATTGTTCATCCGCATTTGTCTAAAGACTTAGGATTTTTCTGAAGCTTGGGAAGTAGAATGTACGGGTAAGTTCTGGAATGTTTTGCTGGTTCTTGTCTGTTGTGGTGATGCATGTGTGGGCTGATGTTGATACTTTATACTATGTATAATGTGACTTTACATGGTATGTTTATATTCGTATGCGTAAAGTATTATCGTAAAGGAAGTGAAAGATTAATGTTAATAAAGAAGAGGAACATAAGAAAAGTATGATAAGTCTTGCAAGCAATGAAATGAGATGCACGACCATGTTGTCATTACAGACTCGGATGGAGTGCAATCATTGAGATTGACTCGAAGGGGGTCTGATCCTTGAGATCTACCCGAAAGATGTCATGATGCTAACCCCGGTACTGTGTCGGTTTTCGGACATGAGTCAGGGGTGTTGCAAACAGAGACGGGGTCCTTGTCGCATACCCCGGCACAGTGTCATTCTTCGAAAATGAGTCGGGGGTATTGCATGAGACAGGATCCAGATAGAAAGTGAAAGATAATGAAAATGTACGAAATGAATGAATACGTGAGTTAATGAAAGATAATTAAGTTTATACATTGATGTATGTATGATGAGTGCTCACGTGCGAAAGTAAAGGAAGTATTTTATTGAAAAGGGTATTTTCATATATAAATCCTACAAGGTATTTTAAATTTTTTAAAACTAGAACTCACTCAGCAACGCTGACTTTTATACATTTTCAGTTGGCAGGTAATTGTTGCTGAGGATGGCACGCGGGGAAGCTACTCGGCAGGGCAAGACTGGCATCCATTCATCTTTAATGATACTGTTGTTTTGTGATGCAACGAATCAGGGTCTTTTGTAATTCAAGAAAACAATGATGTATTCTTAACAACGTTAATTATTAATAGAATGAATGGTTTTTATTAACTTAATTCAGCTGCAATATTTTATGAAATGTGTGTTGTTTAATGTTTTATGCTATGTTGACCAACTGTGAGGTCTCCGGGAACGGGGCCTTGCAAATCAACTGAGTGTAAAAACAATCTTGAGAAATCTAGGCTCATTCATGATAGAGTAACAATCCTAGATAACAAGGACAAGCCCAAGACCATCAAGGCTTGGGCTCCACTTTCTATTGATTTCATTATTTATGCAGGAACATCCATAGAGGACTGACAACAAGTGGTATGTTGACAGCTGTTGTTCCAGACATATGATAGGAAACTGTTCTCTCCTCTATGTTTTCAAACACAAAAATGCTTCATATGTGGCATTTGGTGGAGATAAGATGGGAGGTGAAATTGTTGGTGAAGGAATGGTAACAAATGCAGTACTCAAATTTGAGAAAGTTAATTTTTGTGATAATTTACAATACAACTTACTCAGTGTATCTAAAATTTGTGATCAAAATTATACCACTTTATTTGATAACTCTTTCTGTTACATTCTTAAGCCAGGTTTTCAAGTCCCAGCAGATTGGATCCTTCTTAAAGCACCAAGAAAAGGAAACACTTATGTTTTGGATATGAATAACACCTTTATGACAAGCAGTGAAACCTGCCTGATTTCTAAGTCATCAGAAGATGAAGCTCAACTGTGGCATAGAAGGATGGTTCATTTAAACATGAAGAACAAGAATAAGTTGGACAAACATGACTTAGTCGTTGCCCTTCCCAAGAAAGAATTTTATTGTTCAAATCATTGTTCATCATGTTATAAAGGAAAACAACATAGGGTGTCACACAAGTCCAAAACAATCAACACAAACACAACACCACTCAAAATGTTACACATGGATCTTTTTGGTCCAACTAATGTTTTGAGCATTGGTAAAAGGCAATATTGTTTGGTGATTGTTGATGATTTCACTAGATTCACATGGGTCTTTTTCTTAAAACATAAAAGCGAAACATTAGAAATATTTATGGAGTTTATCACTAAGATAGAAAATCAACTGGATTTAAAGGTCAAAATATTAAGAAGTGATAATGGATCTGAATTTATTAATCATGTTTTAGATTCCTTTTGGAATCATCTTAGAATCATCCATTCCAGTTGAATGAATACCAATAACAAGAATTCATAAGTATCATCCAATAGAAAACATGATTGGTGATCTCAATGAAAGAACCACAAGAAGTCAAGGGGGAGCTGCCAATATTTATTTGTTCTCCTGTTTTCTTTCACAAGTGGTTCCAGCCAACATAACTGCAGCATTGAAAGACAACAGCTAGATTGAAGCAATGCAAGAAAAACTTCAGCAATTTAGAAAGCTGCAAGTTTGGAATCTAGTTGATCTTCCTGAACGCAAACATCCAACTGGTACAAGATGGCTTTTCAAGAACAAACTAGATGACATAGGTATCATCATCAGAAACAAAGCAAGGCTGATAGAATAAGGCTATACTCAAGAAGAAGGGATAGACTATGATGAAGTCTTTGCCCTAGTTGCAAGGATTGAAGCCATTAGAGTCTTTCTAGCCTATGCATCACATAAGAAGTTCACTGTTTATCAAATGGATGTAAAATATGCCTTCTTATATGGTAAAATTAATAAAGAAGTCTACGTTGCCCAACCACCAGGCTTTGAAGATCTTGATTACCCACATAAGGTATACAAACTTGACAAAGCTTTGTATAGTCTTCATTAGGCCCCAAGAAAATGGTATGAAAAATTGTCATCCTTCTTGCTCAAGCATGATTACAAAAGGGGCACAATTGATCAGACTCTCTTCTTGAAGCATGATCATCAAGATCTCTTAGTTGTCCAAGTCTATATGGATGATATCATCTTTGGGTCAACAAACAAAAGGTTATGTCAAGACTTTGAATCTTTGATGAAATCTAAGTTTCAAATGAGTTTCATGGGAGAATTAACATTCTTCCTTGGTTTACAAGTTCATCAGAAACCAGATGGAATTTTCATCAATCAAGAAAAGTATGTGAAGCAAATCTTGAAGAAGTACAACATTGTTGAGTCTTCTTCATGCAAAACACCAGCATCAATAATAGATAAGATTGTACCTGATCCTAAAGGGAAGTCTGTTGATCAAAGATTATATAGATCTATGATAGGATCATTAATGTACTTAACTGCCAGTAGACCTGACATAATGTTTGTTGTGTGTGTTTGTGCTAGGTACCAATCAGACCCCAAGGAGTCACATATGAATGCAGTGAAGAGGATATTCAGATGCCTCAAAGGGAAGCTGGCTGTAGGACTTTGGTATCCCAAAGAATGAGACTTCAACCTCTACTCTTATTTTGATAGTGACTCTGGAGGGTGTAACAACAACAGAAAATCCACAACTGGTGGATGTTAATTTTTAAGACCAAGACTAGTTTCTTGGCAGTGCAAAAAGCAAACAAATGTTTTAGTATCCACAGCTAAGGCTGAGTACATAGCTGCTTTAGCTGGTTGCTCTCAAGTTTTATGGTTGCAAAACCAACTACTTGATTATGCTTATAATTTTCTTCAAACACCAATAAACATAGATAACTCAGCTGCTATGTTCATCACTGCTAATCTAGTGCAACATAGTAAAACAAAACATATTGAAATCAAATACCATTTTCTGAGAGACTACTCAGAAAAAGGTTTAATCAAGTTGATCAAAGTGGATACAACAAATCAGCTTGCTGATTTATTCACTAAAGCCTTTGATTCAGTTAGATTTATTTTCTTAATTGAGTCTTTAGGCATAATCAACTTAGATTAGTTTTCACCACAAAGAAAAGCATGTTCTGTCTGTCAAATTCATTATATGAAAAAGCCAAAAACATCTATAAAACATCTAAAAATCCAAAAATATTGTCTTATTAATATGTTTTTTTCTTGAAAAAACATTTCATATCATGGGAAATGATAGTACACTATGCCTTTGCTTACTTTCCTGAATTTTAAATTACAAATAAAGACTGATCAGTTGTGATTTGATATGTGAGTAGGTTCAGCTTGAGTGGAAGATAAACAATTTCATGCATAACTTAATGCCAAGGTAAATAATTATGGACAATTCCATTTTGAGGAACAAGTAAGTAAGTCTTATCCTGAGAGGATCAACTTACTCACCTAAGAACACTATGTTGTGACACTTTATAACCTCTATCTTTGTTGTGTAAACAAAGACCTGGCTTCACAGGCACCTCTGTTTTACATAAGTAAAGACCTGGTGTCCTGATGATGATCATCAAAAAGTTCCAAAAAGGAACAGCTCTAAAAGAATCCAATGTGATCAATTGTATATTATCTCAAAGAGCTTCAAAAATCATATCAGCATTAATAAGATTTCAAAGAAATCTTAAGATAGAGCTTATAACTTAAGGGACATAGTTTTAAGTGTGAAAAAGTGATAAATTGACTCATATACGGAGGACAAACTCTAATGTGATTTGAATGTGGAGTCCATATTTGTCTATCTTTAATTAATACCAAATCATGATAAACAGCATGAGAAGTTGAAACTATACTCTTGCTTATCTACATGCTTTTTAGTGTTACGACTTCCCTTACCTTGTATCATATTTCCCCATCTTTCATACGCCATGTGTGACATCCGTCACTGTCAGGTCCGTTAATTAACTCGAAGTTCGTTAACTCTCCTCGTGCATTTATTATCTTGCATAATTAATTCATTTTTCGAATCGAAACTTGTCGTATTTGTTTTTGTTAGGTCTAGATCTTTTGTATAGGTTTAGATGATGAATCATTTCTTGTAATGAACTTCTGTAATTCTTAATCATTTTGTAATGCATGAAATAGTATAATTAACATTTTTATTATTATTATTATTATTATTATTATTATTATTATTATTATTATTATTATATTATTATTATTATTATTATATTATTATTATTATTATTATTATAATTATAACTAATGATATCAATATTATTATTATTATTATTATAATTATTATTATTATTATTATTATTATTATTATTATTATTATTATTATTATTATTATTATTATTATTATTATTATTATTTATTATTATTATTATTATTATTAAAGTCCAAGGTCACTATTGCAATTTAACAAAACTCAAAGGACCTTAATGTAAAAATAAATGAATATATCACTTACCCATCGACCCTTTTCTTCCCCCTCCGAAACCCTAGCGCCGTGAACCCTCTCCCCCTCGAGCGTGTTTGTGACCCACAACCGCAAGTCTTCCGCCGAAGACATGCACCGCCCGTACACAACCTTCGATAGGCTTCCTCGAGCGTATTCCCGCACCGGCGTTTGTTCCCCGTCGTACCGAGGTAACTGTTACAGTTTCGCATTTTCGCTTTGGTTGTTTCGTCCGAGTTCGGTTTCGCGTTCTAGCTTGGCGTGTGTATACATATATATGTGTATCTACTCGTATATGTATATATGTATGCCAATTGTACGTATATATATGGGTGTTTGTTGTTGTATGTATATATATGTAGTATGTGTGTGCGTGTGCTCCAGGGTGTGTGTGTGTCTCGGTGTGCGAGGGTGTGTGTTGTGTGTATTTGATGTGTGCGTGTATGCGTACGTTGTGTGTTTGTGTGTGTTTACTTTTGTGTGTTTGCAGGGTGTGTTGTGTGTATTTGAAGTGTGTGTTTGAGTGTGTGGCACTGTGTGTTTTTGTATGTGCTTATGGTGCACATATATAAATATATATAGTTTATTACGTGTGTGTGTGTATGTGAAACTAGTGTGTGTTAGTGTGTGTGAGTTTAGTGCAGTGTGTGTGTGTGTGTGTGTAACTTTTTGGTGTGTGAAGAGTGTGTGTTGTATGTGCAATATATATTTTGTTATTATGTGTGTAGTAGTCGTGCGTCGTGTTGGAAGTATGTCGCGCGATAAACCTGAATCAACCCGAGACAAAACGAAATTTATTATAACAATTATTAAACACATATATAAATATAGATATATGCTAATGGTTTACTCAAATGAATTATATGCATATTTACATATTTTCTCTTTTTTTTTCTTTTCTCGTGCTTAGGTACGCGAGTAATCCAACTACTATAAATATATATACCTTTTGAGCGAGTAACACGCTAAAACCTGAACCGACCTGAACCCTACCGGATGTATCTATTCTCTTTAGACACGTCTTAAGACTTTATCTTAACTAATTATAGGTGTTTGATCGTTTGTTGTTCGCGTCCTTAGAAGCTTTTTGGTTTTCTTTTATTCGTCTCTGCTCAAAGTGAGTTTCATGGCCCCATTTTATTTACAGTTTTATAAATTTTGGGGGAAAAGTATGCTCACCATTTTTCAGCTGTGAACTCAAATTATTTTGTTGGACTGTTGTGTTACTATTTGTAAACAAGATCTGATTCATGTATGTGTATTTTATGTTAGTTGTTATTGCCATTGGCCCTGTTCGAGCCTATGGATAGTTGGTACTAATAGTGGACCTGTGTCAAGCCCTTGTATTGCCATTGGCCCGGTTCGAGCCTATAGATAGTTGGTACTAATAGTGGCCCTGTTTCGAGCCCCTGTATTGCCATTGGCCCTGTTCGAGCCTATGGACTATTGGTACCGACGAGATTCTATGTGTAATCCAAAGGTTTAGTTGTGATGATCATGTTTGCACGTGTTATTTCTTGTGTAAACTGTATACACGCATGTCTGCAAAACTCATACACAACATCATTTTATTACATTAATTAAACCTGCGAACTCACCAACAATAGGTTGACCTGATTAAGCATATCTTTTTAGGTAACAATCACTGAGGATATCTAGAGAAGATGCCTTAGTGATGACCCTAAGGAGTGCATTTTAGATTTGCTCTAGCGTTTCTAACAATTATGTTTTATTTAAAGTTATAGTTGTTGGACATGTTTACTTGGATTCACAGGCAGAGGTGGTTGAGCTAATAGACTCTTATCAGTTGGAAACTTTCATTACAAAAGTAAGATGTAGGTATTAGAGCCTCGTGCTCATTGATCTAGATCAATTGATCTATCAGTTTGATTATTTTAATTGGTTGTTTATTTTTTATTGGTGTAATTGGTGAAAATCATCAAAACCTTGTTATATCGATCATTAATCACTTTTCCATTGCTCGATTAATTTCGATTTACGTCAGAATCGCTTTCAATTCGTGGATTTGTGTTATTGTGCGATATCCCAAGGCTGTTCAAACAAGTTTGAACAAAACCCATCATCATCTAACATCCTAATTTCAAATCATCTATGAATTTATTGAGTGATTTGACTAATTTTGATCACAACTTCTTATTTAATTAAGAGTGTGTTATTAATTAGTCCATTCACAAGAGAAGTCATTAATTCAAAGGAATTTTTGTCTTAGTTGATTTAAATATCAATATTATCAGTGATTTTTTATTGCTGTGTGAGTGTGTTTGTGTCACACCCCGGGCCCAGGTAGGGTTGGACGTCACAGACTAGTAACAATATATGGCAGCGGAAACAAACCATCATAAGAGCACAAAAGGAGAGAACATCACATGGCATTACAGTTTAAAGAAATACCGGGCTAGATGTGGGTCTAACCACCCATACGAGTATAAGTTTTCAACAATACAAATTGTTCCCAACCGAAATAAATAGAAATAAGTCCAAATTTTTTGAAAATCAAAACAAGCCAATGCCATGGTCACGGTGCTAGGTCAAATCTTCTACACAGCTAGACTCCCTTCAAGGATTACCTGAAACATGCTCAAAAGAAATTTGTGTCAACTAAAAAGTTGGTGAATTGAAGTGCTTAAAGTTCAAAAACAAAAATATTCAAAAGAATCCACATTTGATTTAAAAGACATAGATCATAGTATCATAGTTGTGGGGATCACAATCAACCCTGCACTCAGTCCTGGCTAGCCTCTTCTAAAGTTATGTTACACCGGCTAATCCCGAGGGAAGAACTGAGCCTCATATGGTGGACCATACCTGTCGGATGGTTCACCTTAGTATCTTATTAAAACTAGTCACATGCCACAAACAACCCCGTAGGATCTCAGTGTGGTACCCTTCCCGTTCATCAAGGAAGGCACTGTGTGTGGGGGATTCCCCAAGTAGATCTACCCATATAAAACAAGCGGTTCACACAAGAATTAATGATCGTGACAAAAGTAAAAGCAGGTTCTAACATTTCCACAACATATAGCAGCATATTATAGCACAGAAAAGTTCAGTTTAAATAGAGCATGCTTCACCCCAAAAACAGTAGTAAAAAGGGGACACTAGAACTCACCTTAGATCTTCAAGTAACGGGTTCTTCGTGTACCGGGAAGGTTTCAAGTTTAGCACCCTACCAACAATATTAAGTGTTAAGCCACTAATTCTAAGGTCATACGAGGTAGATAATAATGTGTTAAGAGGTTAAATGTTCAACTAGTTTAGATTTGCCAAGGCTTGCATTAGAAAGTTTCCTTTTATAGTAAGTCATGTTTTCTTATGGATAATTATAGGTTTTTACACTATTAGGTTATTGATACCTGTTAAATTAAGTTACCAAGTGATTACATGTTCATAGGGTCGTTTTATAGAGTTTTGGCAGAATTTACAGTTTAGCCCCTCAAGTTTCAGAATTTACAATTTCTACCCTAAAGTTTGCTTCTTTACATTTAATGGCCTTTTTGACAAAATAAAAGATTTTGGAGTTAAATAATACATCTTAATCAAGTTAAAATTCCAATTTTTAGAACTTTAGAATTTAGTTGGTAAACATGTGTTTTTACGTTACCGGTTACGGTGAAACCGGGGGTTTTTATTAGTTAAGTATTAAACCTTATAATTTTATGTCTTAAAATTTGAAGTATTATATGAAGGAATTTTAATAAGTTTTTATAATCTGTTAAGAATGTATTCTTAAGCCCTTTTTGTTGAAAGTCTCGTTTTTAAGTTCGACCCGTTAAAGCGCGATTTTACCCGAAACCGATCGCTCGAAATCATGTTTGACCAATTTTTCACCATCTTTAAGTCTTAAAGTTCTAATCTTACTGAAATAACAAGTTTCCCATATATTTTAGGTTTATTCTTGTATTTCCATGAATTTCTTCCAAAAATCACCCGGTTAAGGCCCGTTTTTAACTAAAAATTTCATTTAAATTGTTCTTAGACCCATTTAACCACAAATTCGACCAATTTCACTTTTTTAACCTTTTTAGAGCCTGGAATTATTTTTAACATGGTTATACCCTATGTCCTCATATTTTCAAGTCAATTTACCACCTTTTCGGGTCCCCGAATAAGTCCAAAATGCCTATAATCCCTACTATTTTAATTTTTCAGCTTTTGAAAACATTTAATATGCCCAATAACATCCAAAACCTACTGAAAATCAGTTCTAATACACGGATCTAACATGTAACCATAATATAAGCTTGTATTTGGGAGATTTTTACCATTTTAGCCCTTTACACATGTGTAAAACATATTAGTTGTACCCATTCACCACCAAATCGTTTTGTAACTTTCAAAACAGGTTGTTAGGAGGTTTAAAAACCATTTTTAAGCAGATCCCAAGCTTTGGTTACGGAGGGTTACAAAACATAAAGTTCATGGGTGTCAAAGTCACCCAAAAGAGGGTTTTCTAGGTGTAACTTGTGTTCCACCCGTAGCATGACCAATATTTCATGTGAGATACCTCTAGTGAAGTTAAAAGCTCCTCAGGAACGAGATGATAGCAGTGGATTTCTGTTAGAACAAAGAAAGTAAGGGTTTTGGTGGATAGAAGAAAGAATAACACATGACATAGTTTGTTTCGGGTAGGATGAAGCTTACTCTTGTATGGTTCATGATTTGGAGAGTGTGTAGAGTGACAGAACGGTCTGGAAGTCTTCGAACAAGGGCTGAAAGAGTCGAGTCTGATGAAACCGTGTGTCAAAGGCTCACAAGATAGCACCCTCTTGCTAGTATGAAGCTTGACCGATGATGTTTGATGCTTGAACTTCGACTAGGGGGCTGAAATGAAGCTGGAACCGTGGAAGTGTGTGTGTTTCAGCAAGAAAGAATTCGATAGAAGAGGGAAGAGAGTGAGAGGTGAGAAATGAGGGTGGGTTCAAGTGTTGCATGTAATAGGAGTGGAGGGGAATGGTGACAAGTTTGGGTAGTGTAGAAGAGAAGAGATTGGTGGAGAGGGGGGGTGAAGGGGCGGCCGATCTTGGAGCTTTATGGGGTGTAATTAGTTTTAAATTTTAAATGAAAATTTGTTATTGTGTAGTATTATTTTGTAGTGTAGTATTTTAAGTGGGTAATTTTTATTAGTTGTTTAAGTATTAAGTATGTATATGTATATGTTAAACCGTGAATTGTGTGTGTATGCACACATATTTAATTGTTTCAATTAAGATTAAATTTTAAAATGACTAATTGACTTTCCCAGAACACGAAGTTACTCTATGCTAAGGCTAGATCTGACAAATTCGCACATGAAATAACAAAAATGACAATAATAGCAATACTAATAATAACACTGATAGTAATAGTAATAGTGATATTGCATTAATATTAATTTTATGGATAATGATGCGGGAGGGGTTAAAGGTTAGGGTTATGATCGGGAGGTCGGTTGTTACATTCTCCCACCGTTTAGGAAATTTCGTCCCGAAATTTTAGCTTCGATAAGTTCCGGAACGGTGGGTCTGAAGAGATGTGGATAATTCTTTCTCATCTCGTCTTCTTGCTCCCAAGTGAATTCAGGTCCTCGCCTAGAATTCCATCTTACCTTGACCTTGGGTATGCAACTTCGCCTGAGTTTCTTGACCAGCCGGTCAGTAATCTCTACAGGCTCTTCCATGAAGTTCAACTTGTCATTAATCCTTGCTTCCTTCAGGGGTAACTCCATGGCTTTGTCTACCATGCACTTCTTCAAATTTGACACATGGAAGGTGTCATGTATGTGGCCTAGCTCTTGCGGTAGCTTTAATTGATACGCCACGGGACCAATTCTCGCTAGTATCTCAAATGGCCCTATATATCTCGGGCTTAGCTTTCCTTTTCTTCCAAACCTCACATTCCCCTTCTATGGTGCTACTTTTAGCATTACCCTGTCACCCACTTGAAACTCTAAACCCACTTGAAACTCTAAAGGTTTTCGCCTTCTGTCAGCATATTTCTTCTGACGGTCTCTGGCCGCTCTTAAATGCTCCTTAATTTTAAATATCTTGTCGTTGGTCTCTATCACAATGTCGGGTCCCATTACTTGACTATCCCCGATCTCATTCCAACTCAACGGTGATCGGCATGTCCTGCCATATAGGGCTTTATAGGGAGCTGCTTTTATACTTGCGTGATAACTATTGTTGTAGGAGAACTATACTAAAGGAAGATGGTTATCCCAAATCCTTCCAAAGTCAATCACGCAAGCCCTTAGCATATCTTCCAAGGTTTGGATGGTTCTTTCACTCTGACTATCAGTTTGTGGGTGGTAAGCAGTGCTTAAATCCAGACGGGTTCCTAAAGCCCGCTGGAGTGACTTCTAGAAACGAGAAGTGAAACGACTATCATGGTCGGAGATGATTGATAGTGACACCCTATGCCTGGTCACTATCTCGTCGATGTACAGTTGGGCCAGCTTCATCAGGTCGTTGTCCTCTCGAATCGGCAAGAAGTGAGTCAATTTAGTTAACCAATCAACTATTACCCTAATGACGTCTGAAAGTTCTGGGTAGTTTTGTAACAAAATCCATTGTGATGTTATCCCATTTCCATTCTGGAATTTCAGGCTGTTGTAACGTCCCTGACGGTTTTTGATTTTCAGCCTTCACCATGGCGCACGTTAAACACTTCCCAACGTATACGGTGATTGATTTCTTAATTCCAGGCCACCAAAAAAGTGCCTTTAGATCTTGGTACATTTTGTCACTTCCGGGGTGAATCGAGTACCTAGATTTTTGGGCTTCGTCTAGGATCACCTCTCTAATTCCCCCGTACTTTGGTACCCATGTTTTTCCTTCATATTTATATATACCATCGTTGCTCAATTCTAACCACTTCTCCATTCCTGTTAACAACTCCCCTGCTAAATTATCTTCCTTTAGCTCTACACCTTGAGCTTCTTTTAGTCTCGCAACAAGGTCAGTATACACACTCATCCTTAAGGCACGAACACGAAGGGGTTTTTCTCTTTCTTTCCTGCTCAAGGCATCCGCCACTACATTGGCCTTGCCGGGATGATAGTGGATTTCGCATTCGTAATCATTCAATAGCTCAACCCATCTTCTCTAACGCATGTTTAGCATTTTCTGATCAAGAATGTGTTGCAAACTTCTATGGTCAGTGTAAATAATGCACTTCGTGCCATAGAGGTAATGCCTCCACATTTTGAGTGCAAATACCATGGCACCCAATTCTAGATTATGCGTTGTGTAGTTCTTCTCATGATCGTTCAGCAGTCTGGATGCATAAGCAATTACCTTGTTACGCTGCATTAGCACGCATCCCAGTCCCTGATGCGAGGCGTCGCAATAGACCACGAAATCTTCAACTCCTTCTGGGAGGGCGAGGATAGGTGCACTACATAGTTTCTCCTTGAGTGTTTCGAATGCTTCGTTCTGCTCTTGTTCCCACTCAAAAGCTGTATTCTTCTTGGTCAAGGCAGTTAACGGTTGTACAATACGCGAGAAGTCCTTGATAAACCTTCTATAGTATCAGGCCAATCAAAGGAATTGCCTTATCTCGGTAGGAGTTTCCGGAATTCTCCAATTCTTAATGGCCTCTATCTTTTAAGGATCCACTTGAATTCCGTCTTCATTTACGACATGCCCTAGGAATTGGATTTCCCGCATCCAAAATTCGCATTTGGAGAACTTGGCATATAGTTGCTCATTCTTAAGCAACTCGAGAATCAGCCTAAGGTGCTTCTCATGCTCTTCCTTTCCACGGGAGTAAATCAGGATGTCTTCGATAAATACAATCACAAATTTGTCTAGATATGGGCGGCACACTCGGTTCATGAGATCCATAAATGTCGCTGGTGCGTTAGTCAGTCCAAAGGGCATAACCAGGTACTCATAATGTCCATATCTAGTTCTAAAGGTTGTTTTGGGTATGTCTTCCTCTCTTATCTTCAGTTGATGGTACCCTGACCTTAAGTCTATTTTGGAGAAGTAGCTTGCCCCCTGCAGTTGATCGAATAGGTCATCGATTCTCGGAAGAGGGTAACGATTCTTTATTGTCAGTTTGTTTAGTTCCCGGTAATCAACACATACGTAGGGTCCCATCCTTCTTTTTCACGAATAGCACTGGGGCACCCCATGGAGACACACTCGGTCATATAAACCCCTTATCGAGTAGCTCTTGGATTTGTAGCATTAGTTCTTTCATCTCGGGAGGGGCAAGTCGGTACGGTGCTTTGGCTACCGGTGCAGCACCAGGCAATAGGTCTATTTGGAATTCAACCTGACGGGTCGGAGGGAGTCCCGGTAGTTCTTCGGGAAATACCTCCGGATATTCCGAAACCACTGGTATATCCTCAATCTTCTTTTCCTCTTTGGCTTTTATCACGAAAACTATGAAAGCTGGGCATCCCTTCATGAGACACTTGGTTGCCTTCAAATGGGATATCATAGGATATAACGTGTTACATCTTTCACCATGAACAACTAACACCTTCCCGTCGCTCAATGGTATCCTAAGTAGGCGCTCATCACACACGATTTCGACTCTTTTCTTAGCCAGCCAATCCATGCCAACAACCACACCGAATCCTCCTAGCTTAATAGGCATCGGGTTTATCTTAAATGTACTACCTTCTAGGTTCATTAAGCAATCCTGGATGACTTCATTAGTTTCTAAGATGTTACCGTTAGCTAATTCTACGGTAAGCGTATCAGTCAGGATGCATGCACTCAAGTCAATCAAAGGCCTAAAAGCGCTAGAGACAAAACTAGCAGTTGCTCCAGTATCAAATAGAACGGTAGCAGGATGATTATTTATAAGGAACGTACCATTGACCACATCAGGTTCCTTACGAGCACCGGCTGGAAGCCATCACGAATGCTTGTCCCTTGGGCTTATTAGGTCTAGTGTCCTTATCTCTCTCTAGCTTAGGACACTTATTCCTCATGTGTCCTGGATCTCCACACTCATAGCATTGTTTACCTGGCACATACGTACAATCCTTAATCAGATGACCCGGTCGTTTGCATTGGAAGCAGGGCATCAGGTTGCACTCCCCTTGATGATGCAGTTTACACTTGTTGCAGAATGGGCTTGTTTCCGAGTATAGCTTCCGAGTCCTTCCACCCTGGTCTTCACACCTCATACCTTCAAAACTCTTCTTGTTTGACCCACTGCTGCTACCAATTGCCTTCTTCCCCTCAAACCATTTTCTCTTCTCACCCATCGGCTTCCTCCTTTCCTCTATCCTGTTTTGTTCAATCCATCCAGCCCTAACTAAATCATCGGTCAAACTACTGGTGAAGTTGACCGCAGCTTGCAGGGTTGGGGGCCTAGAGGATCGAACCATACCCCTGACTCTAGGATGTAGTCCCCAGATGAAACGTGCTACGCCCTTGGATTCCGATGTCACCAGATGTGGCACCAGTCGAGCCAGGGCTAAGAAGTGTTTGATGTACTCGGTGTAGTTAGGGCCATTCATTTCCAGGCTCAGAAATTCGGACTCCAGTTTCTCCAGTTGATTGATGGGGCAGTATTTGTTGGTTATCAATTCCCTGAATTTGGTCCAACTTATTTGGTTAGCAGCGTTTCTTCCCCCGGGTTAAGTAACAGTCTTCCACCATTCCAGTGCTGATCCTTTGAGTGACTAGGAAGCATACCTAACCATGTGTTCCATCTTACATTCGCTGATATCTAGGACTGCTTCCATTTCGTCAATCCATCAGTACGTCTCAATCGCACCCTCGGTACCATAGAAATCCTTCGGCTTGCATGCCATGAAGGTCTTGTAGGAGCATCCATTCCTTAGTGCTTCAACTTCCTCATTGTTGCCCTCATTGCTCCCAGATCCACCATTACCACTGGGGTTATTTCGGTCCGCATTAATTTGGGTGATGATGGTCGGGATGGCGTTAGCAATTTGTTGTGCTACGAGGTTGGCAATTCTCTCATCATTCCCCTGATTGACATTCTCTCCACGGGAAGCTCCTGGTGGAGTAAGGGGTTGGTTGCCGGTTGGTCTAGCTTCCTCATGACGACCACTCGGAGCTCCTGATCTTCCAATATGGGTTCCTTGTCTGGTTGGCATTCTGGTAGCATCACAGATAAATTTGTTTAGCATCTCATAAATTTTTGGTTTCAACAGCCCAAACATCACTTATCCTAATATACCACATTCTAACAGGAGAGTGTGTAATATACGCACCACTAAATACCTTTAATATGTTCCATTAAATTAATTTTTAGGCAGTTTAACCCAAAAAGAATGCATGACAAAATTCCTTCACATGACATATCACATTGCAATTCAATACAAATTACCCTGCAGAATCAACACCATAAGAAGTAGTTTCATAGATAGATAGGGTTAATAGTATCAGCGAAATAGAAATGCATCAGAGTTAAACTCTTACAATTTGGAAGGTGCCATCACCCCCATAATACATAATAATAATAGTGTCTGATAATAATAAAATTGTTTCCTTCAACTGTCTAAGAGACAGATAATCCAATATCTCCCCCCTGCTCTTATATCCATTTCTTCTTCAGCCACCCTAGCCACCTTGAGTTCTTCTTCCTTCACTCTTGCTCCAACCGCTGGACTCCCTGTGACGCCATCATGGCCTGAAACTGGGCGGACTGGGAGGTCCGAGTGGCGTGCTGGAGTGTCAGCTCGTGACGACGGACGGTCTTCTGAATCTCATCAATTGCAGCATCAGAAGGTCCTACGTCGCTTGCCCGGCGGCTAGACTGGGAGTACCGGTCACCAGCTAGCACACTAGGGCCATCATACACGTTGTGCCTTGGTGGAATCCAGTGCTCATCACGTGGATGGTGTCGGAGCGGGTCAATCATCGGTGGTGCAGGTGTCGATGTCCTAACAGGTGGTGGATGAGGAGGTGGCATCCTAAAGGAGACTGAGGGTCCTGGCCTAGTACTTTTGAGTGGGCGGGTGATAACACGTGCACCCCTATTCCCGATAGGTGGGATAGGTGAGCGTGTAGGAGCTGCGACATGCGGTGACTGGGAGCGCATCCGGCTCCTGGAGGGAGATGTCGAGGAAGAGTCCTCCGATGGCTCAGTGTCATCATACGTAACAGATATCTAGCCTGGGTGTCCGCATCTTCTCAAGTATTCTTCATACTCCGTCCGCGGCTTCGCCCTCTTAGGGATCCCAGCTGGTGCAGTACCATCAGTCGGGTACGCAGGTGCCTTCCCCTTGTCAGCCATAGCCTTGATGTCCTGTAAGAAATATCATAAGTAATTTGGTTTCTCATAGCTCATGATTGCAATAATAATAGTACTTATAGTAGTAGTGATGGCAATAGTATCAGATATCCCAACAGTATCAAATACCAGAGGTATCAGTTATCAATAGTATCATCAATCCTTAGTTTCTTCAAATAATTAACAAATAAAGTAGTTTCATTTTAAGAAACCCTTAAACCACTCAAAGAAAATTTTAAGAATTATAACATTCAAACAAAAGTCCAGTTATTGCCTAACGATCCATGCTGGAATTTACGCGTCCGGTAAGTTCATGATTACGTTGATCAAGTGTAATCATCAATTTACCCAACCCGATCATCCCAACACTTTCCATGAGGACGGTCCTAAGGTATCAGGGTTGTAGCCTAGGGTCTACTGTATACACACATGTCTGCAAAACTCATACACAACATCATTTTATTACATTAATTAAACCTGCGAACTCACCAACAATAGGTTGACCTGATTAAGCATATTTTTTTAGGTAACAATCACTGAGGATATCTAGAGAAGATGCCTTAGTGATGACCCTAAGGAGTGCATTTTAGACTTGCTCTAGCGTTTCTGACAATTATGTTTTATTTAAAGTTATAGTTGTTGGACATGTTTACTTGGATTCACAGGTGGTATTAGAGCCTCGTGCTTATTGATCTAGATCAATTGATCTATCAGTTTGATTATTTTAATTGGTTGTTTATTTTTGATTGGTGTAATTGGTGAAAATCATCAAAACCTTGTTATATCGATCATTAATCACTTTTCCATTGCTCGATTAATTTCGATTTGCGCCAGAATCGCTTTCAATTTGTGGATTTGTGTTATTGTGCGATATCCCAAGGCTGTTCAAACAAGTTTGAACAAAACCCATCATCATCTAACATCCTAATTTCAAATCATCTATGAATTTATTGAGTTATTTGACTAATTTTGATCACAACTTCTTATTTAATTAAGAGTGTGTTATTAATTAGTCCATTCACAAGAGAAGTCATTAATTCAAAGGAATTTTTGTCTTAGTTGATTTAAATATCAATATTATCAGTGATTTTTTAATGCTGTGTGAGTGTGTTTGTGTCACACCCCGGGCCCTGGTAGGGTTGGACGTCACAGACTAGTAACAATATATGGCAGCGGAAACAAACCATCATAAGAGCACAAAAGGAGAGAACATCACATGGCATTACAGTTTAAAGAAATACCGGGCTAGATGTGGGTCTAACCACCCATACGAGTATAAATTTTCAACAATACAAATTGTTCCCAACCGAAATAAATAGAAATAAGTCCAAATTGTTTGAAAATCAAAACAAGCCAATGCCATGGTCATGGTGCTAGGTCAAGTCTTCTACACAGCTAGACTCCCTTCAAGGATTACCTGAAACATGCTCAAAAGAAATTTGTGTCAACTAAAAAGTTGGTGAATTGAAGTGCTTAAAGTTCAAAAACAAAAGGATTCAAAAGAATCCACATTTGATTTAAAAGTCATAGATCATAGTATCATAGTTGTGGGGATCACAATCAACCCTGCACTCAGTCCCGGCTAGCCTCTTCTAAAGTTATGTTACACCGGCTAATCCCGAGGGAAGAACTGAGCCTCATATGGTGGACCATACCTGTCGGATGGTTCACCTTAGTATCTTATTAAAACTAGTCACATGCCACAAACAACCCCGTAGGATCTCAGTGTGGTTCCCTTCCCGTTCATCAAGGAAGGCACTGTGTGTGGGGGATTCCCCAAGTAGATCTACCCATATAAAACAAGCGGTTCACACAAGAATTAATGATCGTGACAAAAGTAAAAGCAGGTTCTAACATTTCCACAACATATAGCAGCATATTATAGCACAGAAAAGTTCAGTTTAAATAGAGCATGCTTCACCCTAAAAACAGTAGTAAAAAGGGGACACTAGAACTCACCTTAGAGCTTCAAGTAACGGGTTCTTCGTGTACCGGGAAGGTTTCAAGTTTAGCACCCTACCAACAAGATTAAGTGTTAAGCCACTTATTCTAAGGTCATACGAGGTAGATAATAATGTGTTAAGAGGTTAAATGTTCAACTAGTTTAGATTTGCCAAGGCTTGCATTAGAAAGTTTCCTTTTATAGTAAGTCATGTTTTCTTATGGATAATTATAGGTTTTTACACTATTAGGTCATTGATACCTGTTAAATTAAGTTACCAAGTGATTACATGTTCATAGGGTCGTTTTATAGAGTTTTGGCAGAATTTACAGTTTAGCCCCTCAAGTTTCAGAATTTACAATTTCTACCCTAAAGTTTGCTTCTTTACATTTAATGGCCTTTTTGACAAAATAACAGATTTTGGAGTTAAATAATACATCTTAATCAAGTTAAACTTCCAATTTTTAGTACTTTAGAATTTAGTTGGTAAACATGTGTTTTTAGGTTACCGGTTACGGTGAAACCGGGGGTTTTTAACGGTTAAGTATTAAATCTTATAATTTTATGTCTTAAAATTTGAAGTATTATATGAAGGAATTTTAATAAGTTTTTATAATCTGTTAAGAATGTATTCTTAAGCCCTTTTTGTTGAAAGTCTCGCTTTTAAGTTCGACCCGTTAAAGCGCGATTTTACCCGAAGCCGATCGCTCGAAATCATGTTTGACCAATTTTTCACCATCTTTAAGTCTTAAAGTTATAATCTTACTGAAATAACAAGTTTCCCATATATTTAGGTTTATTCTTGTATTTCCATGAATTTCTTCCAAAAATCACCCGGTTAAGGCCCGTTTTTAACTAAAAATTTCATTTAAATTGTTCTTAGACCCATTTAACCACAAATTCGACCAATTTCACTTTTTTAACCTTTTTAGAGCCTGGAATTATTTTTAACATGGTTATACCCTATGTCCTCATATTTTCAAGTCAATTTACCACCTTTTCGGGTCCCCGAATAAGTCCAAAATGCCTATAATCCCTACTATTTTAATTTTTCAGCTTTTGACAACATTTCATATGCCCAATAACATCCAAAACCTACTGAAAATCAGTTCTAATACACGGATCTAACATGTAAACATAAATATAAGCTTGTATTTGGGAGATTTTTACCATTTTAGCCCTTTACACATGTGTAAAACATATTAGTTGTACCCATTTACCACCAAATCGTTTTGTAACTTTCAAAACAGGTTGTTAGGAGGTTTAAAAACCATTTTTAAGCAGATCCCAAGCTTTGGTTACGGAGGGTTACAAAATATAAAGTTCATGGGTGTCAAAGTCACTCAAAAGAGGGTTTTCTAGGTGTAACTTGTGTTCCACCCGTAGCATGACCAATATTTCATGTGAGATACCTCTAGTGAAGTTAAAAGCTCCTCAGGAACGAGATGATAGCTGTGGATTTCTGTTAGAACAGAGAAAGTAAGGGTTTTGGTGGATAGAAGAAAGAATAACACATGACATAGTTTTTTTCGGGTAGGATGAAGCTTACGCTTGTATGGTTCACGATTTGGAGAGTGTGTAGAGTGACAGAACGGTCTGGAAGTCTCTGAACAAGGGCTGAAAGAGTCGAGTTTGATGAAACCGTGTGTCAAAGGCTCACAAGATAGCACCCTCTTGCTAGTATGAAGCTTGACCGATGATGTTTGATGCTTGAACTTCGACTAGGGGGCTGAAAATGAAGCTGGAACCGTGGGTGTGTGTGTGTGTTTCAGCTAGAGAGAATTCAAGAGAAGAGGGAAGAGAGTGAGAGGTGAGAAATGAGGGTGGGTTCAAGTGTTGCATGTAATAGGAGTGGAGGGGAATGGTGGCAAGTTTGGGTGGTGTAGAAGAGAAGAGATTGGTGGAGAGGGGGGGTGAAGGGGCGGCCGATCTTGGAGCTTTGTGGGGTGTAATTAGTTTTAAATTTTAAATGAAAATTTTTATTGCGTAGTATTATTTTGTAGTGTAGTATTTTAAGTGGGTAATTTTTATTAGTTGTTTAAGTATTAAGTATGTATATGTATATTTTGAACCGTGAATTGTGTGTGTATGCACACATATTTAATTGTTTCAATTAAGATTAAATTTTGAAATGACTAATTGACTTTCCCGGAACACGAAGTTATTCTATGCTAAGGCTAGATCTGATAAATTCATGCAAAATGGCACATGAAATAACAAAAATGACAATAATAGCAATACTAATAATAACACTGATAGTAATAGTAATAGTGATATTGCATTAATATTAATTTTATGGATAATGATGCAGGAGGAGTTAAAGGTTAGGGTTATGACCCGGAGGTCGGTTGTTACATTCTCCCACCGTTTAGGAAATTTCGTCCTGAAATTTTAGCTTCGATAAGTTCCGGAACGGTGGGTCTTAAGAGATGTGGATAATTCTTTCTCATCTCGTCTTCTCGCTCCCAAGTGAATTCAGGTCCTCGCCTAGAATTCCATCTTACCTTGACCTTGGGTATGCGACTTCGCCTGAGTTTCTTGACCAGCCGGTCAGTAATCTCTACAGGCTCTTCCATGAAGTTCAACTTGTCATTAATCCTTGCTTCCTTCAGGGGTAACTCCATGGCTTTGTCTACCATGCACTTCTTCAAATTTGACACATGGAAGGTGTCATGTATGTGGCCTAGCTCTTGCGGTAGCGTTAATTGATACGCCACGGGGCCAATTCTCGCTAGTATCTCAAATGGTCCTATATATCTCGGGCTTAGCTTTCCTTTTCTTCCAAACCTCACAGTCCCCTTCCATGGTGCTACTTTTAGCATTACCCTGTCACCCACTTGAAACTCTAAAGGTTTTCGCCTTCTGTCAGCATATTTCTTCTGACGGTCTCTGGCCGCTCTTAAATGCTCCTTAATTTTAAATATCTTGTTGGTAGTCTCTATCACAATGTCGGGTCCCATTACTTGACTATCCCCGATCTCATTCCAACTCAACGGTGTTCAGCATTTCCTGCCATATAGGGCTTCATAGGGAGCTGCTTTTATACTTGCGTGATAACTATTGTTGTAGGGGAACTCTACTAGAGGAAGATGGTTATCCCAGTTCCTTCCAAAGTCAATCACGCAAGCCCTTAGCATATCTTCCAAGGTTTGGATGGTTCTTTCACTCTGACTGTCAGCTTGTGGGTGGTAAGCAGTGCTTAAATCCAGACGGGTTCCTAAAGCCCGCTGGAGTGACTTCCAGAAACGAGAAGTGAAATGACTATCACGGTCGGAGATGATTGATAGTGGCACCCCATGCCTGGTCACTATCTCGTCGATGTACAGTTGGGCCAGCTTCCTCAGGTCGTTGTCCTCTCGAATCGGCAAGAAGTGAGTCGATTTAGTTAACCGGTCAACTATTACCCTGATAACGTCATGTCCTCTGAAAGTTCTGGGTAGTTTTGTAACAAAATCCATTGTGATGTTATCCCATTTCCATTTTGGAATTTCAGGCTATTGTAACGTCCCTGACGGTTTTTGATTTTCAGCCTTCACCATGGCGCACGTTAAACACTTCCCAACGTATACGGCGATTGATTTCTTAATTCCAGGCCACCAAAAAAGTGCCTTTAGATCTTGGTACATTTTGTCACTTTCGGGTAGGATGAAGCTTACTCTTGTATGGTTCACGATTTGGATAGTGTGTAGAGTGACAGAACGGTTTGGAATTCTTCGAACAAGGGCTGGAAGAGTTGAGTTTGATGAAACCAAATGTCAAAGGCTCACAAGATAGCACCCTCTTGCT
This sequence comes from Flaveria sonorensis, assembly GCA_025506505.1. Taxonomy (NCBI): domain Eukaryota; kingdom Viridiplantae; phylum Streptophyta; class Magnoliopsida; order Asterales; family Asteraceae; genus Flaveria; species Flaveria sonorensis. The sequence goes on along the minus strand of CM046423.1, from coordinate 23,616,969 downwards.
AGTATGAAGCTTGACCGATGATGTTTGATGCTTGAACTTCGACTAGGGGGCTGAAATGAAGCTGGAACCGTGGGTGTGTGTGTGTTTCAGCTAGAGAGAATTCAAGAGAAGAGGGAAGAGAGTGAGAGGTGAGAAATGAGGGTGGGTTCAAGTGTTGCATGTAATAGGAGTGGAGGGGAATGGTGGCAAGTTTGGGTGGTGTAGAAGGGAAGAGATTGGTGGAGAGGGGGGTGAAGGGGCGGCCGATCTTGGAGCTTTATGGGGTGTAATTAGTTTTAAATTTTAAATGCAAATTTGTTATTGTGTAGTATTATTTTGTAGTGTAGTATTTTAAGTGGGTAATTTTTATTAGTTGTTTAAGTATTAAGTATGTATATGTATATGTTAAATCGTGAATTGTGTGTGTATGCACACATATTTAATTGTTTCAATTAAGATTAAATTTTGAAATGGACTAATTGACTTTCCCAAAACACGAAGTTATTCTATGCTAAGGCTAGATCTGACAAATTCATGCAAAATGGCACATGAAATAACAAAAATGACAATAATAGCAATAATAATAATAACACTGATAGTAATAGTAATAGTGATATTGTATTAATATTAGTTGTATGGATAATGATGCAGGAGGGGTTAAAGGTTAGGGTTATGACCTGGAGGTCGGTTGTTACAGTTTGAATTGCATTTACTTTTCACATTCATAGAGTATTAGATCTGTTGATAATTTTGATAATTAACAAAGTTGATTAAAATGAGCAATTCAGTAGTTGGAGCTTATCAACCTCCAAAGTTGGAGAATAAATCTGAGTTTAAAACTTGGAAAATCATATTCATGAACCATGTAAATTATACAGATTCTGACTTATGGTGTCCATTACTGAATGTCCTTACATTCCACCTGCTTTAGGACCTGATTATAAAGACAATAATCAACCCATAAGTTTGAAAAATCTGTCTCCTAATGATGCCAAGAAAGTCAAAGTCGACATTAAGGCCTATAGTATGCTTACTATGGCTTTACCTAAAGACCTCTTGATCAGGTGTGAAGCATACAAAATAGCAAACTCATTATGGAAATTTCTTCACACTTTGTGTGAAGGAAGTGATGAGATCAAAAGCATCAGAAAGGATACTTTTCGTTCACAGTATGAGACTTTTCATCATATTGTGGGTGAATTTGTTCCTCAACAACGACATAGATACATACAACTTATTACTGAGATGAATATCTTTGAGTTGAAGTATAGCAATGAGGAGTTGAACAAAAAGATGCTCCACTCCTTGCCAAAGAGTTGGACTCAAACTGTGTCTATGTTCAAGAATACTCTTGATCTAATGGCAACTAGGTTAGACACTTTGGTTGCGAAGGTGGAAGCCTTGGAGTTAGATGAGAAAACAAGAAACGAGAGTGTAAAAGCACCAATAGCACCATATCAATTCAAAGAAACAAAGGGTGCTGGGAGTGCACTCATCTCCAATGATGATGATGAAAGCTCTTGTGTTGAGAGTGATAATGAAGAGGAAACTGGTTTCTATGCTACAAAGTCCTCTAAAGTAAGCTCTCAAAGCAATTCAAATAGAAAAGCAAAAGGGAAATCTGATGATTCAAAAAGTTCAACAGCAAAGGGATCATCACCCAACAAAAGCAACACCAAATCTGAACCAATCATTATGGTTCTAGAATCAGAAGAACAGAAAGCAGCATTTGCAGCATTCAGTTCAAGCTTTCAAGCCTACTTGGGTAGCACTCTGACACTTGCTCACATCTGCCAACAAGACATGGAAGAAATTCATCCTGATGAAGTTGAAGAAATGGATTTACAATGGCAAATGGCCATGATTGCTTACAAAGCAAAGATGTACATGAGAAGGAACAAGGGTCTATCTGTAGCAGGGAGAACAACCAAGATTGGTATTGACAAATCAAAAGTGAGTTGTTACAAATGCAATTTGTATGGACACTTCTCAAGGGAATGCAACAGCAATCAACAATCAACAACAAACACAAGACAAGCAAATCAAAGAAGCTTCAAACAACCTCAACTAACAAACTCATCCCCACCAGCCACAGGTTCTTCAATAGGTACCAGTAACTCTAACTCTAAAGAAACTGGTTTGATTATTTTGCAGGATGGAACTTATGATTGGAGCATGTATGAGAAGGAAGTCCAGGACGAAAATCAAGAACTGATGGTAAACTTGGAGAACAAAGTTCCACCTATGGCCAGAGAGGTAAGGGACAGGTTATGTTTACCAACATATGTTGAAGAGGTAGAGAGATACAGGGTCCATGCTCAATAATTGGCTGATAAAGTCAAAGAAACAATGATTTTAAATGAATCTCATGTAAGAGAACATACACTGTATCAGGTCAAAATCACTTCCTTGCAAAAGGATTTAGATAAACTTGTGTCTGAAAATTATAATCTGAAAGCACAAGTTGAGCATCTGACCACCTCTTTAACCAAGTCCATGTCTGATCATGTATCTACTGAAGTGAAACTTCAGAAGTTCCATTTATCATCATAGCAATATGGGAAACTGTTAAATTCTCATATTGAATCAAAGAATAGGTATGGGTTGGGATTTAATGTTGTTGCACCACCAGTAAATGATAATTACACCATACTACCTGAGTCAATGACAAACAGTGTAACACCCGGAAATTTTTATAAAAAAAGAAAAGAAAAGAGAAGTATAAAGAAAGAATGATGAAATAACTCAAGTTGAGGGGTTAAAGTTATGCAAGAGGCAAACTTTAATATAATTATGTTTAAAATGTGGGCATGGCCACCCACTCTTCCTGCTCACCAACTGCCTCGGCTGCAAAAGTAAAAGAACAGAGAGTTTCCATTGGTTTTTAGAGAGCAGTAGAAGATCGTCTAAAAGGTAAGATTTTTGTGTGTTTTGTTTGGTTTCAGCTTATAGACCGAGTCTTATGTGTTTCTCTATGTTCGGTTGTGTTTTTGGTGTGTTTAGGTGTTTGAACTCCAAATGCTCTCGAGTTTGGAGGAGTTTTACTCGAAGGCTGCTGTAGGAGAGTTCTAGAACCCCGAATTTTCTGTTTTTAAACTTGTTTTGGGGCTGGAAATGCATGTAAATTATTACTTTCGCAACTTTCAGTATGTAAACCGTATGTGTTCCTCTGTTTTTAGTGTGTGTGTATTTGTGAGTGATTGACTGAATTATGTGGTTGTAAGCTTGTTTTGTGAGCTTAGTATGCTAGATTTGGGATAAGAATAAGTTAGGAAGATGATCGGAAACTGAAATTAGTATAAGTTAGAACTGGCATAGTGCCCATGCACCCAAACTGTCCATGCGCCTAAGTTTCCCATGCGCCCAAGTGTCCATGCGCCTGCATAGTACTCATGCGCCTGCATAGTTCCCATGCGACTAAGTTTTTTGCCCATACGCCTAAGTTTTTTCCATGCGCCTAAGTTTTTCCCCATGCGCCCAAGTGTTCCTATGCGTCCAACTGTTCGTGCGCCTGCATAGTGCTCAGGCGCTCACATAGTGCTCATGCGCCTAAGTTGCCTTAGAATTTTTCTAAAATTTTAGAAAAAATGGAAATTTATGATTAAGCTCTGGAATGTTTTGGTGGGTTATGTTTGTTCATGTTATGCATGTTGTGGCCAGTTATCGATGTTTCTTATTACGTATTATTATGTGACTTTACGTGGTGTGTTAATGTTCTTATACGAAAAGTATTATCATAAAAGAAGCGAAGGATTAAAGATAATGAAAAGTGGAACATAATGAATGAATGAAAGTCTTGCAAGCAAAATTAAAGAGGTTCACAACTCAATGAAGAGTTGTTAGCTCAACTGTGTGCATGTAGCGTGCGATCTTGGCTAACCCATTAGGGTATACACATAGGGGGGGTCAGTCTTGGTGACTGATCCATACGTGCGAAACGGGATCCTTGTTGCTTAACCCCAATACTGAGGTGGCTTCATGCCTAATGATGGGTTATAGATTATGACATGATCTAGATAGAAGTGAAAGATAATGAAAAAGTGCGAAATGAACGATTATGAACGATGATAAAAGATAATAATGATATTATCAAGATGTATGTATGTTGTGTGATCACAAACGAAAGTAAAGGAAAGGTTTTTACTAAAGGTAAAGTATTTTACTTATAAAACTAGAACTCACTCAGCATAGCTGACTTTTTATGCATTTTCAATTGGCAGGTAACTTGTTGCTGAGTATGGCACGAGGGTGAAGCTACTTGGCGGGCAAGACTGGCATCCATCTCATGCAATAATAATGATGTTGTTTTGTAATACAACTAAGTGACATTTTGTAATCTTTTAAACGATGGTGTATTACTTGGTAAATGTATTTATTAAAGCATGAAATGGTTTTGATGAATTATTCTGTTGCAATATTCTATTTACTTAATAAATCTTAATATGTTTTGATAAAAAGGATTGTGATCGACCAACTGTGGGGTTCCCGGGAACGGGGTCTTACAAACAGTTTATCAAATCATTTTGTGTCATTTACCAAAACTGAATCAAAAGTTGAAAATAATGAAGTGGTAAATGGTAAAGATACTGAAATCAGTGAAATGGATTCATCTGAATCGGAATTTTCAAAACAAAATAAATCAGAATTTGACTTTGATGACTGTGATGATCTGGATGAGGTTGATGAGCCTAATGAAGAAGAATATGTTGGGTTGGGTAAGGAAAAGAATGTGGTAATTGAACCTATAATTCCCAAAGTTATTAAGGAGATCAAGCTACCTTATACCCCAAAACAAAGAAATTTGTTGAAGACCATCTACACAAGAATTGGTTAGCTTAATGAAGAAATTCAGGAGCTCAACAAAAAGCACAAAAGTCAGTCAGCAAAAAGAACTACGGAGGAAGAAGAGAAAAACACTTCAGCAGAACACCTACGGAAGAAGAAGACCGGTCCTCACACATCCGTAGAAAAGCAAAGGTAAAATGTTTCAAGGTCAACTTCCTTAGAAGATCTGCAAAAGAAGCATTCATCTGATTCAAAGTCGACTTTCGTAGAAGATCTGCGGAAGAAGCAATCATCTGAATCAAAACCGTCATCTGTAGAAGATCTACGGAAGAAGAAAACATTTGTTGAATCACAAACTGTCAAGAAAGTAAAGAAACAACAAAGAGATGTGAATCCTTAGCAACAACAAGAAGATACTTCAGCTGCAAAGATTGAAAGAGAATTGAAAAAGAAGTAGAAAAAGGTAGTAGTGGAGTCTGACAATGAAGCTGAGGAAAAGTACTGCAAGTGGTGTGATATGTACAACCATAATACAGAAGATTGTTATTTCAGCAGTTATTGTTCCATTTGCAATATGAACAATCATATGACTTCTGACTATTACTTCAACAAGAACTGTGCCATCTACAACAAACACAACCATTCTACTCAAGAATGTTACTTCAACAAAAAGAACAAATCAAAGGTTTCAAAGAAGCAAAAAGTTGAGAATGATGAATCAAATTCACAATCTCCTGAGAATGATGAATCAAAGGTCTCAAAGCCAAAGAAGCAGCAACTAAAGCAAAAGATCTCAAAGACAAAGAAACCAACATCTGCTGATGATAAATCAAAGAAGAAGAAGGAGAAGCAACAATCTCAAAGCAAGACTCCTCACAAAAAGGTAGTGTTGCAGGAAGATGAAGCCTTCTTTGATCACTTTGAAATGGGTAATCATGTACCTCAATCAAAGACAAAAGATGCAGAAACCTTCTCTACTCAAGTATCATCATCAAGTTTAAAGAAAAGGACACTCAAAGAAGAAATAACAGAAGAAGTGATTGAGGATTAGGAACAAAGTACTTTAAGTTCATCTTCAACAGACTCATTCTCACTACAAATAGAACATAATGAATCAATTGAGTGTAAAAACAATCCTAAGAAATCTAGGCTCATTCATGATAGAGTAACAATCCTAGATAACAATGGCAAGCCCAAGACCATCAAGGCTTGGGCTCCACTTTCTAATTGATTTCATTATTTGTGCAGGAACATCCATGGAGGACTGATAACAAGTGGTATATTAACAGTGGTTGTTCCAGGCATATGACAGGAAACTGTTCTCTCCTCCATGATTTCAAACATAAAAATGCTTCATATGTGGCATTTGGTGGAGATAAGAAGGGAGGTAAAATTGTTGGTGAAAGAATGGTAACAAATGGTGTACTAAAATTTGAGAAAGTTAACTTCTGTGAAAATTTACAATTCAACTTGTTAAGTGTATCTCAAATTTGTGATCAAAATTATACCACTTTATTTCATAACTCTTATTGTTACATTATTAAGCCAGGTTTTCAAATTCCAGCAGACTGGATCCTTCTTAAAGCACCAAGAAAAGGCAACACATATGTTTTGGACATAAACTACACCTCTCTAATAAGCAATGAAACCTGCCTGATCTCTAAGTCATCAGAAGATGAAGCTCAACTGTGACATAGAATAATGGTTCATTCAAACATGAAGAAATGAATAAGTTGGTCAAAAATGATTTGGTCATTGCCCTTCCCAAGAAAGAATTTTACTGTTCTAATCATTGTTCATCATGTTATAAATGAAAACAACATAGGGTGTCACATAAGTCCAAAACAATCAACACAAACACAACACCACTCAAATTGCTACACATGGATCTTTTTGGTCCAACTAATGTATTGAGCATTGGTAAAAGGCAATACTGTTTGGTGATTGTTGATGATTTCACTAGATTCATATGGGCTAGATATACGAGTAGTAGGAGTATTCATCTCTCCTTGATTAGGGGAGGAGAAGAAATACTCATGGTATTCATTAAATCCCATATCTTCATCATCATAGAATTCTAGGTTGGGGATTACTTGGTTAAGATCTAACTGCTTAGGATGGTAGCTTTCCCTTGAAGGTTGTTCATCTGAGTTTTGAGACTCAAGATGAAGGCTTGTGGCTGGGATTATGAGCTCATCAAGCTGAGCATGAGGAACCTCAGCACTGATCATAGAAGTAATGGGAGTGGTCTGCTCCTCGGAGAAGTGGGAGCTCTGTGTTCCACTTGCTCCTGTGTGGGTGAGTATATGGCGGCTTGCTCAATCTGAATAGACTAAGCAGGAGTTCATTTGTATTCTCTTTGGTAGGTGATGGTGATTTGTGGTTTTGTGTGTGTTGAAGATGAAGAAGGTGTGGGTACAACATTGGTTGGGATTGCCAAGTTGTCATATTGAGCAGGGAGCTCTAACATTTTTGGGACAAGGGCTCTTTCTACCCCGGAAAACCCAATAGTGGTTTTCCTCGTTATTTGAAAGATGTCAGGCTTCATCTGTCCTAACTTTATCATGTTACCTGTTCCCCTCAACTATGAGCCCAGTTCACAGTTGAGAATGTACTGGACATATCTAGGGAACATGTAATATTCAAGGGAATCTATGTTAGCAAGTAAATTGGTATAGACAAATTGTGCAAACCTAAACTTCATCCCCTAGACCATTCTATAGACTTTGTAGGAAAGATCCTTTAGAACTTGGTCCCATCCTCCACGTTTGTTGGATAGTGAGTGGATGACAACATGGAGGAGGTATTTCCATTGAGAGAATACCTTTCCTTTCCTGAAGGTCTTGACTAAGAAGTCACCTTCATAGCTCATCAGCTGGAATGAGTCGTTGACTGCCTCTTTGGGAAAGACAGATCACGTTCTTCAACATCCAACCTCAAATATTGGTTAATGGTGGGTGGAGTGATGAACACTTTCCTCACCTACATCATGGCAGATAGTGCCTTCTCACTATCCATAATGACCTCTTGGCAGGTCCTCTAGAATTCTAGCAGTTGATCTTCATAGAGAGGAGGGTTTATGGTAAAAGCGATGAGGTAGGAAGAGCGAGAAAGAAAGTTGTTGATCCCTTGAAAAGAAGGGTCTTTCTCAGATGATAACAGAGCAACCTGGATGTGTTGCTTGTGAAGATGCATAACAAAAGCTGGCTGGTTTTAGGGTTAAGGGTTGGCAATTTTATGAAGCTTTTATGAGAGAGATTGAAATAACAACAAGGGTTTGTGGGTGACTTAGGGCTTGAGATTTGTAGATAAAGAAGAAGAGAGAGGGAGATCCATTGTAAAGGCTATTTATATGCTTGAGATTTGTACTTAAACCATAAAAGTGAAACATCAGAAACATTAATGGAGTTTATCACTAAGATTGAAAATCAACTTGATTTAAATATCAAAATTTTAAGAAGTAATAATGGAACTGAATTTGTTAATCATGTTTTAGATTCCTTTTGCAGGAACAAAGGCATTGCTAGACAACTCAGTTCACCAAGAACTCCACAACAAAATGGAGTTGCTAAAAGAAAAATAGGATCTAATTAAAGCAGCATGAACAATGCTAGCTGATTCACAGTTGCCTATCACATTTTGGGCAGAAGCAGTGAATACAGCATGCAATGTTCAAAACAGGACTTTAATTGTCAAAGAACATAATAAAACACCTTATGAACTTTTGTTTAAAAGAAAACCTTGTATAGGTTATTTCAGAGCATTTGGGTGTCATGTGTCTATTTTAAACACCAAAGACTAATTAGGAAAGTTTGATGAAAAAGCCTATGATGGTTTCTTTGTTGGTTACTCATCAACATCTAAATCATATAGAGTATACAATCCACATCACAAAATTATGGAGAAAATACCTAATGTATCTTTTGATGAATCCTTATTTCCAAAATTTGTAAAAGGATCATCTTGATTGTTTGATATAGATGCATTAACAAATTCATTTAACTCTGGTTATTTGAATGTTGAAGGTCCTATGGATACATGTTATCCTTATGTACCTCCAAGTTTGAGTGAAGTGCCATTGACAGCTGATCCTCTAAGATTACCCCAGACACATACTTCAAATGTTACTGATCCAGTACCTTCATCTCAAACAAGCAATGACAATTCTGATGGACATGGAAATTCAACTTTAGCAGAAGTTAAGAATGCTTCCGCAGAAGTTCCTTCTACATCCGTAGATGTTCCATCTACTTCCGGAGATGACTCATGTCCTTCAACTAAAGTTCCCAATCCATCAGAAAACATTCCAACAACATTCACATCTACAGATCAACAAACTACAACATTCGTAGTTGTTCCTGTAACTGTTGCGGAAACACAAAATCATGAAGATGGAGTTCATTCAGCATCAGAAAACCAAAACAATGAGAATTTTAACCACTTTGTTGATTCCCCATCTCAGCTGGATCCATCTCCATCAACCAACATGTAACACCCAAAAATTTTGTCAAAATAAAAGAAAATGAAAGTATCTTGCAAAAGGGGAAAAGGAACAAAAGTGGAAGGGGGCTAAGTGTAAGAAGTACAAAACTTAATATTTTAACAATTGTTTAAGTATGGCCGCCCACAACATGTACTCTCTCTCCCTGCTATTCGACTGGGAAAAGAAGAAAGAAGAAGAAAACAGATTTCTCTCGGTATTTCTAAAGAAAGGGCTAAATTCGCAAATTTGGTGAGCATTTCTTTGCATAATTGGCTCGGTTTTGTTGGGTTTTTCAACCATGAAACCGATTTTTATGTGCTTTTTGTGTCCGGTTGCTTGTTTTGGCTTATTTTAGGTGTTTGAACTCTTGTGCACTCAAGTTTGGAGGAGTTTTACTTGTTGGCTGCACAGGTGAGTTCTAGACCCCGGTTTTATGTGTTTTTAAACTTTTTGAGGCTGAAAATGCATGATTTAAAATGTTTTACAACTGTTTAATTTGTACCCGTACGTATATGTGCATGTATGATTGTGTGTTATGGATGTTTATGTGTTAGGGATGTTTAGAATGCTGGTTATAAGCTTAGAACATGTTAGAATGCAGATTGGGTTTGAATTTGATTCTGAAAAATGAGCAACAGTTGGTCATGTGCCCAAATAAGGCTCATGCGCCTGGAATTTTGTCTTAGAAAAACTTAAGTAAGGTTCATGCGCCTCAATAGTTCCCATGCGCCTAGGAGTTTGTCTGAAAATACTAAGTGTTAACCCATGCACCCAAATAGTACCCCATGCGCCCAACCATTTTGCTCAGGCGATTTAGTGTTAGTCATGTGCCTGAACAGTACCTCATGCGCCCAAGTTAGTGCCCAGACACCTAAGTGTTGGCTCATACGCCCGCATAGTGTTAATGCGCCCAAGCAGGATTCATGCGCCTGCATAGTGCTCATCCGCCTAGAATACTTAGAAAATTTTCTGAACTTTTGGGAAATTAGAATTTTAGGGTTTGACCATACTTTGACTTGGTGTTTTTATTTGTTTATTTTATGCATGTTTTTGGGCTGTACTTATGTTCCTTATTATGTATTATTATGTGGCTTTACGTGGTGTGATTATGCTCATAAAGTATTACAATTAACCAAGTGAAAGATGAAAATTAATGAAAAGTTGAACATAATGAAAGAATGAAAGTCTTGCAAGCAAATTGAATGGAGATGCACGACCACGTTGTCGTTAGCTCAACTGTGTACGGTTTAGCTAACCCGAAGGATGTACATAGGGTCAATCCTTGAGATTGACATGACCCTTGCTGCTTGCCCCAGGTGACTGGGTCAGCTTAGTGCACAATGTTCGGGGTCTATTTATAGACCTCAGGTCCAGCACCAGCTTAGTGCATAATGTTCGGGGTATTGCACATTGGTCTGAAAGGAAAGTGAAAGATAATAATGAAAGGAAGAATGGGAAAGATAATGATGATAATTATGAATATTATCTGAATGTACATATGATGCGTGTTCGCATACGAATGTAATGTATTTTATTCAAAAAGGGATATTTTCGTATACAAATCATACGAGGTACATTTATACTTTTAAAACTAGAACTCACTCAGCAACGCTGACTTTAATGCATTTTCAGTTGGCAGGTAATTATTGCTGAGAATGGCACTCGGGGAGGTTACTCGTCGGGAAGAGTGGCGTCCGTTCATGCTTAATGATTTTGTTGTATTATAATGCAACTAATTGATTATTTCGTAACTCTAAATTACTCTGATATATTATTTTGCAACATTAATTATATGCATGAATGGCTTTTGTTAATTAAATTCCGCTGTAATATATTATAAAATACGTATTGTTTAATATAATAATGCTATGATTGTCCAACTGTGAGGTCTCCGGGAACTGGGCCTTACACAACATCACCAACTTGGAATCATCTATTCCAGTTGAATCAATACCAACAACAATAATTCATAAGTATCATCTAATAGAAAACATGATTGGTGATCTTAATGAAAGAACCACAAGAAGTCAAGGGGGAGCTGCCAATATTTGTCTGTTCTCCTGTTTTCTTTCATAAGTGGTTCCACCCAACATAACTATAGCATTGAAAGACAATAGCTGCTGGATTGAAGCAATGCAAGAAGAACTTCAGCAATTCAGAAAGCAGAAAGTTTGGAATCTAGTTGATCTTCCTGAAGGGCAATATCCTATTGGTACAAGGTGGCTTTTCAAGAACAAACTAGATGACAGAGGTATCATCATCAGAAACAAAGCAAGGCTGATAGCACAAGGCTATACTCAAGAAGAAGGGATAGACTATGATGAAGTCTTTGCCCCAGTTGTAAGGATTGAAGCCATTAGAGTTTTTCTAGCCTATGCTTCACATAAGAAGTTCACAGTGTACCATATGGATGTAAAATATGCCTTCTTATATGGTAAAATTGATGAAGAAGTCTATGTTACCCAACTACTAGGATTTGAAGATCCTGATTACCCACACAGGGTATACAAGCTTGACAAAGCTTTGTATGGTCTTCATCAGGCACCAAGAAAGTGGTATGAAACATTATCATCTTTTCTGCTCAAGCATGGCTACAAAAGGGGAACAATTGATCAGACTATATTCCTCAAACATGACTATCAAGACCTCTTGGTTGTCAAAATCTATGTGGATGATATCATCTTTGGGTCAACAAATAAAAGATTGCGTCAAGACTTTGAATCTTTGATGAAATCTGAGTTCCAAATGAGTTCCATGGGAGAATTAACATTCTTCCTTGCTTTAAAAGTTCATCAAAAATCAGATGGTATTTTCATCAATCAGGAAAAGTTTGTGAATCAAATCTTGAAGTACAACCTTGCTGATTCTTCTTCATGCAAAACACCAGCATCAACAATAGATAAGATTGTACCCGGTCCTAAAGGGAAGTCAGTTGATTAAAGATTATATAGATCCATGATAGGATCATTAATGTACTTAACTGCCAGTAGACCTGACATAATGTTTGTTGTGTGTGTTTGTGCTAGGTACCAATCAGATCCAAAGGAATCACATATGAATGCAATGAAGAGGATTTTCAGATACCTTAAAGGGAAACCAGCTTTTGGGCTTTGGTATCCCAAAGAAGGAGATTTCAACCTCTACTCATATTCTGATAGTGACTTTAGAGGCTACAACAACAACAGAAAATCAACAACCGGTCGTTGTTAATTTATAGGACCAAGACTAGTTTTTTGGCTGTGCAAAAAGCAAACAAATGTATCAGTATCCACAGTTGAGGCTGAGTACATAGCTGCTTCAGCTGGTTTCTCTCACGTTTTATGGTTGCAAAACTAATTACTTGATTATGGTTACAGTTTTCTTCAAACACCAATTCACATAGATAACTCAGCTGCTAGGTTCATCACTGCTAATCCAGTGCAACATAGTAAAACAAAACATATTGAAATCAGATACCATTTTCTGAGAGACTACTTAGAAAAAGGTTTAATCAAGTTGATCAAAGTGGATACAACAAATCAGCTTGCTGATTTATTCACTAAAGCCTTTGATTTAGTTAGATTTAATTTTTTTAATTGAGTCTTTAGCATGATCAACTTAGATTAGTCTTCATCACAAAGAAACGCATGTTCTGTCTGTCAAATTCATTATATGAAAAAGCCAAAAACATCTATAAAATATATAAAAATCCAAAAATATTGTCTTATTAATATTTTTTCTTGAAGAAGCATTTCATATTATGAGAAATGATAGTACACTATGCCTTTGCTTATATTCCTTAATTTAAATTACAAATAAAGACTGATCAGATGTGATTTGATATGTGAGTAAGTTCAGCTTGAGTGGAAGATAAACAAGTTCATACATAACATAATGCCAAGGTGACTAATTGTGGACAATTCCATTTTGAGGAACAAGCAAGTAAGTCTTATCCTGCTATGATCAACTTACTCACCTAAGCACACTATGTTGTAACACTTTATAGCCTCTATCTTTGCGTACCATGAACTCTCTGTTTTGCGTAAGCAAAGACCTGAGTTCTTAGGCACCTCTGTTTTACGTGAGTAAAAACCTGGTGTCCTGATGCTGATCATCAAAAGGTTTCAAAAAGGAACAGCTCTAAAAGAATCCATTGTGATCAATTGTATATTAATTCAAGAGCATCAAAAATCATATCAGCATTAATAAGATTTTAAAGAAATCTTAAGATAGAGCTTATAACTTAAGAAACATACTTTTAAGTGTGAAAAAGTGATAAATTGACTAATAAACGGAGGACAAACTCTAATGTCCTTGGATTCACAGTTTTGCGTGTTAACCCTAATATTATAATAAGATGAATTAGACAAATATTATATAAATAATAATATTAACGTTAACCATTAATAGTATAATTAACATTATTATTATTATTATTATTATTATTATTATTATTATTATTATTATTATTATTATTATTATTATTATTATTATTATTATTATTATTATTATTATTATTGTAATTATTATAACTAATGATATCAATATTATTATTATTATAATTATTATTATTATAATTATTATTATTATTATTATTATTATTATTATTATTATTATTATTATTATTATTATTATTATTATTATTATTATTAAAGTCCAAGGTCCCTATTGCAATTTAACAAAACTCAAAGGACCTTAATGTAAAAATAAATGAATATATCACTTACCCATCGACCCTTTTCTTCCCCCTTCGAAACCCTAGCGCCGTGAACCCCCTCACCCTCGAGCGCGTTTGTGACCCGCAACCGCAAGTCTTCCGCCGAAGACCTGCACCGCCCGTACATAACCTTCGATAGGTTTCCTCGAGCGTATTCTCGCACCGGCGTTCGTTCCCCGTCGTACCGAGGTAACGGTTACAGTTTCGCATTTTCGCTTTGGTTGTTTCGTCCGAGTTCGGTTCCATGTTCTAGCTTGGCGTGTGTATATATATATATATGCCTATCTACTCATATATGTATATATGTATGCCGATTGTACGTATATATATGTGGGTGTTTGTTGTTGTATGTATATATATGCAGTATGTGTGTGCGTGTGCTCCAGGGTGTGTGTGTGTCTCGGTGTGCGAGGGTGTGTGTGTGTGTGTCTCGGTGTGCGAGGGTGTGTGTTGTGTGTGTATTTGATGTGTGCGTGTATGCGTACGTTGTGTGTTTGTGTGTGTTTACTGTGTGTGTACTTTTGTGTGTTTGTAGGGTGTGTTGTGTGTATTTGAAGTGTGTGTTTGAGTGTGTGGCACTATGTGTTTTTGTATGTGCTTATGGTGCACATATATAAATATATATAGTATATTGTGTGTGTGTGTGAAACTAGTGTGTGTTAGTATGTGTGAGTTTAGTGCAGTGTGCGTGTGCCTAACTTTTTGGTGTGTGAAGAGTGTGTGTTGTATGTGCAATATATATTTTGTTATTATGTGTGTAGTAGTCGTGTGTCGTGTTGGAAGTATGTCGCACGATAAACCCGAATCAACCCGAGACAAAACGAAATTTATTATAACAATTATTAAACACATATATAAATATAGATATATGCTAATGGTTTACTCAAATGAATTATATGCATATTTACATATATTTTTTTCTTTTCTCGTGCTTAGGTACGCGAGTAATCCAACTACTATAAATATATATACCTTTTGAGCGAGTAACACGCTAAAACCTGAACCGACCTGAACCCTACCGGATGTATCTATTCTCTTTAGACACGTCTTAAGACTTTATCTTAACTAATTATAGGTGTTTGATCGTTTATTGTTCGCGTCCTTAGAAGCCTTTTGGTTCGCTTTTATTCGTCTCTGCTCAAAGTGAGTTTCGTGGCCCCATTTTATTTACAGTTTTATAAATTTTGGGGGAAAAGTATGCTCAACATTTTACAGCTGTGAACTCAAATTATTTTGTTGGACTGTTGTGTTACTATTTGCAAACAAGATCTGATTCATGTATGTGTATTTTATGTTAGTTGTTATTGCCATTGGCCCTGTTCGAGCCTATGGATAGTTGGTACTAATAGTGGACCTGTTTCAAGCCCTTGTATTGCCATTGGCCCTGTTCGAGCCTATGGATAGTTGGTACTAATAGTGGCCCTGTTTCGAGCCCCTGTATTGCCATTGGCCCTGTTCGAGCCTATGGACTATTGGTACCGACAAGATTCTATGTGTAAGCCAAAGGTTTAGTTGTGATGATCATGTTTGCACGTGTTATTTCTTGTGTAAACTGTATACACGCATGTCTGCAAAACTCATACATAACATCATTTTATTACATTAATTAAACCTGCGAACTCACCAACAATATGTTGACCTGGTTAAGCATATCTTTTTTGGTAACAATCACTGAGGATATCTAGAGAAGATGCCTTAGTGATGACCCTAAGGAGTGCATTTTAGACTTGCTCTAGCGTTTCTGACAATTATGTTTTATTTGAAGTTATAGTTGTTGGACATGTTTACTTGTTTCCCGGGTTGTGGGATTCAAATTCATTTTGCTTGTTGACTATGTTTGTCGTGGAATTGACTAACCGCGACACAAGTCTCCATTTGTGTCGGGTGACGTCATGACACGTTGTTTTTTTTATCATTAATGCATCTCTATTAACAGTCAATGTGATATGACGATCCTGTCCGTTACATCCTCGTGTTCCGCTATAAGCGGGGGTGTGACACCATGCCTATAGATAATTTATTTATTTCATGTTATTTTTATTCTATCGAATTCTCCTTTACAAGTACTTATCTAAGGTCTTTATACTACTTACGTTATTGTCAAGACTAACAATATATCTAAGGTCAAAAAAGTACCATATATGCATTTGTATTGTACTACACACATCATTTTATGCATGTTTACTCCTCATCCCCACACTTACTTTTTGATGTTTTCAATACAATATGATCATTAAAAATTCACAATGATATTATATATTAACCTCATACTGGCCAAGTATGAAAACAATATATTATACTCATTATTGTTTTCTAACTACCATATGGTATCTCAAACATACAAATTTCAGTGTACACGTACTTTCTCGTATGTTTTCATTTATCACCCAAACAAAATCCCTATTTATCTGCTTCTATGGATCGATTCTGTATTGAACCCTCTCGTTTTTGTATCAGTAACACTTATGGTTCGAGTCTAAGTATTTCTTTTATATACTTAAATCTCTCGAACCGTGGTCTGATACCAACTTGAAACACACCAGATTTTTTTTTAAATACTTTCACAATTCACATCAGAGTTAGATCACTGTTCACAACAAAAGTTGTCACTTGCAGTGACATATCATTTCCTAACATTCAAAAACAATATCAAAAAAAACATAGTCGTATTACAACGACTTTTATTATACAACTTCTAAACACGAGAGTGGGGTTCGCTATGCGTCCAATCACGTCCACGGAGCTTTAACCATCTATGGGTGCCTTTCCTGGAAACATTTAAAAATAGTTTTATCAGATTTCACTAAGTAAGTACACCTACTTGTCTCAAAAACATATTTTCTTTTTATTTGGGATTTAGCATCCAAAAATCATTTTTATTTAATCCCCATAAATTTTCTTTGGAATTCAACACCCGAATTCTTTATGAGTGTACTTATAACCCTTGAGGATTATTAACTCCTTTCTTTATATATATGGTGTTCAACACGCGAACCTCTTGGGATTTCAACACCCGAAATCCTTACATATATTTAACTCTTTATTATATATGTAGAGTTCAACACTCGAACCCCTTGGGATTTCAACACCCGAAATCCTTACATATATTTGACTGCTTTTTAAATTATCAATACACATACTCGGACCCGTAATCATACAAGTCATTTTCCCTCATAATTATGCTTATTATAATAAATAAACACATATTACACGTAGTTGAACATGCTTGATCTTCATAAAATTCATACAAACTTATAATAAATAGAACATATACCATGTAATTGAACACGTAACAAAAATTATTTACGGGTCAGTGTACTTAGCTATCAATTATCACCACTAGCTAAAGAATATAAAAATCAAGGCTAACACTAACATAAATAATCGTCGCTAATGAATTCTCTATGTCACCTTTTGTTAGTGATATGTATGTATATATGTCTTTAAGATCTATCTCCTTAAAGTTATTTTTTACACACTTCAAATATATATTAGAATTGCCGATTTGACATTCTTAATGATTACAAAGTTTACACATGTCATCAAGTGTTATGTGTAAACGAAGGTGGCATAAAGATGTGGTTTTATCATTCCATGTTCAACCATCAATTGTTTTATTTATTATTGAGATTATCCAAACTCTTTTATAAAATATATTACTTCTCAATATATATATATATATATATATATATATATATATATATATATATATATATATATATATATATATATATTCACACACACACTTAACCATTACGTACACCACTAACACCACACCCACAAACAATTCTATTTTTAATTATTATTATTATTATTATTATTATTATTATTATTATTATTATTATTATTATTATTTATTATTTTTATTTTTATTATTATTATTATTATTATATTATTTATTATTATTATTATTATTATTATTATTATTATTACTATTTGATAACAATAATACTTATTTTTTAACGTCTCATAATTCAATTGTCTTCTGACCTGAAACTTACTCGCGTAACGATATTTGAATTTTAAGTTTTATATATAGAATTGCATCCACAAAAAAGGATGTTACAATAACTTTCATATATAACAAGGTAAAGATAATGCGTTTCAGTTCGGGGCTATTTTATATTGAAAATATTCAATGGTTCCATAAATTTTTTACTCTTAGGTGTAGTGCATTTTATTTTTATTTGTTTTGATTTGAATCATCGTTCTAAAAGACTTGTGAGGACAATCAAATCACCATTGGTTTCTTTTTTAAGACATCTCTTCATTTCATATGAAATTGTGAGAATTGATGAGGATTTAGGTAAGTCGTTAATAACAACCAATAACTTTTACACTTTATATTGTTTCTTTACTTAATCTGAAATTTAAAAAGCTTGTGAAAAAGATCTATTTTAGTTATGTTTGATGTGATGTCTGTGCTTTTTTTTGTTAACATGTTAGCTTATGTTTGTTAACTTGACTAGAGGTTCCTTTCGAAGATATAAAGCCACAAGATAAAGTAAATAAAGATATAGAACAACCTAAAGATGTCATTTGATATAATGGTGTTTTTATAAGCCATTATAAAATATGGTTTTGGTTAGTATTGGAGTTTTTGTGATACCTCGTACTTTCAGGTTAACGCCCTTAGCTCTACTCAAATTATTTTAAACATTCCTTCATTGATTGAGTGGTTAATTATGTAATCAATTCATTGGATTATTTAACTTTGGTATGTGATCAAAGTTAATATTTAGCTTGAGGGTTCATATGCAAGTTGAACAAACTTGAGGGACTGAATGTTCATTAATCAAAGTTTCATGAATTTAATAACTACCTATCCTCCCATCCCTTTCCCCACTTCCGCAACCCTAGCAACACCTACTCCTGGTCGACAGCAGCCCCCCCTCGCGGCAAACACCTCCGGCAACTTCCTCCTCTACAGTGGCAAGCATTCGGCAATCAACACCCCCCGACAACCGTAAGAACCAACCGAAACAGCCCGGTACGGTACATTCCCTTGCTCGTCTCACGTGTTCAGCTTCGACTACGGTTTTGGTTGCGACTCAGGTTGCTCATTCTTGTGTTTTGCGTGCGTGTGTGTTTTGCTTGTATATGGGTGTTCATGTTGCGTGTTGTGAGGGTGGTGATCAGGTTGTTTAAATAGAGTGTGTATGTATGTTATGAGGGTTCATGCTTATGGTTGTTCGATTGTGACCTGTTTTGATAGTGGATGTTCCCTGTTGAACCGTGGGTGGCAGGTGTGGGTGTGTTTGTATGTTCTGCTGTGTGAGTTTGTTGTGTGTTTGGGTTGTGGTCGATTAGGGTTTTCGGTGAGTGTGTTGTGTGTGTTGTTTTGTTATATATTCAGTAGTAGGGGTGGTTCTCGGTGACTACTGATGGGTTTTGGCTATGGGTCTCGATGGTTGGGTTTCAGGCGTAAGGAATGCGAATGATGTGTGTGGTCATGATGATACATGATGCCTGATGTGTTTGGGTGTGTGCGTGGGTTTCTTAGTGTGTGTGTAACCTTTAATATATATAGGTGTTATATAGTATGTATATTATATATGTCATATATAATATGTATACTAGTGGGAATGCCCGTGCGTTGCTGCGGTTGTAGCGCACTTCCTGTTAGGGCAGCTTGTGTAGCATCCTTAATATATAATTCCCTTAAACTATTCCTTCCTGATGGGTCACGATGGTCATCATCACCATCACGATATCCCTTCTGCTAGTAATCTAATGTTGTTTGAATGTTCTGAATTTTAAACTCACAATCGCTTGAGAAAATATGTAACTAAATGCAGGTAAGTGTATTACCTCCTCCACCATGTTATTGGGACCCTCCATAACTAGGAGCACCACATCCACCTCCATGCCTTCCATATGCATAACATGAAAATTAGCAAATGTATAAAATGAAAATTTCACAAATTAATAAGATTATTTCATTAAAAAAGCAATTTCTGAACTTACAATTGTAAGATATATGAGGTTGCTAAAAGGTCCCACTGATCTAATCCCTTTGTAAATTCAGTTGTTATTTGTTAACATTAGTATAATAAGACTAAATGTTATTCTTTTGTTTGTTGATTAATGATCTCAAACCTACCACAATGCATATGCTAATATGCAAAATGGATCATGCTTTTGTCGTATATTCAACAAGAACATCATTGTATTAGTGGTATCCAAATGAATTAGAACACAATCATATTAAACTTATAAGCCTAAAACTTAGCATATTTGACATTCTAATACGAAGATGGAGCATAATAAAGAAGGGTATATTAGTATATGTTTATTAAGTTCAAGAAAAGATCACCAACATCAGTGCTATCACAAAGAAGTCTTGTCAACACCAGAATCTTGTACTGGTATGCTCTTTCCCGTTAGAGGTTGCAACCAAAATTTATATCTTCCCATAATAACTACCAAAACTAACTTTGTTAATAGAAATGAGATGGTTTAAAGATAATTTACCTATATGGAGTCATTTTAAATGTATTTGCTACTAATAGTAAGGTCTCTAGACACTCTTTCCTTCTACCTTGGAGTTCAAAATACGTGGGAGGAATACAACAAAGCAGATGGCTATTGAACCATATTTCTCTTCCATATTAACCAAAGATTTAACCAAATTACTACTCTGGTCAACTTGGTCACTTTAGATGGAGCAACATTTACTATCTTTGTCTGCACCAAACGTCAAAATATTAAAGAAACCTCGAACCTTGTATCTGCTCATTAAAGACTTATCTATCAGTTTTTGATGGTGATGATAGGAAATAATAGTAGTTTAACCGTAACAATCCAACCTTATAATTACCTTCTCATCTTCACAGTTAACATTACCAAACTTCACTTTTACCTGTAGGTTCTTTGCAGTCTTTTTCATAAGGCAAAATAGATGCATTAACCTGTTAAGAAATGGCATAAAATTATTGAGAAATGGCATACAAGACATGAGCATTAGAAACATAAAAGAAGCGGTAGAAGGTAAAATCAAGACCCATTGAATCTTAATGGATGACTTTATGGTTTTACCTCTCTCGACTCGCTCTAGTAGATTGTTAGTTTCCTACATATACTTCATTAAGTAATACCTTTTCCTAACATAAAGTCTCTCATAAAGAACAGGAACACACAATAAAACACACACAATCATTACATTCCATCATCCAAAGGCATAACTAAATATCTTTCTATTCATTTCAGTAGATTCTACCATGGTTTCATCAAGTTCATGGAAAATTACAAATTAAATTCCCAACAAGTGTTATCACAATACTTCAAACTTAATTTATAAAACTCACATGAAGTAGGTTTACTATGTCTATCAAGAAGCAATCAACTTTGTTGTCAATTAGACAACCATCTTTCTTACGTTCTATCTTCTCTGTACGGTACAACTACCTATTCTGTATTCTAGCAATAAGTCAAAGCTACCCAAATATTACTTCAAAGAAAATTGACTTTCAAGAATCAAAATAACAAGAAACACAATCAACAACACTGATCTAATAGCATCAATTTCAAAGAATACAACTTTAATAAAAACCTTCATCTCTGTCATCACTTTAAAATCAAACTTACATCGGGTGTTCATAAGTCTTCAAATCTAATCACTCAAACAGTTAAACTAATCAAAATGAAAGAAATCAAGAATGATACATAGGCAAAAGATAAGAACCCTAATCACAATCAACCTAAATATCAATCAGAAAATATAGATAACAGAAATAGGATTTAAAACAAGTGTACATTAGAGTTTATGTAACACTCTGAATTTTATTAGAAAGAAAACGAAAAGAAAAGTATCCAGAAAGAAAGGATAATGGGTACAAGTTGAAGGGGGCAAAGTGTACAAAGTACAAAACTTCAATATTTTAATAATAAAAGAGGCATGGCCGCCCCAAAAAAGCAAATCTGCTTTTTGGCTCTCGGCCAAAGCAGAAAGAGGAAGAAAGACTAAGGTTTTTGAGAAGAAGGGAAAAAGAAGCTGCAAAAGGTTAGATCTTGAGTTTATGTTCGGTTTTAACTTAGTTTGCAGCTTGTAACCGAAGTTCTTGGTGTTTAAAGGCTGTGTTTGGGGTTTCTTGGTGCTGAATTTGCTAGTGGAGGTGTCTTGTTCGAAGATCTGCTTCAGGTGAGTTTCTAGACCTGTTATGCAAATGTTTTGGGGCTGTTATGCATACCGGGTAAACGTTTTTGAAAGATAACCGTATGTTTCAGCTTTTTGTTCGATGTATGTGCTGTGGTTGTATGTTCTAGGCTTGTTATGGGTTAGTATTATGCTTGGCAGGTTTTAGATGCCCTTAGTATGCTAGATATGTGTTTGGGTTATGTTGGAATGATGTTTGGGTGAGTTTGGCAGTGTTAGAAATATTTCAGAAGGATTCCATGCACCCAAGCTTATTGTGGTTAAGTGTTCTCATGCGCCCAAAGGTGGTGCGCCCAAATAGTGCTGATGCGCCCAGGTCATGCGCCTGAATAGTGGCCGTGCGCCCAGAAAGTATAAAAATTGGCTAAGTGTGGATCATGCGTCTGCATAGTGCCCATGTACCCAGAATTGTTTTTGTGGCTAAGTGTTGGGACGCTTGAACAGGGCTCATGCGCCCAAATAGTGCTGATGCGCCCAGGATGTTTATACTTAGAACTTTCTGCTGATGCGCCTAAGATGTCCCATGCGCTTGGTTTTAGACTGAAGATTTTCTAAGGGGTTTTAAGAGGTGATGTTTAAGGATAGGTTTTGTTATTGATGTGTTGGCTTATGTTTGATGTGTGCATGATGGTGTGATGATGTTTATGATGTATGGGTGTATGTGTTATCTTTCTTTGTTTAACGGTTTTCAAAACGTATGTATTATGTTTTCTAATAGTATGTGTATGATGTATGGCTTTACGTGGGTTGATGTTTGATGATCGTAAAGTATTATGTAACGAAGTGAAAGATAACAATAATGAAAAGTGGAACGTAATAATAGTCTTGCAAGGAAGACTGAGGTGAGTGACTGTGTTTCACAAAAGACTCGTAGGCCATGGTTGGGGTGAGTGACTGTGTTCTCACAAAAGACTTGTATGCCAGGCTGAGGTGAGTGACAGTGTGTCACAATAGACTCGTAAGGGGTTTAACCCAAGAGATTGACCCGAGTGATGTCTTGATGCTCGCCCCGGTGCTGTGTCGGTCTTCGAGCATGAGTCGGGGGTTTGTTTACAGGCCCCAGCACAACACCAGTCTTCGGACATGATTCGGGGGTGTTGCAAAAAGAGACAGGGTCCTTGTCGCGTACCCCGGTACTGTGTCGGTCTTCGGACATGAGTCGGCGGTTTGTTTACAGTCCCCGGCACAGTATCAACTTTCGAGCACGAGTCGGGGGTATTGCATGAGACAAGAAGGCATGTGATTGAGATGGGATCTTGTTGCTCGCCCCGGTACTGTGTCAGTCTTTGGACACGAGTCGGGGGTTTGTTGTCACACCCCAACCTTAACGGCGGAAACGTCGAGATGTGAGGGTTAAGATTGTTCACAGCCACATAATACTATCATAAATTGTAAATATAAAAATTCATAAGTTGAAATAAACATTACAACCAAATGTCTCAACAAAAGAAAAAAAAATAAACAAAGTTCAACTTTCAAGTTTCAAGATATTTTATTTATTTTTCCTAGGTCCAAATCCTAGGTGTAAGCATGCTTCAAAAGATAATCATCAACCTTGTGCATTTCCTGAAACATGTTAAAAATAAAGGGTCAACTTTAAAAGTTGGTGAGTTTCCATGGGTTAAGCATACATATATATATATATAAAGTTTACAAGTAGCAATTCATGTCAATGGTTACGAATAAAGCAAGTTTATAGATAACATATAGCTACAATCAAACCTTGACCAAGAATATCATTTACAAGTTTAACGATTAGCTAAGTGTACTTGGTTCCCATGATGAACAAGCATACGTCATCAGGAGCCGGCAATAACCTCGGCTTTAGCACCAAATAGGCTTGTCAGGCCCATAGATCTATGACGTCACCAGGCTAGCAATAGTTAATGATTGTCAACATATAATGTTCATCATATAAGGCTCACAATATTACAAATAACCATGACAAAAAGTAAAGATGAATTGCATGTGCGTTTACAAGTATCAAGATGTTTACAAGTGCAAGTTTATAAAGTTAACATGTTTCACCCCAAAAGGTGTGAAATAAAATAAAAGAGGGGCATGGAAAAACTCACATGATATATATATATATATATATAAATAGGATGATAACAAGAAATAAACGGTGCTCCAACGATTCCTTTTTCAAGTTACCTAACGTATATATTTCAAGGTTAAGATTAAAGGTAATATTAACAATTAAACGTGAACTAGGGTTTCAATAGGAATTTGGGGTTTAAGGTTAGCTAATGAAATTAAATATATTTTAATCCAATGAAAAGAAATATACCATTTAGGTAATTTAATATGGAGAAAAGAAATTAAATCTTTTATAATAATTTATAAAGTTTAAATATATGATGTAAATAGATTTTTTTTTATAATTATTTAAAATAACATAATTAAACAATAATTTAACGTATTGGCCAATAATAATTTATTAATTTAAACTATTATTTAAAATCCATTTTATAAGAAATAATCCAAAAATAACCTTTGTTAAAATGTTTTATTAAAATAATATTTAATTATTTAAATTTAAAAATTTACAGAAAATAATTTGGTGTCCTTAAAAATATTTAAAGTTTACAAGAATAATTTTTATAATTATTAAAAATTTTCCATAATTTATTTAAAGGCTGAAAAGCCCTAAAAAAATGTTTGAGGGTGCCGGGTTCGAACCCGGGACCTCAAGAATGATATAGGAGTGATTTACCATTAGGCTAGGACGCCTATGCCTGACAGAAAGTGAGTTTTAATTCTTAAATCACAAATTCAAAGAAACCCCCAAATCATATGAACCCTAGATTCGATTTCAACCTAATTGAACATGAAATCGAATATGATTCCTGTAATAAACATAGGGTTTTTGATCCTCAAGGAAACCGAGTATGTGTGTGTGTTTAATTACCCGAAAGATGTTAGAAATCGATGCTACAAGTCGAAGAACAGTCGCAACCAAGGTTGGGTAGTGTTCGTGATGCAAACGTTGATATTATCCAAATTCGTTGCACAGGTAGCTTCCAAGGATCTTGATGAACGAAAGCTCTCTGTCAATTTCAGTTAATATCGACAGAATGGTGATGAACACTAGCGTTGTAGTCGCGATGAAGAGAGGGAATTATTCGAGTGGTTCCAGTGTGTTTTAGGTGGAATTGAGTTCGATAGTAGCTTAGGATTAGTTAAACGTTCGATTATGATACATTTAATTTGATTATTATTGAGTTTTAATGTTCGAACGGCTCTATGATTAAAAGCTTCGGTTATTCAGACCGATTGGGTTCATAACCGACGTTTAAACGCAATTAAGGTGCGTGTTCAAGTTCGAAACGTGTTCACGAATCGATTTGGAACAGTTTTTGGGTTGAAATCCGAAGAATTTTGGGGTTTTGAACCTTGCCGGAGTTGGCCGGAGGGTGGCCGGAAAGTGTCGCCGGAAATACGGGGAAAGATGCGGGAGGGGGTTTGGGTTTCGATTAATTGCAGTTTTAGTCCCTGCAGTTTTCGAATTAATATTTTATGTTTAAAACTTTCATTTAAAGTTTCAAATTTGTCACAAATACCCCCTGAACTTAATTAACCTTTAAGTTTTAAATGTTTTTATAACTTATTAAATGTTTAACTTTTATAAATTATTAATTTTTATTATAAATATTATTTTTATTTAATTTTGACTATTATTATTATTATTATTATTATTATTTTTTTTTAATAAATTAATTTATTAACTTCAAAATGAACTAAGAAACAAACATAAACAAGCCTTCAAAATTTCATAAATGACATAAATGATCCTTACAAGAACATAACAAGGTTAACTATTAATTAACGAAACCACGAAAGGTTACAGTCTCCCCAACTTTTAAGAATTTCGTCCCGAAATTAAGAATGAACTAAATGAACAGATACGGGTATTTCTTCTTCATATGCTCCTCACGTTCCCAAGTAAACTCAGGTCCACGCTTATTCTCCCAACGAACCTTGACGATTGGGGTGGTAGTGGTCCTAGTCTTCTTCATAATGCGGTCCATGACTTCAATGGGTTTCTCAACAAAATGTAATGACTCATCGATCTGGATGTCATCTACTAGGACATACAGACTTTCATCAGCCAAACATTTTCTCAAATTTGAGACATGGAAAACAGGATGAACCCCGCTAAGATCGGAAGGTAATTCCAGTTTATAAGCCACTTTCCCAATCCTTTTCAGGATCTTGAAAGGTCCTACAAATCGTGGAGCTAATTTACCCTTCTTCCCAAAGCGAACGACTCCCTTCCATGGTGAGACTTTAAGAAGAACCATATACCCAACTTGGAATTCCAACGGCTTGCGTCGTTTGTCGGCATAACTTTTTTGTCGACTTCTAGCCACTTCAAGGTTCTTGCGAATCATGGAGACTTTATCTGTTGTTTCTTGTATGAGCTCAGGACCAGTGATGAAATTTTCACCAATGTCAGTCCAGCAGATCGGGGAACGACATTTACGACCATAAAGCGCTTCGAAAGGTGCCATCTTGATACTCGAGTGGTAACTATTATTATACGAAAATTCCGCGAGAGGTAAATGCGCATCCCAGTCACCACCAAAGTCAAGGACACAAAGACGTAGCAAATCCTCTAGGGTTTGAATGGTTCGCTCGGTTTGACCGTCCGTTTGAGGATGGTAAGCCGTGCTTAAATCTAGTTGAGTACCCAAAAGTTCTTGCATAGACGACCAAAAGTGCGAAGTGAAACGAGCGTCTCGGTCGGATATGATGTGCAAAGGTACGCCATGACAACTCACAATCTCATCAATGTATATACGAGCTAACCTTGACGTTTTGTAAGTGTCACGTATGGGTATGAAATGTGCCGACTTGGTCAATCGGTCAACGATCACCCATATGCTATCATGACCACGAGAGGTGCGAGGTAGTTTGGTTATGAAGTCCATGGATATGTGTTCCCCCACATGGGAATCTCGGGTTGTTCAAGCAATCCACTAGGACGTTGATGTTCAGCTTTAACCTTCGTACACGTAAGACACCTAGTTACGTAAGTTGCTATGTCTTTCTTCATTCCAGGCCACCAGTATTGACCACGCAGATCCATATACATCTTATCGGAACCAGGATGAATTGAGTAACGAGTTTGATGAGCTTCATTCATGATAAAGGTATGAAGATTATCACGGTTTGGAACCCAAATTCGATTCAAGAAATACATCAACCCATTGGCTTTCGTTTCTAGTTGAGCTCGAAGGTTGTACTCCAATTCCTCTCCCATTTTTCCTCCTTCTTGAACCGCTTGTTGAGCCTCCATGATACAAGTCTCGATGTCATTCTCAATCCTCAAATTTTGTAGCAGCACCGTAGTCTCGTTAACATCCAGACGAATCTCAGTATCATATTCTCCCAAGGTATCAAACCATTGTCGTCGATCGCGAATTTCTTGAAACGAGACCTTCTTATTATGAATCTTACGACTTAGTACATCGGCTACGACATTTGCCTTTCCAGGGTGGTAACGAATGTCATAATCATAATCACTAATCAACTCAACCCAACGTCGTTGTCTCATGTTGAGATCCTTTTGATTGAAGACGTGTTGTAGGCTTTTGTGATCGGTGTAGACTATACATTGCGTCCCATAAAGGTAATGCCTCCAAATCTTTAAGGCAAAAACCACAGCACCAAGTTCAAGATCATGTGTCGTATAATTCACCTCATGGACCTTCAATTGTCTTGATGCATATGCTATGACCTTTCCTCGTTGCATGAGAACACAACCAAGGCCTTGTTTAGATGCATCACAATATACGGTGAAATCATCGTTTCCATCGGGAAGGGTCAAGATAGGAGCATTACACAACTTGTGTTTTAAGGCTTCAAAGGCTTCCTCTTGTTCAGACCCCCACTCGAATGGTTTATTCTTTTGGGTCAAGGAAGTAAGCGGTTTCGCGATTCGAGAGAAGTTGGCAATGAAACGTCGATAATAGCCAGCAAGACCAAGGAAAGAACGAACTTTGGTTGGAGTTGTGGGAACACACCAATTTTTTCACAGCTTCCACCTTTGCAGGGTCAACGTGAATTCCTTGACTATTCACCACGTGTCCCAGAAATTGGACCTCCTCAAGCCAAAATTCGCACTTTGAGAACTTTGCGTATGGTTGTTCTTTCTTCAATAGCTCAAGAACTTGTCGCAGGTGATGTTCGTGATCGGTTTTGGACTTGGAGTAGATAAGTATGTCGTCAATAAAGACAATCACGAACTTGTCTAGATACGGCTTGCATACTCGATTCATGAGATCCATAAAGACAGCAGGAGCATTCGTTAAACCAAAGGGCATAACCATGAACTCATAGTGTCCATATCGGGTACGGAACGCAGTTTTTGGGATATCATCATCATGAACTCGTAATTGATGATAGCCAGAACGTAAGTCAATCTTTGAGAAAATAGTAGCTCCTTGAAGTTGGTCAAAAAGGTCATCGATGCGAGGAAGAGGGTAGCGGTTCTTGATGGTAAGTTTATTAAGCTCACGATAATCGATGCACATACGAAATGATCCATCTTTCTTCTTCACGAACAGAACAGGTGCACCCCAAGGCGATGAGCTAGGACGGATAAAGCCCTTGTCGGACAGTTCTTGAAGTTGACTAGCCAACTCTTGCATTTCTGACGGTGCAAGTCGATATGGTGATTTAGCCACAGGGTTCGCTCCCAGAATTAAATCGATCTTAAACTCGACTTCACGCACGGGAGGTAAACCGCTAAGGTCATCGGGAAACACTCCAGGAAAGTCTCGTACAATCGGGACATCCTTAAGATCGTTCCTTTTGACTTTCGTGTTGACCACGTAAGCCAAGAAAGCCATGTAATTCTTGCTTAGACATTTTCGGGCTTGAGTACACGACATGAGTTTGAGTCCTTTGGATGATTTTTCGCCGAATACTTTCAATGTATCCCCCGAAGGCAAAGGAATTCGAATGCACTTCTCGAAACAAATAATTTCAGCATGATGTTTGGCTAACCAATCCATGCCAATGATAACGTCAAAGCTTCCAAGTTTCATAGGAATAAGGTCGATAAAGAAATCATGCTCTTTTAGACTCAAAATGCAATCACGAATAATGACATCAACGGTGATGGGTTCTCCATCGGCGACTTCAACAGTAAGAGGTCTTTCTAGTTTCGTATGTGGCTTAGCAAGTATAGGCTCAAATTCTATCGAGACAAAACTCTTATCGGCTCCAGAGTCAAACAGAACGTAGGCATAAGAATTATTAATAAGGAACATACCTGTTCAGTTTTAAAGACGTTTAACGATACAGCTAAAGCAACAAAAGAACTTGGATCATAAAGTTGGGGTTGGATTTGACATACCGTTCACCACATCGTTATTTGCTTGTGCTTGGTTTGCATTGATGTTGAAGGCACGTCCTCGGGCTTGTGGTACGTAACCCGCAAGACGAGGGCATTGTGGGCGAAAATGACCAGGTTCCCCACAGTTGTAGCAAGCACGATTAGCAACTAACACGGCATTGTTTGGTGCACGGTGACAAGTAGCCACCAAGTGTCCATACTTACCGCACAATGTGCAGATACGGCACGGGGTATTACCCGCATGATGATACTTACAGACATTGCACAATAGTAGAGGACCAGCATAGGCTCTAGTAGCAGGTGCTTGTGTAACAGGAGCGGGTTGTCTTTGAGTACCTTGGGTGTAGCCACAGTGAAATTACGCGCCGGTGTGAACTTGCGTTTCTTGTTGTTGTAAGACGGTTCATTCTTACTCTCCTTAGCTGCTTCAGGGACCGCCTTTTTAGTCTTTTTAGCCCCTTTGACAGACAAGGTGCCCTCTCGAATATGGTTTTCAGTAAGTTGAGCGGTGATGGTAATGGCATCTTCCAAAGTTGTGGGTTTACTTCCCACCACGGCATCTTCGATTTGAGGTGGCACCCCCTTGATGAACTTCTCAATGTTCCTAGGAACAGTGTCAACCATGTGAGGCAACAGGATGCTCAACTCGTGATGCCTAGTTGAATAGGCCAAATGATCTCCACCATCTTGCTTGAGATTCCAAAACTCCTCCTCCAGCTTTTGCAGCTCACTTCTCGGGCAGAACTTTTGGATGGCAATGTTCTTGAATTCTTCCCAAGTTAGTGCCAACACAGCATCAGCACCACGATTCCTCTTCTCACTATTCCACCACGTAAGTGCTCTTTGTTGAAGAACACTTATGGCATAACGGACTTTGAGTGCCTCGGGACACTCACAGTTGATGAAGGTGTTCTCCATGCTTTCAAACCACTCGAGAAGCCCAGTGGCTCCTTCCTTCCCACTAAAGCTAGTGGGTTTGCACGAGTTGAAGTGCTTAAACGTGCAGGGTTGGTTGTTTCTTCCTTGATTTGCACTATTCTCTCCTTGCCCATTGCCATTAGTGTTGTTACTAGCGTTGGTCATCAAGGTGCTACTCAGTTCGGCAACCATGGTCGGAATGACTGCAGCCATTTGACGGGCAATCATGGTGGCTAATTTGCAGTCGGAGTTACCACGCTTTCCATGATGACGAGACATGCTGGATACAAAATAAGTTAGTCATAGAAATTTGGAGGTAGAAAATAATAAATCAAACAAAGATTCTTCAAGACTTGCAAAACACACAAGGAATGATTCCATTTGGTACGCATTACCATTTGGAAACGTTGACACGTCAAGGTGAGTTAACTCCAATTGCCTTAGAAACTTGTGTATATTGACCATAGTTTATCACTCATCCCAGAAATCCCCAGGTAAGCATAACTAGTCCCACGGGATTTATGCGAAATGCTTACCTTAGCCCGAAGGCTTTTTGCCAGGAAGTCCAGAATACAGGTGTCTATGTGTCATACAATATTTCTTTAGGTTCATGGAATTAAAACCTTGATGAGATTTTCATAGATTAGACATAAAGTCTAAAGATTTGAACCTTTTGATATAAAGCTTACGTTCCCACGTGTCGTCGAGAATAAGTTTAAGGTATTTCATCGTCGAGAGAATAAAGGATTAAGAATAAGTTTTAGAGGAGACAAGGCAACCAAGTTTCTCAATTATAAGGCAATCCTAACTAAAGGCATCAAGTTGCACATTAAGAGGCCCTCCTTAACAAGTAGCATTATGTAGCATGCAACATGATATATTACAAGATCATAAAGATTTTTCTTATGAGGTTCATGCATCAACTATAGTCTAGGTCACCATTTCTAATAACCTAAATCCCTATAGTTATGGGCTCTGATACCAATCTGTCACACCCCAACCTTAACGGCGGAAACGTCGAGATGTGAGGGTTAAGATTATTCACAGCCACATAACACTACCATAAATTGTAAATATAAAAATTCATAAGTTGAAATAAACATTACAACCAAATGTCTCAACAAAAGAAAAAAAAATAAACAAAGTTCAACTTTCAAGTTTCAAGATATTTTATTTATTTTTCCTAGGTCCAAATCCTAGGTGTAAGCATGCTTCAAAAGATAATCATCAACCTTGTGCATTTCCTGAAACATGTTAAAAATAAAGGGTCAACTTTAAAAGTTGGTGAGTTTCCATGGGTTAAGCATACATATATATATATAAAAGTTTACAAGTAGCAATTCATGTCAATGGTTACGAATAAAGCAAGTTTATAGATAACATATAGCTACAATCAAACCTTGACCAAGAATATCATTTACAAGTTTAACGATTAGCTAAGTGTACTTGGTTCCCATGATGAACAAGCATACGTCATCAGGAGCCGGCAATAACCTCGGCTTTAGCACCAAATAGGCTTGTCAGGCCCATAGATCTATGACGTCACCAGGCTAGCAATAGTTAATGATTGTCAACATATAATGTTCATCATATAAGGCTCACAATATTACAAATAACCATGACAAAAAGTAAAGATGAATTGCATGTGCGTTTACAAGTATCAAGATGTTTACAAGTGCAAGTTTATAAAGTTAACATGTTTCACCCCAAAAGGTGTGAAATAAAATAAAAGAGGGGCATGGAAAAACTCACATGATGATATATATATATATAAATAGGATGATAACAAGAAATAAACGATGCTCCAACGATTCCTTTTTCAAGTTACCTAACGTATATATTTCAAGGTTAAGATTAAAGGTAATATTAACAATTAAACGTGAAATAGGGTTTCAATAGGAATTTGGGGTTTAAGGTTAGCTAATGAAATTAAATATATTTTAATCCAATGAAAAGAAATATACCATTTAGGTAATTTAATATGGAGAAAAGAAATTAAATCTTTTATAATAATTTATAAAGTTTAAATATATGATGTAAATAGATTTTTTTTTATAATTATTTAAAATAACATGATTAAACAATAATTTAACGTATTGGCCAATAATAATTTATTAATTTAAACTATTATTTAAAATCCATTTTATAAGAAATAATCCAAAAATAACCTTTGTTAAAATATTTTATTAAAATAATATTTAATTATTTAAATTTAAAAATTTACAGAAAATAATTTGGTGTCCTTAAAAATATTTAAAGTTTACAAGAATAATTTTTATAATTATTAAAAATTTTCCATAATTTATTTAAAATATTTAAATTTTCCATATTTAAAGTTTCCATAATTTGGTGTCCTATAAGTTCCAGCACAAAGGCATATAACTCAAAGGAAGGAGTTTCTAACGTAAGAGGAGATGGAGATAGTGAAAGTGATTAAGAATTTCATGATACTAACAACCTCTCCATTAAAGACAACATTAATAATGTCACACACTCATTGGATCAAGTCTCTTTTGATAAGTGTGCTAATGTGGTGGGTAATACTCAATCACCAGATATGAATTTCACAAATTTAGATCTGTCAAACCAACTTACAGTGATTCCTCAACTAAGTATCTACAAGTCCCATCCCACCACAAACATAATTGGAAATGTTAGGATTAGGGTGAGAAAAAGAGGATAAACCCATGATAAAAATGTTTGTCTATACTCTCGCTTCTTGTCCCAGATTGAGCCAAAGAAAGTTGATTAAGCTTTAAAAGATAGAAGTTGGGTTGAAGCAATACAGGAGGAGTTGCTTCAATTCAAAAGACAAAACGTTTGGAACCTATGCCCTCTTCCTCATAGGAAGACACCAATAGGTACCAAGTGGGTTTTTTAGGAATAAGAATGATGATAGAGGACTTGTAATCAAGAACAACGCAAAACTAGTTGTTAAAGGGTACACTCAAGAAGAAAGGATTGACTACACAAATGTTTTTGCTCCTGTGGCAAGACTTGAAACTGTTAGGATATTTCTTTCTTTTGCTACATCCAAGGATTTCAAGGTCTACCAACTTGATGTCAAGTGTGAATTTTTATATGAAGTGATAGCTAAGGAAGTGTATGTCAAGCAACCACCTGGCTTTGCAGACCCTGATCATCCTGATTATGTCTGCAAGCTTGACAAAGCTCTCTATGGCAAGCTCCAAAGAAGTGGTATGAGACACACTGTTACAGTACCTTGTCCAATATGGCTATAAGAGGGGTACTATTAATAGCACCCTCTCTATCAAAGGAACAGGGAATGACTTGATGTCAGTTCAAGTTTATGTAGATGACATCATATTTTGTTCAACTAATCCAAAGCTCTACAAAGACTTTGAGAAGCTGATGAAAAATATATTTGAAATGAGTGACATGGGGGAACTTAATTTCTTTCTAGAAATTCAAGTGAAGCAGGTTGACAATGGCATCTTCATAAACCAGTCAAAGTATGTGCAAGACATACTAACTAGATTTCATCTGACTGAGTGCAAGGTTGCTAGAAACCCATAGCTAGAAATCACTCCCTAGGAACTAATCTTGAGGGAGTGTGTTGATGAACATCTCTACAGGGCTATGATTAGGTCTTTTATGTACCTCACAGCCAGCAGGCCTGATATTATGTTTGCCATATGCATATGTGCAAGGTATCAAGCCAACCCCAAGATATCACATCTAGTTGCTGTCAAGAGGATTTTTAGATATCTCAAAGGAGCTCCTAAGCTGCGACTTTGGTATCCAAAGAATTCTGACTTCAATTTGTATGCCTATATAGATAGTTACTATGGTGAAGTGCTTTGAATTCAAAATCAAATGCTGGACTATGGATTCAACTTCAAAGAGACTCCTATCCATATAGACAACAGTGTTATCTCTATTACAGAGAATCCTGTGCAGCACTCAAAGACAAAATACATCAACATCAGGTATTATTTGATAAGATATAATTTTGAAAAGGGATTGATAAAACTAGTCAAAGTTAAGACAAATAAATAATGTGCTAATTTATTCACAAAAGCTTTTGATAAACAGAGATTTAAGTATCTTGTATCAGCTATTAGGATGATTAACCTTGAGTAGATTTTCTAAATTAATTTTAAGATTATTTTTCAAATATGTGTGCCTTAATTTGTCTATATTATCACTCATATAAGCCCAGTTTACCTTGGGAGAAAATTTTTCAAATGATATTCCTTAGAATTTTGAAAATTAATGATATATTTTCTTTCGGAAGACACCAAAGTTGACTTCGGAAGAAAGTTATATCTTTAAAACTAATAACTACTTACTAAGAAATTTACCTTCGGAAGAAACTCAAATATATATCTTCCGAAGCTTAAATATGCTTCTAATTAGTTATATGTATTGAAGGACAATTTTCTTCCGAAAGCAATTAAGTCTCGAAAGCTTTATTAATCATTTGAATAAAACTACTAGAGTTTAATATCTTCTGAAATCAAATGTATATCGGAAGCAAATTACTCTAAGAATTTTTCTTCCGAAGCAAATTCTTATCAAGCTAAGGAATATCTTCCGTTTTGGGCACTTTTTTAGAGGTGGGACCGATATTCGGATTTCAAAGTTTATACTTTTGCATTAACGTTGTCTCAAATCCTACCATATAAATATCCTTATAACGGTTCCCCCTCTTTCTTCTTCTTCCTAAGGACTTATCCTATATAGTCCATGGAATGGTTCAAGAGGTCAAGTTCAAGAACTCCCAGTTTTTCTATACAAACTTGCTTGCCAACTTGGACTCCTTAGAGTACTACATATTCCCTAGATATGTTTAACACATTCTTAACTATGAACTGGGCTCACAGTTAAGTGGAACATGTGCTACTCTTAAATTAGGACAAATGAATCCCGTCATCTTTAAAATCACGAGAAAAACCACCGTTGGCTTCTCAGGGGTAGAAACAGCCCTGATCCCAAAAATGTTAAAGCTCATTGCTCAAGGTGACAACTTGACAGCACCGGTCAATATTGAACTCACACCTTCTACATCTTCACCACCCACACAACCACAAATAACCTTCACCTACTTAAGAAAAACCAAACGAACACCTGCTCACTATATTGAGATTGAGCAGGCCCCCATACAAACACCCATGCAGGAGGAAGTAGAACCAAGAGCTCCCACTTCCCCTGAGGAGCAAACTACTCCCATTACTTCATTGATCAGTGCTGAGGTTACTCATGCTCAGCCTGATAAACTTATTGCCTAAGCCTCAAGCCTTCACTCTGAGTCTCAAAACTTAAGTGATCAGCCTTCATGGGAAAGCTACCATCCCCAGTCATTAGATCTAAAGCAACCTATCTCCAACCTCTAATTCTATGATGATTAGGATACAGGTTTTAATGAGTACCATGAGTCTTTCTTCTCCTCCTCTACTCAAAGAGAGATGAGTGCTCCTGAATCACCCATATCTAGCCCATATCATTCACCCCTAACTGAGGTGGACTTCCCTAAACATGTTCAGGAAATCCATATGGAAGAGGCTTTCACTTTTTCAAGTGATTACATCATTAAGATCTCAACCATGGCAATCCAGCCCATTGACTTTTCTCTTGAAGCTGTCATGGTGTAGGGAAAATCCAGCAGCCAACAACCACAAGTTGGTGGTGAGGAAAAAGACTTTGGTCCTATTCTCTCAACCCCTATTATTCTTCTGATAAAGATAAGAAGAGTCTGCAACTAAAGGTGCAAAAAATGTCTAAAACCTACACCTATTTAGTTTCAAAGGTAAGTCATCTGGAATCTCTGATGTGAGGAGCGACAACGGTGGGTTTGTGTGTTTGAACGACGAGAAGAATGGGTGGTTGTATTTTAGGTGGTGCTATAGTGATGGTGGTGTTGGGTGTGAAGCCGGAAGAGAAAGATAGGTAGAGGTTAGATGGGTTGATGGTGTTTAGAGAAGCCGTTAAAAATGATGTTTTGAAATTGTCAAAAGTGAAAAATAGAGATAGTTAAAACTGAAGGAGTTATTGGATGTAGAGTCCCAATGTGCTCTACCATCTTTTTTTTTTCCAAAATTAAAAATCTATTTTAATTTTATTTTTCTT
Organism: Flaveria sonorensis; assembly: GCA_025506505.1. Lineage (NCBI taxonomy): Eukaryota > Viridiplantae > Streptophyta > Magnoliopsida > Asterales > Asteraceae > Flaveria > Flaveria sonorensis. The sequence continues at coordinate 23,580,497 of CM046423.1, read as the reverse complement.
AATTTTAGTATAAGATAAAATACAAAAACGAGATGATATTTTTTTGAGATAAACTAATAAAATAAATGTCTAACATCTATTTAAAGATAGTATTTTAAAATTCAAGTTTAAGTGTTTATATATTAAATAGAAACCACATATTAGTATTATTTTAATGTTTAACGGGTAATTAAAATACTTAGTTAATTGTATAATAATTTTATAGAATGATATTATCGTAATATTATTAATACTAGGTTAGATACCTGTGTGTTACACGAGTTGAAATGAAAACATATAATATGTTATATATATGTACAATCTAATATATGTTATATACGACGTATCAATGAAATTATATATAACAAACATATTTAAGTTATAAACAATGATATAAAAAGAAAAAAGATATTATTATTCATAAATATCCATAAAACTCTTTATATATATTTTCAAAATATTTTAGTTTTAATAATAATTAGCTACCAAATAAACTATTTTAACAAAATTAAGTCTTATTAAATTATTTTAATAAAATGTTATTTATTTTAAAAAGAAATTATCTTGATTAGTATGATACTAAATGAAAGTTATTAAGAAAACCTTTTTCAAGTCAATATTTATACCAAAATTATAATTTATTTTTGTGATGACACATGGGCAATTCTAAATGAATACTAGGTGGCGATAATATGAACATACTAAAAAATAGACATGTGACTAATAGTTATTTTGATTTATTAGAGTAGATTTTAGTTCGTGTTATTATAACAATAGCTAAAACAAAGACAACTTATATGCATTCATATTTTTGTTTTATTAATTCTTATGATTTCTTGCATTTTTAATAAAACACATGATATTATTTTTATTGTGTGACGAGAAAACCCCGCGACAACACGTTGGCTGCAATGCTAGTTAAAAGTTATAGACAGAAGTTTGTAAGAAAATAAGAAAGTATGACATTTGGCCTTGATTATTTTTATTTTATTATTATTATTATTTTGATTTATTTTTTATTTTTTTATTTTATTATTTTTTATTATTATTATTTTTTGAACGACAAATGTACGACCCTGCTTCGGATGATAGGTGTTATTTTAATCGGGCCCACCCATCCGTTTCCCAGCTAGGACCGCACCCCTAACCCCCTCAAGAGAAAACCTATTACTGAGAAAACCCCCTGATTCAACTCTAAGTATTTTTATCTAGAGTAACACTTGAATCCATATCTCATTTTATTTAAATGTTATGTGTACCTTATCTTAACCGGTTGGATTAGATTGGATTAGAGATCATTGGTCATGATTATTTTTATTTGATGGATAGAGTAAAGTAAACGTAATAAAAATTTAAAAAGCGAAGATGAAGGGGGATTTGGATTTCCAAGAGGCAAAGGATCCGTAAGTAGTGGTGGTGTGTCTTTCTGGTAAGTAGTGTTTGCTACTGGTTGGTTTGGAGAGACGATGAGGATGATGACGATGGATGAGTTAAGAAAAGCGGTGGAGAGGGTGGAGGTGGTGGACGCTCACGCTCACAACATCGTGGCTCTTGATTCTTCGGTCCCCTTCCTCTCCTGTTTCTCCGAAGCTTCCGCCAACGCCTTATCTCATGTCACTTCTACCCTTAACTTCAAGGTCAACCACCCCCACCCCTCTTTCTTCCTTTCATCTCTATCTTTTGCACAATTCAAATCGCAAGTTTATTCTCTCCTAAACTCAGTTGATTTATGTTTCCTTCAACTTCAATCTTAATTATTGAATGCTGGATCCTAATATAACGGCAATCGTCGATTATCTTCAAAGTTTCAATGCATTCTAAATGAAACCTAATAAATCCATTCTCTTATTATAACGTTTCTTTGTACCTCGAGTTTTGCTCTAGCCTCATTGCACCCATTTGTGTATTATTGATTTATTTCATCCAAATACTAATGAAAGATATTTACTCAGAGCAATTTTTAAGTACCATATAAGCCTCTGACATTAGGACTTGGGAGTTCATGAATGCTCAGAACGTAAGAAAAGCTCATCAAATTCAAATCTGAAAACTTGAAATTTTATTTTCAGATGTCAATGGACTGCACTTCACTTTACTTGCATTTTTATTTACTTTGTTGGTGAATGGAGAGAGTGCTACATGGTAAATCTTACAGCAGTCAGTTTGACTTTACATGCCTAAGTAGGATTCTTACTAAAGAATGGAGAAAACACAGCTTGAACTAGTTACTTACCTTACCTTACCAGTAAATGCTGAATTTTGGATTTTTTTTTCTCATGATCCATTATTTACTATACATTTACTTGACCTAAAATTCATACTGAAATTAGTCCATCTGCTCATAATTTCTGACAAGCCTCATTTTTGGTCCACATGGTCATGAACTAATTTTGATCAAAGTTTACTGATGTATTTTCTATGATGTTCAAATATGCTTGCATGGAGCATGAATTGATGACTCTTGGTTGCGTGCCGCAGAGAAGCCTGAGGGATATTGCTCAACTGTATGGCTCTGAGTCATCTCTTCAAGGAGTTCAAGAATTTAGAAGTAGCTCTGAAATTGAAACACTCAGCAAAATCTGCTTCAAAGCTGCAGGCATCTCTACTGTACTAATAGATGATGGATTAGTGTTAGATAAGATGCTTGGCATAGAGCAACACAGAGATATTGTGCCATTTGTTGGTAGAATACTGAGGATTGAGCGTCTAGCCGAGGAAATTCTTGATGGTGTAAGATTGTCTTATCCTACCCTCTTCTCAGAGTAGATAATTCTTTTTATTGCTTCCTGAATAACCATTAATGCTCCATTTCATATGCATATGTGTTTTGTACACAAACTTGTTTCTTCCATCTGAAGGATTACTTAAAACGAAGCAAATTGTTAGTTTCTGTAGTGCCCAGAAGATTTGTTCAGAAATATAATATTTTTCATCTTAAGCATGTATTCTTCTTTCCGTTGCCTCATGCACACCTATGAATATGCATATATGTGTCCATGGGTAGCATGTAGTGAAATCTGCATGTTCCATACATATGATTTCCTTTGCTGCTAAATACTGGCTCATCATCATTACACAAGAGAGACTATCATAAATATTACTTATTATTTACTATTTTGTTTCAGGGAATAAAAAATGGGATGAATTGGACACTGGATACATTTACTGATAGTTTCTTAGGACGCTTAAAGTCATATCCTTTTGTAATTTTTCAAAACTCTGGTTGTAAGCTTTTGTTGATATAAAGGTACAAGTTTGTAAGTTCCTTATCATTAAGCTGTAACATTCTCTGTCAAAGTAGGTAAAACAAATGTCACCAGGGTGGTTGGTCTAAAAAGCATAGCTGCATATCGCAGTGGCCTTGAAATTAACACAAACGTCACCACAAAAGAAGCTGAGGAGGGTCTTGCTGAAGTTTTGCTTGGTGAGTTTAACTACAGCACCTTGTTATACTATCAGCTAGTGGTAATAAAGGTGGCAAAATGGGCAGGTTGGGTAACAGGTGGAAACTAGTCATTTTGGTTATGGGTTCAAAAAGATAGTGTTGACCCATAACACTTTTTATCCAAAGTGTTATTTTGTTTCTATAAAATAGTTTTTGCATCAAATATGATTACAAAAACTATATCATCCCAACATAGTCTAACTTTATAAATAACTAATTTAGGAGATCTTCTGCATTAAAAATACGTTTTGGCAACTTTTCACCTATTTTGTTTTAAGCTATGTTGCTTATTTGACCCGTATAAATAATACACGACACCATTGTAAAAGGTTGAAATTGGTACATCTGCATGTTATCTGACCAATTGTCTTCCCAGCTGGAAATCCTGTTCGCATCACAAACAAAAGCCTTGTTGATTATATCTTCGTGCGTAGTTTGGAGGTGGCCCTATGTTTTGACTGGCCCATGCAGATACATACAGGGTAAGACGGATGACAAAAAATGCTCCAATATATCACTTAAGAAAATATAAAACCAAATTGTTGAGTTATGGTTTTTCTTATCTATTAGTCATGCTTCTAGTATTTCTTTATTGAATAAAATGTATTGAGTTCTTTCTAGCTTTGGAGATAAAGATTTGGATTTGAGGCAGGCTAATCCCCTTCATCTCCGAAATCTTCTTGAAGACCATAGATTCTTGGACTGTCGAATAGTTCTGTTACATGCATCCTACCCTTTTTCAAGGGAAGCATCATATCTGGCATCTGTTTATCATCAGGTTACGTTTGGAGACTTTAAAGGGAAAATTAGTAATTCTAATGCTAAATCCAAACTATGAGTATAGTTCTTAACACAAGTACACTTAATTTCAGGTGTACCTTGATTTTGGTTTAGCAATTCCAAAGCTCAGTGTTCATGGCATGATATCATCTGTCAAACAACTTCTGGAGCTTGCGCCGCTAAAAAAGGTGACGTCACTCCACAATAAAATTTATCTTAAATTTTACTATTCTTGATTACCAAAGTACCTACGTATGATTGTTATGTTAATGATTAATATAAGAGATAATAACCAACAATTAATATTCAACCGCACAACCATATCCATAACGGTATGTGTTGTCTCTTTTTATGCACCTCAGTTAGGTAATACTTCATCTGAATGGTTGGGCTCCCTTCATTTAGTATAATGTATGAAGGAATCATTGGTTTATTTGCTATTCTTTTTTCTTTATTGATTTTCAATGTTTTTTTGTGTTAAATCTGTCATTAATATGCCGTTTAATGACTTTCAGTTTTATTATTTATGACTTTGACTTATGATAAAGCAAAATGATATATGTAGGTGATGTTCAGCACCGATGGATGTGCATTTCCAGAAACATTTTACCTAGGTTTGTGAAGCCAGAACTATATATGTTTTCCTTAATGACCTGCACATATGTATGCATATGTTTTCTTCTTTGTAATGCAAGATTGAATGCAAAAACTTTGTCTAACCATTTCTAAGAGAAGGCGTACCCGGTGCTTGACTTAGTTTCCGCTTTGACAAGATCTAAGGAGGGGCCAGATCGCTTCGCGATCTGATGTATGCAGCCTTACCTTGCACTTTTGTGCAAGAGGCTGCTTTCCACGTCTAGAACCCATGACCTCAAGGTCACAACTCACAACCATTTCATAAGTTGATAGGAAATGTAATTGCAAGGAATGTAAGTCTAGAGGTGGCTAAGTTGGCAGGTGGGTTGTGTTGGGTAACAGGTCATTTCTTTTGCTAGTTAGAACCGGTCAGATTAATCTGAAAAACTTTTTGTCCAACTCTCTTGGATTTTTTAATAAATAATTAGTGTCCCATAGAAACTATATTATTCGAAAGAATAATATACTATATTATTTCAATAATAATCCAATTTTTTTAGTGAAATGATTAAGGAGGTCTTATTCATTAAAATTACATTTATTGAAACTTTGGACTTGTTTTCTATTAAGTTAATTTATATATTTTAAATTTTACTAGTTTGAGCCATAAGAGGTTGATCTGAAAAACTTTTTGTTCAATTCTTTTGGATTTTTAATTAGCAATTAGTCTCCTACAAAAACTATATTATTTTAAGAATAATCCACTATATTATTCCAATGATAATCTCAGTTATTTATTGAAATGATGTAGGATGTTTTATTTATTAATATTACACTTATGAAACTTTGGACTCATTTCCTATTAAGCTAATATATAATTTTTTTAAATTAACTAGTTGGGATTGTATAGAAATGTATAAACTTGTTCATTGTAAGATGACTGACTGTAAAGTCAACTAACTTTCTTATGTTGACTGTCCTTGGCAGGTGCAAAAAGAGCACGGGAAGTTGTTTTCTCTGTGCTACAGGATGCATGTAATGACGGTGATCTTTCAGTTAGTGAAGCTGTTGAAGCTGTTACCGACATCTTTGCTGAAAATGCAAAGAAGTTTTACAGAATTGATGCTGCTGTCACATCTAGACATGTTTCTGATACATTATCAAAGTTGGATAATCACGTGAAAAAGGAGCTTAAGTCTATCGTGTTTGTTCGAGTTTTATGGGTGGATGCTTCAGGACAACACAGATGTCGTGTAAGTAAATGTCCTTTACCTGCTTTTGAACTATCTTGGGAATTCTTTTTTGTGCTGCATTTCTGTTTTTTATTTACAGATACAACAAATAGCCGAATATCTAAATTACTGAATGCTACAAGTGGTAATGTTTACTCATGGATAGGCTGATGGGGGTTATGTTTTTATCACTAATGGGTCAAACGATTCAAAAGTCTCCCAACTCTATTATTAATGCATAAACCCTCAATTAATTTTACTAAAAAATATATGATTTTTGAAATATTATTTCACACCATATAATTGTGAGAAAGTTAAGTTCTTTTGGACAGAAAAAGGATCGGGTCATCCCAACTCGCCTCGTTTCGGCCTGCACCAAAAAAATACAAGTTTTGACTTGTGGCCGGCCAACCTACCCGTTTTTCCACATGTAATCTTTAGCATACCTGGTCTTGGGAAAGAAAACTAGTTCTGTTGATTTATTTCAAATTGTTTATAGTTATTATATTAGGTGCCTCTTCTTGCTTGGAAAGTACTATAATGGATTTTCCTTTTTTTATATATATTTGCTGTTTGTAATCTAAAGCCTTGAGTTTGTATACATCGCACTCAGGTTGTCCCTCAAGAACGTTTCAATAATATTGTGAAGGAGAATGGGTTAGGTCTAACTTGTGCCTCTATGGGCATGAGTTCAGCAATGGACGGTCCAGCTGATGAGACCAATCTGACAGGAACTGGCGAGATCAGGCTCATACCGGATTTATCAACAAGATGCAAAATCCCATGGTAAATTATTGTTTATAAAACTAGAATGCATACTTGAGTTTATGTTCCTTATTCTCTTTTATTCAGAAGTTCCAATTTCACATATGTGTTGACAGCAATCTGTTCTGGATCATTAAGTCTTTTCACACACCAATACCTATACCATTTTTTAATTTTTGTTTTTTTTTCTAACACAGCAAATATTTTTTTTTTAATTGATAAAATATGAATCGGGAAATATTAAGTCCTGATCAAGTGGAACACTACACCCAAACCCAAGCAGATCCTACCCAGCAAACTATCTGTGTGTCTTGGAAGGCTATTTAAGCACTGTTCATAATTTGGGACTCTTAAATATAATGTTTACTTGTGTACATGGTTTTAAAAAACGTTCGAGGCATACGCCTCGAGGCGAGGCGGTAAGAAATCGTACTTGAGGCGGCGCCTCATAGGGCTCGGATGAGACGTACGCCTCTTAGGGCGAGGCGGTTCGTGAGGCGGTGAGGCGGGTGAGGCGGGAGTGAGGCGGACTTGTTGAGTTTTGCTGTTGGTTTGTGGGTATGTTTGTGCAGAATAATTTTATGTATTGTTAAGTGTAAACATTGATCTTTTGTGCAGCTTTTATCATGTTTTTATCATGTTTTTGCTGGTAGAATATTAGTATGATGTCAATTTGATGGTAGTATAGGGGGTTTTGTGCAGAATGATTTTGTAAATGGACTTGTTGGTAGTATGGTGTAAATGAAGGGACTGAAATTAGATCAAATTTGGGTTTGAAAATGGGTCAATTTGTGTGCAGAATGATCTTATATTGTGCATAATGTTTGGGACTGAATATTAGGTCAATAATTGTCAAATTTGGGATTGAAACTAGGTCAATTTAGGACTGAAACTAGTCTTATTTAACATCCCGTGAATTGTTTGCAAGTTAGCTAATCAATATGTTGATATTTATAAAGAATAGTATGTGATTAGATAAATCATGCTTATTTTTTTTAAAGATATATAATTTTTATATTTATTTATTATTTCCGCCTCGGGCTTACGCCTCGGTTCGCCTCGAGGCTTACGCCTCGTGAGGCTAAGGGAAAACGCCTCGAGGCTCGATTCCGTTTTTTTAAACCTTGCTTGTGTATATATGTGATTGTCTAAATATGTGTGCGCATGTGAGATTTTTAATATGTGGCCCAACTTGTGAGTCGTGTTTGTGGAAGCTCCATCGCTACACTCATCACATAGAGTAGAGTGGTACACTCAATTGACTAAGAAGGTGCTTGTGTTATGCAAGTTTTAAAAGGGGACAGTTGTATCCAGGATTGGACATTTTGGACGGTTGGGTAATAGACAAATCAAATTGCGTTTTGTATATGTGAAAACATGTCGGGCCGGCCTCCAGCCCTCAAAATACATTTTGTCCAATTTTTCTCTAGTATTATTGAATAATCAGTGTGTTTACACAAATTATATTACAAAATAATCAAAATGTATAATGGAGTGATTTAGAAGGTTGCATACATTTGAAGTATGAACTGGCTTTTTCTAATTGATATAATCTTCTTCGTACAGGACGATGCATGAAGAGATGGTTTTGGCTGACATGCACTCAAAACCTAGTCAAGCGTGGGAGTATTGCCCAAGAGAAACACTTAGAAGAGTTTCAGAAGTTCTGAAACAAGAATTTAACTTGGTAATAATCATATAATTTATTCATTAAGTGTAGAAATTTTTGTGATGCTTAATCATTTTATATATTGTTGGTTTTTCTCTTGGCAGCTATTAGATATAGGGTTAATGTGCTATATGGCCATTTGGGCACTGAACTTTAGTTAGCATGGTGTTTTGTAAAGGTGGCAAGATGGGTTGGTTGGGTAACAAGTCAAAATGAGTTTAAGTTGGGCTTGGTTTGTTACATGAAATAGGAAAAGAAAGTTTGGTCAAATCCTCCATAGGCCCATTCATGGATCGACAACCTTAAGTACACCAAGATTAACTTATTATTTGTTAAGTTAGTTAATGATTACAAAATAGACCCATGAAAGTAAAACAATTACAGAATAGACCTTGTATTTATTGACCTCAAGAATCCAAGTTTGGAAAACGAAGTTGTAGTTTCTTCCATGTTGCTTTAGTAATAGGAAGATTTTTGCGACTGAACTAAGACTTTACCATTGCTCTATGACCTTGTCTAGCAAGTCTTCTCTCAAGTATGTCTAAAAGTTGTAAAAGAAATGTAGGAGATTGCAGCAAAGGTTCACTTTTGAAGGTGGAGCATGAGCCTTTTTAAGCTAAGAAACACGAAATGTACAATCTATTTGAGCCTCAAATCATAAGTCTTAGTTATATCATATATGCAACCTTTGGTTTAAAAAAGTTCACCTTGCTTTAGACTAGGTGAAGTGCATGCTGTACAAAAGACGGAGGTGAGGTGCACTTTTCACACCAAAAGAAGGCACGCGGCGCATTCTTAAGGCGCGCTTATTGTACACGAGATGTATTAGCTGATATACATGGTGTATAACAGATGTACCACAGTTGGTGAAGCTAAAGTATAGGAATAGACTTATTTAGTCAAGCTAATCTATAGGAACTGATTTATTATATTATATTCAATTCTGTAATCTTATCCTTAAATAGTTTAGGAACATATTTGTATATATATGGGACTGATGTGAATGAAAAGGTCAAGCTTGAATTCATCCTCTTATATGGTATAGAGCCAGAAAACCTAAACTGCCGCCGCTCTTCCCTGAAATCAACCGACCTCTGGTCCGACTACACCTCTCTTCTCTTTCACCTTCTGTTCCCCATCTTATCTACAGCCATGGACAAAGTTCACCCTGCTATCACAGTTTCCAACATCAAAAACTTCATTCCTTTTACCCTTGAAATGGAAGGCAACCATTATAACTCCTGGTGATAGGGTTAGGAAGAAGAAACAGAGAGATAAGAATAAACTGATTTTCTGGATGCATTCCCAGAAGCCATCGGCTAGGTCAAATACCCATTCAATCAAATAGTCAACTTACAGAGGACATCCCCCAACAATTAAACAAAGGCCAAAATGGTCCTTGAACCATGCAAAATTGAATAACAAATAATAAAAGGAACCAAGAAAAGGAAATAACAGAAACTCATGCCGACAATTTCGTATCAATATTCCCTTCTTAACCCACTTCTTGTCCACAAGAAGTGAGCTCGGCGAAATTAGGAAAACGAAGCCTTAACTCGTCCAAAAACTCCCACGTAGCATCTTGAGCCGTCTGCCCTTTCCACTGCACCAATACCTTCAAGGCTGCCCGGTTTCCCCTCTTTACTAGCTTCCGATCCAGGACCAGATAGGGCTGCATCAAAAATCTAGCTTCAGTCGGTATTGGAATGATCTTGGTTGGTGGCCCCTTGATAGAACTTGAGAAATCTGATGGAACAAAAAGATAAATAGATAGATAGTCGGCCCGATTCGAGAAGGGCAATTCTCCGATTACAAGTCACAAATAATCCAAATAACCAAGACAAAATCCTATAGCTAGAACACAAGACTTAAATAAACCTAAATAGCAAAAGTAACTGCTGCAATTACCCCTACGATTATCTCCTTTATTTTTGGTAACCCACGATTAGCTCCTCTATCTCGGGTAAGTGACTAATGCAGTTGACCCTATTTCTAGTAACCGACTAATTGAGTTGACCCTAGGTGGCCTGATTTGAGGATACGTATCACCCCCCTGCTTCCTTTAGCAAGGAAACATGAAAGACGGGATGGATTTGAGCCTCCTCCGGTAAATCCAATCTGTACCCGACGTTCCCCACTCTCTCCACGATCAAAAACGGCTCAAAGTATCTGGGGGTGAGCTTTGAGTGTTTGTGTACTCGTAACGAATTCTGTATGTACTGTTGAAGCTTAAGGTACACCCATGAGCCGGTTTCAAAAACTCGTTCAGTGCGGTGCTTATCGGCTTGTTGCTTCATACGATTCTGAGCCTTAACTAATGATTGCTTCTTAACCCTCAGGGCTGCTTCCCTATCTCGCATCATCTCATCAACATCATGTTCCTTCACATCCCTGGGAATATATGGAATGTGTAGTGGGGGGCGGTACCCGTATAGGGCTTCGAAGGGGTTCATTTCCAGGGATGAATGGAATGTGGTATTATACCACCATTCTGCCAGCGACACCCACTTGACCCACGTGTGTGGTCTCTCCATCACCATACATCTCATATAACCCTCCAAGCACCAGTTAACAACCTCCGTCTGCCCGTCCGTCTGTGGGTGGTAGGCCGTTGACATCTTGGCTGACACCCCTTGAAGCTTTAAGAATTCCGTCCAAAAAGCGCTCAAGAATATCGGGTCTCGGTCAGAAATAATAGAATTAGGACACCCATGAAGCTTGTAGACATTGTCAAGGAACACTTGGGCGACCTCCCCAGCGGAGCGGTGAATGGGTGACCCAAAACCATGAAGTGCCCGTACTTCGTGAGGCGATCAACCACCACAAAAATTGTATCCTTCCCCTTAACCCTTGGCAATCCCCCAATAAAGTCCGTAGAAATGTCGGTAAAAATTGTATCCGGTATTGGCAGGGGCTGTTAAGATCCCGGCGAAGCCATATTCTCATGTTTAGCCCGCTTGCATACGTCGCAATCGCGCACCACCCCACGTACCACCTTCGAAATTCCTTTCCAGAAAAACAACCCTTTAACCCATTGAACAGTGGCGTTTATTCCCGAGTGACCCCCCATGGCCGATTCATGGCATAGCTTGACAATGTCCCCACGTAAACCAACATCGGCCACGACCACCATGTGGTTTCCCTTAGCCAACCACCTTCCATTCCATGTAAATCTTGGCAAGTTTTCTCCGTTCTTGAGCCTCTGTATCAAATTTTGCACCTCGATATCTTTATATTGGCTTTCTAAAACCCGATCAAGGAGTAAGGGTTCGATTTGAGAGACTGCAGTGGTGAATAAAGTTGCTCCTTGAACTCGTGATAAGGCGTCGGCAGCCACATTCTCCCTGCTCTTTTTATACTCGATTATATAGTCGTACCCCATAATTTTGCGAGCCATTTATGTTGTAACGGGGTTGTCACCTTTTGGGTTAAGAGATGTTTAAGGCTTCGTTGATCTGTTCGTATAACAAACGGGTCCGTAATAAGATAATAATGCCACTGTTCCACGGCCATCATAATTGCAAGCAATTCCTTTTCGTACACCGATAACGAGTTCTGCCTTGGTGATAAAGCTCGACTCAGAAACGAGACCGGATGGCGCTCCTGCATCAGGACAGCCCCTAGCCCACCAGCTGATGCGTCTGTTTCGATAGCAAACTGTTTAGTCGGGTCCGGCAAGGCCAACACCGGAGCCGATGAGAGAGCCTCTTTGAGCCGTTTAAACGCGTCTTGGGCCTCCTCTCCCCAACGAAAGGCATTTTTTTTAACAGACCAGTGAGGGGTTTCGCGATCATTCCGAAGGATCGGATGAACTGCCTGTAGTACCCTGCCAACCCCAAGAACCCCCGAAGCTGTTTAATGGTTTTCGGGACCGGCCATTGTTGCACCGCCTCGATCTTTGTTGGGTCTGTTTTCACCCCTTCCTTCGATATAATATGGCCTAAATACTCCACCGCTCGACCCCCGAGTACACACTTTGATTCCTTGGCAAACAACTTGTTTTCCTTCATAATGGACAGAACCCGCTTTAAGTGTTGGATATGATTCTCTTTGCTTCGACTGTAAACAGGTATGTCATCAAAAAACACTAACACCCCTTTCCGTAACAAATCCCGAAACACGTGGTTCATGCCTGGAACGTGGCTGGTGCATTAGTGAGGCCAAAAGGCATAACAAGGAATTCGTAATGGCCTTCATGAGTTCGGAACGCCGTTTTATGGATGTCTTCCGGTGCCATGCGAACCTGATGATAACCCGAGCGTAAGTCTAATTTAGAGAAAAAGGAAGATCCCCCCAATTCGTCTAACAATTCTTCAATTAATAGGATAGGGAACTTATCTTTGATGGTGGCATCATTGAGACGACGATAATCCATGCACATTCGCCATTGTCCATCTTTTTTCTTTACCAACACTACCGGGGCTGCAAAGGAGCTCTGACTGTTCCGAATAACCCCCGATTCCAAAAGTTCCCACGTAGTTTTCTCTATCACATCTTTTTGAACGGCCGGGTAACGGTAAGGACGTTGGCTAATAGGTTTTGTACCCTCCTTAAGAACGATCCGGTGGTCGAATGGTCGTGTAGGGGGTAGCCCGGTAGGCATCTGAAACACTTCTGAAAATTCCTAGGTCAATGTCTTCCAGGGAAGGTCTGCTTGTGGTTGGTTTGAGGCATGAAGCACTTTCGATTGGTAGGCCTTATCACTCTCCCCACTTGCCATTTGTAAACTAAATAATTGTAAGGTTCCCCCTTTGGAGTGTTTATGCATTAGCTCGCTCATTTTTTCCACCGAACAAACCGTCACCTTATTATTTTGCAACCCTTTTAGTTCACATTGTCTTCCGGCCACTTCAAACCGCATTGTCATTTTTTGGAAATTCCAAAGGATGTCGTTTAAAGGCAACAACCATTGTATTCCCAGTATCATATCATAACTTTCTAACGCCAATACAGGACTTCGGTAGTGAACCAATGACCTTGCATGGACCATTGGAAGTTGGGGCACCTTTGTGTACAACTCAGTTTCTTCCCATTTGCCACACTTACATTAACAGGGGAAATGTCTTGGACTTCACATTGTAATCTTTTTGCCAACCTGCAATCAAGGAAATTGTGGGTTGAACCCGAGTAGATGAGTATATGCAGTTGACGATTACCCATCGATCCTTGCACCCGCATGGTCGAGTAAGAGGGTAGACCCATTAACTCATGAATAGAGATCTGATGCTCTCTTCCTTCGTCCTCAGGCGCTAGTTCATCCACTTCTGGTTCGTCATCATCTTCCACTTCAATGATATAAACTTGGTTTCGGTTCCGGCTGCACTTGTGACCGGGCACAACATTTTCATTGCACCAAAAACACTCCCCTTTTGCACGCTTCTGTTCCAGTTCTTTACTTGTGAGGCGCCGGGGACCCCCGGTTGGTTTGTACGCTGTTGCGGTGGCTCGGTTGGGTGCAGGCAGAAGTGGCAATTTGGTAGCATTGGTGGGTGGTGTGATTTTAGAAGTGAAGTTGTTCCTTGTGTTTCCCTCGCCCCCTATTTGAGATGCACCATGCAGATTCTCATGGTTGAGTGTTTGGATTTTTGCCAACCCGTAAGCCTCATGCAAGGTGCGCAGTTTAAACATCTTCACCGGACCCCGTATCTCGGGTTTAAGTGCCTTAAGATAGAAGCTGATAGCCTGAGTTTCGCTTAGTGTTACCTTGTTCAACAACACATCAAAGGTGATGTTTAGTTCCTGAAGTGAACCGGTCTGGGATAGGGAGGCTATCTCTTCTAGCGGGTCCTCAAACATAGCATTGGAGAAACGGGTCGAAATGGCTCGTACGTACTCTTTCTATGAGATTTCTGATACAGTAGCGCCACGAATGCGCATGAATGACCGGTGCCATTGGATTGCATCACCGTCCAGATGGATCACCGCGTGCCACAGCTTCATCGCGTCGGGAGTCTCATCAATTGCGAAAAAGTGCTTGCAACGGTGAACCCACGACTCGACGTCTTCACCCGAGAACCTGGGGAATTCAATCTTTCCAACCCGTATGGGCCGGTTGCCTCGCGAGTCAGCATCACCAACCGAAAATTAAGAACCCGCACTAGCCCCACCGCCACTACCATGAGTAGCCTTGTCCTGGACCGCCTTCATGATCTCTTCCTGTTGTTTTGCAGATTGTTCCTGTTGCTTCATAAGGGCCGCAAGCGCTGCTTGAATCTCCGTTATTGCCTTATCATGATTCTTAAGGGTGTTGTCCACGTCCCGGGTACGAGTGTTCGTCATGCTAACGAGAGGGCTTCCGATCTGGAGATCGGTACGGCTCTGATACCCTTGATAGGGTTAGGAAGAAGAAACAGAGAGATAAGAATAAACCGATTTTCTGGATGCATTCCCAGAAGCCATCGGCTAGGTCAAATACCCATTCAATCAAATAGTCAACTTACAGAGGACATCCCCCAACAATTAAACAAAGGCCAAAATGGTCCTTGAACCATGCAAAATTGAATAACAAATAATAAAAGGAACCAAGAAAAGGAAATAACAGAAACTCATGCCGACAATTCGTATCACCTGGGCAGAGCTCTTTCGCATTCATTCCAGAGCCTTTGAAGTTTATGATCATATCGACCCCACTTTCACCCCTCCCACATCCCCTACCTCCTCTGCTGCAGACAAAGACAAAGACAGAGACAAATCCACTCTTGATGCTGTTCAACTATGGTCTAGGCTGGACGCGATTGTCCTACAGTGGATATATTCTACAATCTCTTCCGACTTGCTCCATACCATCCTCACCACCAATACTACAGCCTGGGTTGCCTTGGAAAACATTTTTCAAGACAATCAAAGCTCTCCGGCAGTGTACTTGGAACATAAGTTTGTTACTACCAAACTTGCCAATCACCCAAATGTTTCAGCCTACTGCCAAACCTTAAAAATGTTGGCAGATCAACTCTCAGCCGTCAACGCACCAGTCAACAACCAACGATTGGTGCTCCAATTAATTGCAGGTCTGACAGAAAGTTATGAGGCTGTAGCAATGATAATTCAGCAATCTACACCGCTCCCAGACTTCTATAAAGCAGAATCCTTGCTGCTTGATGGGACTTTCGTAGCAGCAGAGGGGTTGCAAACGTCGTTTCCGAAACATGCTGGTTACGCAACCTTTTATTGGAACTTCATCATTCCCTAACTCATGCGACTTTGGTGTATTGTGACAATGTTTTTGCAATTTACCTCTCTGAGAACCCGATTCAGCACCAACACATCTAGTTGGACATTCATTTCATTCGTGAAAAGGTTGCCCGGGGACAAGTTCGGGTACTACATGTACCCTCACGTTTCCAGATTGCCGATATCTTTACAAAGGGTCTCCCACATGTCCTGTTTAATGACTTTCGGAACAGTCTCAACATCCGCAAACCTTCTGTTTTGACTGCGGGGGTATATTAGCTGATATACATGGTGTATAACAGCTGTACCACAGTTGGTCAAGCTAAAGTATAGGAATAGACTTATTCAGTCAAGCTAGTCTATAGGAATTGATTTATTATATTATATTTAATTCTCTAATCTTATCCTTAAATAGTTTAGGAACATATTTGTATATATATGGGACTGATGTGAATGAAAAGGTCAAGCTTGAATTAATCCTCTTATAAGATGAATTCATGAATCAGGATGTTGTACATCAGGCTTTTTAGGTTGTACATATAGTTATTAGATATTAAATTATGTATAAAGCTTATTTATGTCCAAATTTTAGGTAAATGATGCTAGAAACCAATGAGAAATATAAAATAAGCTATATAATTAAATTTGCTGCACGTGTACGAAAGATTGTGTGCTTTTGCACTTTACGCCTAGTGCCTTGGCTCGGGATTGGTCACCATTGGGTGTGGGTTCAATTGTTAAAAATCTGATGCTCCCGCATCACAGTTACATAACATACCTGTTTATTAGACTGTAACATGGTTTCATGGAAACACTTGTTAGTTAATGTTTTTTAGAATTTTTTTCAATATTATTAATCCAATATTTTTGTTACTTTTATATTAGATTTTCGGAATTCAATAATTTGGAGGCTGTATGCATTAGACGAACACTTTGGATGAATTTCAACTCTTTGATCCATTCCCTTTCTAGCTACTTTCTTATTTGAGTCATTTTATCCGTTTAATAGTTGAAATAGCGTAATTGGCCCATTTATAAGTATATGGGTTGAAATTATAATTTCTAGTGTTTTATTTATGTCTTTTTTCTTCATTTTTTATGCAATATGATTTACATTGTTCAGCCTTTTCGATATGTGCATATTATTCAAAGTTACACTCTTGTAAGCTCTACAAGCTTTAAAGTTAGATCCCCTGACTGGATACTTGCTATTTTATTGCCTTTTATCCAGGTAATGAATGCTGGATTTGAAAATGAGTTCTATCTATTAAAGAGTCGGTTAAGGTATTATGCAATTATCTTGATGTAACTTCATTTTTTGAGTTCCATGTCTACATTCTGCTTTACCTCTGACCTCTGTTAACCACACAGGGATGGTCAAGAAGAATGGGTTCCATTTGACACGTCACGTTACTGCTCCACATCTGCATTTGATGCTGCTTCACCTATACTACATGAAGTTGTTAATTCACTACAGTTCCTGAATATTGATTTAGAACAGGTAAGAAGAAAACTTAGGCTTTATGTTTTGATATGATTAGAGGTTGTAATTTCGACCCATTGAATTATGAATTGGTTGATACGAGCTATGTTTTTCAAGGTGATGGGTTAGATGGTCGTATGGGTTGTGAATCACCCAAATAGTATTTTTAATGCTCAAAACCTACTAAAGCATTTTGTTCGAAAATTCAGACTGTTATGGAACTAATAATAATTTATATTATCATATTTGACACTTATTATTTATAAAAAAATTTCTTTCAAAAAATTTGGCACACTAATTATTCTTGAAAAAACCTCAAATTATTGTCACCACTCTAACATTTTTGTTTTTGTACTTAACACAGACAAAATCATGTAAATGAAATTATCTTTTGATTTATCAAAATCATGAAAGCATTATGTCAGGACTACTGGAAGTCCTTTAATTTATCTATAGATAGGATGACTACAAAAACAAGTCATATGATATTTGTTTGTTTGGTAATACAGCTACATGCAGAAGCTGGTAATGGTCAGTTTGAAATTGCATTGCGTTACACTACTTGTACCAATGCTGCAGATAACTTGATTTATGCCCGTGAAGTTATTAGAGCTGTTGCAAGGAAACATGGGTTGCTGGCTACTTTTTTGCCAAAGTAGGTATTGCATGATGGAAAACATCACTTGCTACTAGAGGTGGCAAGATGGGTGGCTTGGACAGGTTGGGTAAGGGGTCAAAATGGGTTTGGGTTGGAACGAAATATTTTCTAATACTATTTGAAATAGGCAAGGACGGGTAGCATCGACAAGTAAACACTTTCTTTTCCATATTATGTTTTGTATAGATAATCAAACTTCTACAAAAGTAATATAATTACAATGATTATCTATGACCTTGAATAAACCTATTTACGAGGTTCTATGCATTAGAAAAAGGCTTCATCGAACTTTTGACGCGCTCCTCTTATAGCTAAATTCTATAATTTGACGCATATATTTGTTGGAGATTTAACACAACTTGAATCAAAGCATTTATAATTAATTGAGATGAATCTGACACCTGTAGTTGCTACATAAGAGTAGCCAGCCTTTATGACATAATTTCTTGCCCATGAAATCTTCTTAAGCTGTTAATTTCAGATGCTTTCTCTTTTCTGAATGCTTTATTTATGCTCCAATTAGGTATGCATTAGACGACATTGGCTCGGGTTCACATGTGCATATTAGTTTGTCCCAAAATGGTAAAAATGTATTTGCAGCTTCTGACGGATCGTCACACCATGGAATGTCTAAAATTGGGGAAGAGTTCATGGCTGGTGTTCTACACCATCTTCCATCACTTTTAGCTTTTACAGCACCAATCCCAAACAGGTAAGAGGTTCCAATTTTGGCAATTGTTGTGAGGAATTTTGTGTGCGTGCGTGTAACTTTACAAAGTACAATACAAAATAAAGGAAAAAATGTCTAGCCATTGAAATATCATTCCATTCATAGTTATGACCGTATACAACCCAATACATGGAGTGGAGCTTACCTTTGCTGGGGTAAAGAGAACAGAGAGGCTCCTCTCAGAACTGCATGTCCACCTGGAGTTCGAGATGGCATTGTCAGCAACTTTGAAATCAAAGCTTTTGATGGATGTGCAAATCCCCATCTGGCCCTTGCTGCTGTCATGGCTGCAGGAATTGATGGCCTTCGCAGACATCTTTCTCTGTCTGATCCTGTTGGTAAGACTTCATATTTCTCTTTAATCTCATCTGTCTTGACTTTTCCGGTCAGTTTGCTTGAGAGGTGGCATACCTGTTGAGGAGGAGGTCATTTTTTGGTTAACTAGTTACGGTCAGACTTTAATTCTTCGTGTGGGTCCAAACTGGTCGTGGTTCACCTGTTGTCATTTATTTTGGTCCTTTTCTGAATATTATAAATAATAATTAATGCTCTTTTAAACATTGCAGAAACTATATTATTAAAACCGTCATCTAATTTCTTTAAACAAAGTTATATAATAGGTTGTAAACATTAGGATGCACTTTAGGTCAGTTTTGACCCACTCCATTTTTTCACTCTTATGACCCATCAGAGGTAAAATGTAACCCAAATTAACCATTTCTATTTTAATGAGTTGAATTTTCCATGTTTGATAGCATTGATCTTAATGCTACTATAGCTTCCCCTTAAACCAAACTTTAAGGGGCATACCTGTTTGATAGCATTGGTATTTGGTAGAATAGTTAAGGTACAAAAAAATGTGTGATTTTTGCTCTCAATGTACAATTCTTGTGGTACACCCATGGGTCTATGATGAAGCAAATTGAGCAGTCAGACAAAGATCAGATTGCATGCAGGATTGGGCTGTTTTTAGAATGCATGCAAATATTTATATTTCCACTTAAGTTAAAATTATTCCTTTTACATACTTTCCTGTTGCCATTGCTTCCTATCATATCAAAATAATTTGGTAACTGCCTTCGGAATAATCAACGCATGCTGTCACATGCTGACATTCGAAACACACGGTTTGTCAAACCCTTTTGGGTCCATTTCATTTAATTCTTTTAAAAGTTGTAAATAATAAATGTACCGAATAAACTACATTATTAATATTAATAATATAATTTCTTTTAAATGATATGATATAGGACTACGTAAGCATAGATACTGTTGTATTTGACCTATTTCAGTGTTAGCTGGTTTTACCTATGCGGTTGACCTAATAGCAATCAAGTAGAACCACAATTGACCACGTTTTATAAACTGGTGACACCAATCTTGTACCAATCCAAACAGATGACAATCCTGATATACTACGCGACAAACTCCAAAGATTGCCAGTCTCTCTTGAAGAATCAGTAGAAGCTCTTGCAAAAGACACTGCTTTAGAAGCTTTATTAGGAGAAAAGCTGATGGTTGCTATAAAAGGGGTTCGCAAGGTAAGTGCAAAACTTAACATCTGATCTGATCCGAGGTTTTATTTCTAGCAGTTGAGTTGTGTGCTGTGCCCGCGATGAACGTGTGTGTTTTCTTCTTTTACAGGCGGAAATCAAACACTACTCTCAGTCTCAGAATAAGGATGCATACAAGAAACTGATACACCAGTACTAGCTAATTTAGGTAACACATGCTTTTCTCAAATGCAGTATAAAGCTATCATGGTTGGGTTGGTACTGTCCAATCAATGGTGTTTAGTCTTGACATATTGTACAATTAAGTGATTTAATTTATGATACGAGTCCTAGATGATCAACATTGTTTGTTGTAACACAGGGACACCGTATAAACAGTTGTACGTGTTGGGTTCGCGCTATCTTAGTTAGGTTATTTATCAAAACGATTTTGATAACTTATTAATCATATAAATAATATTTAACGCAGCGGAGTAAATTAAATTCCAAAAGTGAACCCGACAGGATCTAGTTACAAATGATGCAAATAAAGAATAATATTAACCTACTGATAAGATATAATATACCTTGGTGGTTAATAATTAACCATTTGAGACACCAAAAGTACAACGAATAATTGCTAGAAACGAACACAAAATAGGAACACCATGGCCGTGGCTTCAAGAGGTGTGGTGCACGGTTGCGATCAAGTCTCCGACTGAAGAACAAGGCGGCGGTTGTGGCCTTTCCAAGTTACGTTCAAAAGGGAGGGTAACTCCCTAAAACCAGTAGTGAGTTTTATTTGGGTGGTGGTTTTTGGAGTTTAAAGTCAAAAGATGATTCTCTCTTTTTCTAATCTCATGGCAAAAACAAACAAATAAGGGTGAAGGGTAAATTTCTCTAGTGATCCCTTTTGAAGTTAATAATTAATCCCTATCAGGACCTCGGCCCGATCAGATTAATTTTAGCCCACGTATGTAATCGAAACCCGTAACATCAATGTTTAATAAATAGACGTTTACCAATAATTAATAATTGGTATTAATTATTAAATACCCAGTTAATATAAGTATACAATATAATTATATTTCGTATGTCTTTCGTAATATCAGTTAATCAAATTAAGTGGGTTTTAAATTCAATGCCAAATGTGTAACTCTTACGGGTCATAGCAAGGATGGTAACGTGGATTGAATCAAAACCGTACACATTAAATCCAACAAACCCCCACTTGAACGCTATTCGATTAAATCTTAACGTAGACAGTCATTGGCGCTCTAAGTGCCAATGGCTACCCCCAAAAAGTATGACACTTTAAAGTTATTAACCAAAATACCTTGTTTTGGTAACACCTTACTATAACAAGACAATAGTCTTATGGTAATCATAGTTATTTATCTATACTGTAAAAGATATCAATTAAGTCATTGAGATTGATTCTCATATGAAGCTCAATCATTATTGTTCTCGATCCAGATTCAAAATGATTCAATCAAACACACACTCAGTTTAGGTTAGGCCTCGCATTTCACCGGTTTGAATCACCGAGGGCGTCACGATGTCTAACTGTTACATATAATGTAAGAGTACAAAATCCCTTATTGATTGCATACAATTCCCAATGAACTTCAGAATTATTTCCAACCAAAGTCTTTATAACTGGCAGTTATGCAACATCAGTTGAAAATGATCAAAGAATAACTCTTGGTAAACGAAATTTCTAGTATGCATCTCAAGTTAGATGATACTAAATGAGTATACCAATATCAAAGCATCTTATAATGAAGATGGTTTGTGACGAGTAACATCCAACGTCATTCATAATGAGATCTGTGAATTTAGAAGCCAACTCTTTGAGTCTAAATTCAGAATAGTCTTAATTCAGAATTGTTCTCACAAGTCTGACTGAATACAGATAATTTAGAATACAATATTCATGGATTAAACGTATTAAAATTAAATACAGTTATAAGATTCATGATTGTATTTAAATCAATACACCAAAATGAATTCAAAATTATAACTGTTAAACGTTCGTACATCCAAATACTAAATCAAAACATAACACTAGCTAATCTAAGCCCGATCATATCCTTATGCTGATCATGCTTGTCTTGAGTCATCAACTTAGTAAACAGGTCTGCTAGGTTTTGATCTGTGTCCATTTTGCTTATCACGGTGTCTCTTTGTTTCACTATGTCCCGCATATAATGAAACTTCCTCTGAATGTGCTTGGCCCTGTGATGAGATTTAGGCTGTTTGGCTTAAGCAATAGCACCTGTGTTATCATAAAATATCTTGATTGGTTGCTGAATACTTGGAACCACATCGAGATCGGCTATGAACTTCTTCATCTAAGCAGCTTCCTTTGCAGCATCTGATGCTGCAATGTATTCAGATTCAGTAATGGAATCTGCCACCGCCATACTCTGCTTGAAACTTTTCCAATAGATGGCTCCACCATTGAGTGTGAATACAAAACCAGATTGTGAGCGAGAGTCATCTCGGTCAGTTTGAAAACTAGAATCAGTGTAACACCTTACAGTGAGCTGTTCTTCAACTCTTTCAAATATTCAGAACATATCTTTAGTTCTTCTAAAGTACTTCAGAATGTTCTTAACTATAGTCCAGTGGGCAAAGCCAGGGTTCTGCTGATAATGGCTGGTAATGCTTAAAGCATACGAGACGTCAGGTCTAGTGCACAACATAGCATACATGATAGAACCAATCGCTGAAGCATATGGAACTTTCTCAATTCGCTTAATGTTAAT
Organism: Flaveria sonorensis; assembly: GCA_025506505.1. Classification (NCBI taxonomy): domain Eukaryota; kingdom Viridiplantae; phylum Streptophyta; class Magnoliopsida; order Asterales; family Asteraceae; genus Flaveria; species Flaveria sonorensis. The sequence continues at coordinate 23,557,746 of CM046423.1, read as the reverse complement.
GTCCGTTGAAGGAAATTGCAATTTGTTCAACACTGTACCTTTAGTCCTAGGAACACCTCATTTCTTGGAGTTTTTCATCTTAAAGCGTGTCATCATTTTGTCTATGTATGTGCTTTGACTAAGCCCTAGAAGCCGCTTAGATCTATCCCTAAAGATCTTGATTCCTAGAATGTAAGTAGCCCGCTTAGATCTATCCCTATAGATCTTGATTCCTAGAATGTAAGCAGCTTCTCTAAGATCTTTCATTACGAAACAAGCTCCCAACCATTGTTTAATTTCGCTAAGCATAGGGATGTTGTTTCCAATGATCAGTATATCATCCACATACAATATGAGAAATGTTATAGTGCTCCCACTAGCTTTTCTGTAAACACAAGGCTCATCTTCACTTTTGACAAAACCAAATTCCATGATTCTCTGATCAAAATGAAGATTCCAGCTACAAGATGCCTGTTTAAGTCCATAAATAGACTTATTCAGTTTACACACCCTATTTGGATATTTTGGATCAAGATAACCATCATGCTGAACCATATAGACATCTTCAGAGAGATGTCCAATTAGAAAGCAGTTTTAACAACCATTTTCCATATTTCGTAATCATAGTACGCGACTATGGCAAGTAATATCCTAATTGATTTTATCATAGCAACGGGCGAGAAGGTTTCATCATAGTCAACACCTTGAGTTTGAGTAAAACCCTTCACAACTAGTCGTGCTTTATAGGTGTGTATATTTCCATGCATGTTAGTTTTTCTCTTGAAAATCCACTTGCTCCCTACTGCTCGTGAACCGGTGGGTAGCTCAACCAAGTCCCATACTTGACAGTCACGCATAGATTGCATCTCGACGTTCATGACATCTAGCCATTTCTTAGATTCCGGATCTGAGATAGCAGACTTGTCATTAGTAGGTTCATCACTAGAATCAGCTACTACCAGAACCTCGGGACCCTCCAAATTGCAAAGATATATGTTAGGTTCTTTGCGAGTACTGCTACTTCTAAAAACGCTTGTGTTTATGTCTGAATTGACAGCAACTTCTTGTTGTTCAGACACACCGACTTCATCAGCGTTTATTTGTGGTTTTTGAATTTCTTCAAGATCCACGATATTACTTCCGATTCCTCGATCATGAAACTCTTTCTCAAGAAGATGTGCCTCCTTTTGATGGAAATCATATTTGCATTAGGATGGTAAAAGTAATATTCGCTTCTGTTATAGTACCTGACAAAAATAACTTTTTTGCCTCGAGGATCTACTTGTCATTAGACTCGCTGGTGACAAAAGCATCACATCCCCATACTCTAAGGTAGGACAAATTGGGTTTAGACCCATGGCATATCTCATATGGGGTTTTGTCTACCTTTTTAGTCGGTGCCAGATTGACAAGGCTGGCGGCGATCATAAGAGCATAAGTCCAAAAGGAGTGAGGTAAGTTAGTTCTACATATCATCGATCGAACCATATTAAGTAGGGCTTGGTTTCCCCTCTCACTCACGCCATTAAGTTTGGGTGTGCCGGGTGGAGTAAACTGTGAAATAATTCTACGTTCCTTTAAATGTTTAGTGAACTCTTGGCTTAGGTATTCTCCACCTCGATCTGATCGAAGTACCTTGATAGTTTTACCAAGCTGGTTTTCTTCTTCATTTTGAAACTCTTTGAACTTTTTAAAAGTTTAATGTCTGTGATTCATAAGGTAGACATAAACGTATCGACTATAATTGTCAATAAACGTAACGAAGTATCTTTTCTGATTTCTAGACATGGTTTTGAAAGGACCACATACATCAGAATGTATGAGTGCTAACAGATCCTTAGATCGTTCACCAACATGGGTGAAAGGATCCTTAATGAATTTGCCAGCTAAGCAAGATTTGCATTCATTAAAGGATTTCTATCCTATGGATTCAAGAATCCCTTCGGACTAAAGCCTTTTCACGCGGGTCTTGTTTATGTGGCCAAGTCTACAATGCCATAGAAATGTATCATTAATGCCAGATTTGATATGCTTTTAAAGATTATATATGTTATTGTTTGTTTGAACATTAATCTCATAAATACCATTTCAAGGTTTAGCATCAAAATAAAAAACATCATTCAAGTAAAAGAGGAAATAAAATCATCATTAAAAACGTACTTGAATCCTTGTTCAAACAATAAAGAAACTGAAATAATGTTTCTGGTCAAACCAAGAGCTAATAAACAATTATCTAATGTAATTACAAGGCCAGATAGACATAAAAGATTATAAGTTCCAATTGCTATAACTAGTACACTTTTCCCATCACCAACGATTAGCTCCATGTTGCATTGTTTCAGTTTCTTTCACTTTTCAAGTTCCTGCAAGACATTAATAATGTGGTAACCACATCCAGTATCAAATACCTATGTGTTTCTGGAAACAGTGAAAAGTTCTATAACATAAATGAGATTACCTAAAGAACTGCCTTCACCGTTGGCCTTCTTGGCCCTCAGCTTGGCTAGATAGTCAGGACAGTTACGTTTCTCCCATCTTATTGCATTCAAAGCAGTGGCGCTCCTCAGGAGGGGGTATCGCTTTTTTTAGTAGCCAGCTGTTTGTTGTTGGTGGCAGGCTTGGCAGCAACAACCTTTTCTTTACCTTTGTTATTATAACCTATTTTTTGGGATTAGGCTTTTTAACACTAGTAGATTTGACCATTAGTAGTTGCTTAGTTTTACCTGGTATATTTTGGTCGGTAGTTTTGAGCATACCATGGAGTTCAGCCATAGTTTTTACCCATGCATTCATATTGAAGTTCATTACGAACTGGTCGTAAGAGCTTGGGAAGAAGTTCAAAATGAAGTCCGCTGCCATTTCATCTTGCATGGGATAACCAAGTTTTTCCTTTTGGTCAATGTACCCTTTCATCTTAAGCACATGAGCACTAACAGACGAGCCTTCTTGCATTTTGTAGGATATCAAATGCTTCATGTTATCATAGCGTTCTTGTCGGGCTTGTTTCTGAAACATGCCTTTAGGTTACTCAACCATGTCTGCAGCCATATCCTCCATGTTGTTCTGGAGATCAGGGACATGGTGGCTAGCATAAGGCATACTACCTCATCGACATCTGTAAGGTTTATACTTAAAGGCAGATGCAACCAAAGCATCTAAAGAGCTCCCAACATGCATGCATGAAGTACAAAGTAAAGTTAATTCGGAAGTTTTACACCACTCAAAGGAAATAAGCTAAGTGTAAAATCTTCCAAATCCAAATGAAAAAATCTTCCAAAGCCAAAGATGAAGTCTTCCGAAGCTTCAGAGACAAAGTTTTCCGAAGCCAAAGACTGATTTCTTCCAAAGACAGAGAAGACATGTTTTCTCTGATCACCTTTTGACAAAGCTGAACAACTTTTCACTGCCACTCTGAAGACTCGCTAACTTATATGAGTTAGTGAAAAGGTCCATGCTTTTGTCAACTGTAGATTATGGTCATTGATCTATAACTTTCTACTTTTGTACCTTTTATTCTTTTTGTAATAGATTAGGATGAGAGCTATGGCATATCATAGTCACTAGTCAAAAGACAATCTGCCTTTTGACTCTACATTGATCTTGTTGTCTAGATTAGTGTATCTAGGGGGCCTTCAAAGTATGGCCAGCTGTAGGATGTAGTATAAAGTGTCTCAAGTACTTGTATCTTTATGTATACTTTATAGCACTTGTAAGAACTTGAGAGCAATATACATCATTCTTGAAAACCATATTTGAGTGTTCTTGTTCTGTTCTTTTACTTGTGTTTTTAGTATCATCTAACCGGTAATCATGTAACCGATTTCCTATTTGATCTGCTAAGTGTTTCATATCTCTCCACCTTGTGAAACTGTTGCATTGACCACCCTTCACCAAAGACAAATTACCTTTTTGGCTTTGAAAGTTTTTCTAAAACCTTCCAATAAATTACCTTCGAAAGATTTAGACTTCCAAGAAAACTAACTTTTTAGGCGTTTTTCTGGAGGTGGGACCGATATTCAGATTTCAAAGTTTATCCTTTTGCATTAACTTTGTTTCAAAATCCATACCATATATATTCGTACAACGGTTCCCCCTCTTTCACTATTCTCCTTCATCCATAAAGATTCAAACCCTAAATTCACCCACAAACTGACCTTGTTCTTACCTTCCTTCATCTCAAAGCTACTCAAAATGACCAACCCTAACCCATGAAACCAGCCCGATTTCTCCATGCAACTACACAGACAACATAATTAGGTTGCTCTGTTCGTGCCTGAGAAAGATCCTGGCTTCTCAGACGTTTGTCGTTTCTTGGCTTTATCCAACTACTTCACCTCCCTTACTATAAATCCTACACTATATGAAGATCAACTTTTAGAGTTTTGGAGGACCTACCAAGATATCATTATGGATGGGGAGAAGGCACTGTCTGCCACAGTGCAGGGCAGGATAGTTTTTATCACTCCAGCCACCATTCGTACTCATCTAAGGCTGGATGAAGAAGAAGGAGAATTGTCCTTCCCAATTTGCTGTGAACCGGTCCTTCAGGCAGATGGGCTATGAAGGTGATTACTCTGTAAGAACCTTCAAGAAAGGTAGGGTCTCCTCCCAATGGAAGTACCTCCTCCATGATGTCATTCACTGTCTATCAAACAAACATGGAGGTTGGGATCAAATTCCTGAAGACCTTTCCTATATAGTCCATGGATTGATACAAGGGGTCAAGTTCAGGTACTCATAATTTGTTTATACTAATTTACTTGCAAACTTGGACTCCTTGAAATATTACATGTTCCCTTGATATATCCAGTACATTCTTAACTGTGAACTGGGCTCACAGGTAAGGGGAACAGGTAATGTTCTAAAATTGGGACAGATGAAGCCCGGCATCTTCAAGACAATGAGAAAGCCAACTGTTGGCTTCTCAGGGGTAGAAACAGCCGTAGTCCCAAAAATGTTAGAGCTCATTGCTCAAGGTGACAACTTAGCAGCACAAGCTAATGTTGAACCCACACCTTCCACATCGGCACCACCCACACAACCACAAATCACCATCACAAGCTACTCAGGTTGTGTAGGCTCCCAAATCACCAACTATACAGGAAGAAGTGGACACTGGAGCTTCCACTTCTCTTGAGAGGCAAACCATTCTCATTTTTCTATGATCAATACTGAGGTTCCTCATGCTCAGCCTGATGAGCTCAATACACCAACACCTACCAGAAGCCTTCACTCAGAGTCTCAAAACTCTAGTGATCAACCTTTAGGGGAAAGTTACCATCACTAGCCACTTGACCTCAACCAATCCATACCTAACATTGAATTCTATAATGATTAAGACATGGGATTTAGTGAGTACCATGAGTCTCTCTTCTCCACCCCTACTCAAGAAGAGATGAGTGCTCCTGACTCGCCCATGTCTAGCCCACATCATCCACCCACAACTGAGGTGGACCTCCCTGAACCTGTTCAGGAGGCCCATATGGAAGAGGCTCTAACTTTTGAAAGTGATTACATCATTCAGACCTCAACCATGGCAACCCAGCCTATTGACACTGCTTTTGAAGCTGTCAGTGTGCAGGGGAAAACAACAGCCAAGAACCTGAAGCTGGTGATGTGGAAGAAGACCTTGGTCCTATTCTCTCATCCCCCATTAATTCTTCAAATGAAGATGAGTGAGTCTGAAACTAAAGGTGCAACAACTGACTAAAACCTGCACCTATTTAGTCTCAAAGGTCAATCACCTAGAATCTCAGGTGACTACCTTACAAAAGAAGGTCAATGACCAGCAACTTGAGATCACCAATCTTGAGGGCAAGTTAGCTGATAGACCTATCCAGAGTACTCAACCAGGCCCACAAGAACTTGTGGATATGGTGGACCTAACTCCTAGCTCCCCCTGTGCAAGAAGGTGATGCTACCAAAAAGGGGAAGAAAGTCTTACTTGCAATCACAGAACCTGGGAGTTCCTCTCAGAGTATGGATATAGAGGATTCACCACCCTCACTTGCAGTTGTCCATGCTCAACAACCTCCTCATGTCCACATTGATGTGAACTCATTATACAAAGTTTGTTTGAGGAGGCTATACCAAGGCTATTCTTGCTCCATCTCACACTGATGAGAACCCAATAGTGGGATGGAGATATGATGATCAAAGGAGAGCCCTGGTAATCTCTAGGTCTCAGGGTCAATAAGAGATCTTTAACTTCTTTAACCTGAGATACTATGAGAGCACTTATCTAGTTGGCCTTCCACTTGCCAACCCAAGTCAAAACAGGCAAGCTGCAAGGTTGGCTGATAGGATTCAACAAAGGGTGATTGAAGAGTTCAAGCTAAGAACAAGATTATATAGATAGAGGCTAGTAGGCAAGACTGTTAACTGGATGTTGAGGTGGACCCTAAGATTAGCTTCGAAGAGGAAACCTTGACTGAAGGCCTAGGAGTTGAGCCTGTGAACCTTGAGACATGAACTGCTTCAGCACCCTTAGCACCCATTACCCTAAGTGAGGCACCAGCTGGTGAAGGTGTCTCACAGCCTCTCTCTAGCCAGAGCTTAAGTGAAGAACCAAACAATGAAGGTCAAAGCTCTCTCCAACCTGAGTCACACAAACCTGTGAGTGAAAAAGGTAAAAGAAAGATGATTCCTGAGGAGATTGAGGAGGAGAAGAGAGGGAGGAAGAGGAAGGCAAGGGGGGAGAGTTCAAGCAGGACCCCTGGCTTCATGGAAGCTGCAATCTGGGCTGCCCCCAGTCTAAACACTTAGGATGATGAGTTAAGGGCAGCCAGATTGAATTATTTGGGGTTTAGAAACTACAATATTAATGAACTCAACTCTCTCCCCTTGGAGGAGTTAAATGAACTGGCTGATGCTGAGTTGTCATAGGAGAGGAAGGAGGTAGAGGATGTAGAACTGCTCCTCAAGATCAAGGAAGAAAAGCATGCTTCTACCCTCTCCCAATTTCAAGAAATCCTAGAGACAGAGGCTGTGGCAACTAAGCAACAGCCTTTAGTAGACAAAGAAGCAGATAGACAAAATATGATTAACTACCTGAGTGCCACATGCCTCTATCAGGCATCTACACTTCTTCCCTTTCCATACGAGTACATTAATTTTGAATACCTCAAGTAGCTTGAGCAACAAGTACAAAAAAAATAAACAGCTGCTAAGGGGAAGATGAGAGAAGAAGCTGCAAAGTCAAGAGCCATCATCCAAAAGAGTCTAAAGAAGTCTGCTGATAGGCAGAGGATGATGAGCTTCTTGAAGCTTTATGGATTCTCCGAAAGGAGGCTTGGTCCAATGTCTCTATCAACCATGGATGAGCACATTAGGGTGATCAAGCAGAAGATTAAAAAGGGTGAGCTCATTGACTTGCATTCTCTACCAAGTCAGGCTGCACCTGAAGTTGAGGTGAAGGTTGAACCATAAAAGACAATACAATCTGGACCTAGTGCTAGACCATATACAACTTCATCTTCTGATCCACAGCAGGGTCTTGATCCTTCTCCTTTTGAACCTGTGAGGGAAGAGGACCCAATTAAAGGAGACAATCAAGAACAATCTGGTGCTGCAGGCAAGTCTCCTCAGTTAAAATATAGAAAGAGGAAAAGGATGGCCATTAGAATGGACAAGAAGAAGAAGAAGAAGAAGTCCAAGGCATCCACCTCTACACCTCAGGATAGGTCAGAACAACCTGAGGGTGATCAAGAAGAGGCTGCTCATCCAACTCCCATTCAAGTAGAGCCTCTTGCTGCTGGAAGACCTATCTTGTCCTAGATCTTTGCTGCTAATCCGGACAGATGGTATGTCTTTAGAGATCAAGGAGGTCAAGATGTTTACTTCTGGCAAGACATACTTGATCTTCCTCTATATGATCTCTATGATATGAGAAGATAATATGAGAGTTTGAGGGATCCTGACCAAATGAAGAAGAAAGGAATGGTCTTGATCTTGATGAGAAATGTCAATAGATGAGTAAGCTCTTCTGTTTTGGTAGCATCATCCTAGGGGGAGTTTTTAAGGTTTATACTTAAAGGCTGATGCAACCAAAGCATTCAAAGAGCTCCTAGCATGCATGCATGAAGTATAAAGTAAAGTCACTTCAGAAGTTTTAAACCACTCAAAGGAAATAAGCTAAGTGTAAAATCTTCCGAAGCCAAATGACAAAATCTTTCGAAGACAAAGATGAAGTCTTCCGAAGCATCAGAGACAAAGTCTTCTGAAGCCAAAGACTGGTTTCTTTCGAAGACAGAGAAGACATGCTTTCTCTGATCACCTTTTGACAAATGCTTAACAACTTTTCGTTGCCACTCTGAAGACTCACCAACTTATATAAGTTGGTGAAAAGGTCCATGCTTTTGTCAACTGTAAATTATGGTAATTGGTCTGTAACTTTCTACTTTTATACATTTTATCATTTTTGTAATAGACTAGGATATAAGTTATAGCTTGTCATAGTCACTAATCAAAAGGCAATCTGCCTTTTGACTCTACATTGATCTTGTTATCTAGATTAGTGTATCCAGCTGGCCTTCAAAGTATGGCCGGCTGTAGGATGTAGTAAAAAGTGTCTCAAGTACTTGTATCTTTATGTATGCTTTGTAACACTTGTAAGAACTTGAGAGCAATATACATCATTTTTGAAAATCATATTTGAGTGTTCTTGTTCTTATTCTTGTTCTTTTATTTGTCTTCTTAGTATCATCTAACCGGTTCCCTATTTGATCTGCTAAGTGTTTCATATCTCTCTACCTTATGAAACTGTTGCATTGACCACCCTTCACTGGTCCTGTAACATCCTTCTTAAATTTTTTCCAAGTTCTACAGGTAGCAGTCGTATTATTTTCTGGCTCGTTGGGAACAACGTTATCTAGAACATTGAGCTTTTTCGCCATCTTAAAAACAATTCTTAGATTGCGGTGCCATGAGAGAAAGTTGGTGTTATCAAGTTTCACTTTCTTATGGATAGACTTGAGAATGAAGGAGTTATTGGTTTCTGAATACATCTGTTTAAATAAGCAAAAATAAATTAATTAGTATATTTAATGTATTATTTTCTTACTTTAATTAATGACTCATTTATAATGATTCTAAATAAGGACTGAGAACTAGCTTGGTTAATTACTAAAAGTAGCTGGGGCACGCAACAATAGTAAGTGATTAGATAGAATGACAACGTATGTCAATGAAAACTGCACAACTCTTGGGTATGTGGCCGCAATGACAACATTTGTCAATGCATTGATACGTTAGCCTTATCTATGCCCACTTTTCTCTCTAGAAATCTTTGACACGTAACAAGAGAGAAAAGTAATAGTCATCCTAAAACAGATACATATGAAAGGGCTGGATGTGTCAACAAAACCCTTGCAACTCGGAAAAATACACTACACAGCAAGTGCGGTGCTGTGGCTTCAAAACTGATATTTCGCTTAATGTTCCAAGTATTCCTTATAATAGGTTGGCATACACTATTAATTTTTTTTATCTATGGGATTAAATTTTAGTGTTTATAGAATAGCGTCAAACACAACGAATGATTAAGTCATATGTGTGTTGTAAAATCTAGTTTTACAATATTTATTTCATGACAACAAGTGACGAACCATTTCATCTATCGGAACACTAGATTTTAATACCTTATTAAAACTAGGTTTATCGCGAGATAGACAATCATTTTTAAAGTTAATAATTTATATTATCAAGATTCAAGTTTTGAAATTTTAATTAATTTTAAATTTTAAAATTTATCTAGTTATTATTTTAAAATAAGTTGATAATTTTAAATTATCAAGTTTTAAGTTTTGAAATTTAAACTAATTTTAAATTTGAAAACTTATCTGGTTACCCTTTAATATAGATAACTAATTTTAGTTAAAAATTATCAAGTTTCAAGTTTTTAAATTTAAACTAATTTTAAATTTGAAAAATTAACTAATTATTTCTTTTAAAACAAACTATTTGTTTTAATATTTTAACAAGTTGTAAAAATAAGTTTAGAACTTATATTTAAATTTATTTTAAAAATATATTTTTTATTAGTTATGTATTAGGTTGGCATGTTATAACAATTATAAGATAAACGCAACCATAATAGCAAAGTAAATATGTAAATCTCATGGCTCTGATTGTTTGATCTTGCTAGAGCCAAGTAGCAAGATCAAACTAGGTCACGAGTGTCAACACAAAACAACCACAATGATGTACCTAAGTGCATCTAGATGTATTCATCGGCTCCAACTGACTTCTTGATTCGTCTCGTCTCCAGTTTTGTCTTCGGGTCTTCAAATATTACATTATTTATAAAAAAATATAATAAAAGGAAACCCTAATCTATTACAACTTTGAGCTATCAAATGGGTCAAAACCATAAAATCAAATTAAACAAAACAAATCTTTCATAACCAATCAACCGTAGGGTCTAGCCAATAATACGGGTAATATTTTGGTTAATAATTATTTAACCAAAATAAATAATTTGACCTAAATAATATAAATCAGAAACTTTAAATGATTTTAAAGTTTGTGATTTGTAACCGGTTAAAAAACCAGATTTGATTTGTATGTTGTAAGCGTGGCTCTAATACCACTGTTGGGTTCGGTGGTATCTTAGTTAGCTTATTCATCAAAACGATTTTAATAACTTATTAATCATATTAATAATATTTAACGCAACGAAGTAAAAATGAAATACCAAAAGTAAACCCGACAGGATTTAGTTACAAACAATGCAAATATATAATAATATTAATCTACTGATGATATATAATATACCTTAATGGTTAATAATTAACAATTTGAGACACCAATGGTTCAACGAATAATTGCTAGAAACGAACACAAAACAGGAACACCGTGGTCGTGGCTTCAAGAGGCACGGTGCATGGTTGCGATCAAATCTCCGACTGAAGAACAAGGCGGTGGTTGTGGCCTTTCCAAGTTACGTTCAAAAGGGAGGGTAACTCCCTAAAACCAGCTGGGGGTGGTTGTTTTTGGAGTTTAAAGTCAAGGGATGATTATCTCTTTTTCTAATCTCATTGCAAAAACAAACAAATAAGGGTGAAGGATAAATTTCTCTAATGATCCCTTTTAAAGTTAATATTTAATCTTTAGCGGGCCCTCAGCCCGGTCGAATTAATTTTAGCCCAAGTGTGTAACCGAAACCCGTAACATCAACATTTAATAAATAAACGTTTACTAATAATTAATAATTAGTATTAATTATTAAATACCCGTTTAATATAATTATACAATATTATTATATTTCGTATATCGTTCGTAATACCAGTTAATCAAATTAAGTGGGTTTTAAATTCGTTGCTCAAGGTTTAACTCTTACGGGTCATAACTCGGATTGTAACGTAGATTGAATCGAAACCGTATGCATTAAATCCAACAGTTCTTACCTTATATTACAGGAGAAAGGGAAAGTGGTTCTTACTTTTTCCAAATAGAGTAATTAATTTCAAATAGATAACCACTCAGACAACTCTCTGCACACATTGTAAAAAGTGGTTTTTATTTTTTAAATGGTTCAAAATTTCCAAGGACTCTTTTGGAAGCAGAAATATTAATTTTGTTTGTGAGACCCTAATTAAATTAAATCAGTGTTTTATAAAGCAACTAGCTCATTGAAATTCAAAAACATTTTTGTTTTCAAGCTAAAATATCTTAAAAACCATATTTGTCACACTTGATTTATCTTGATAGCTTCTTCGGGATATAGGGGACACGGTTAAACAAAGTAGATTGTAGAAAGGCTATGTGATGAGGAGGTTAGTGCGTAGAAGTCGGAAAATTCGGAGCAGCTATGGGTGGGTAAGGGAATGTGTAGTTGATTGTGAGGAAAGAAAGGATCACAAATGTCAACGTTGTAGTTTCGTGTCGTTTAAATCCTATAAGTTATCTAACGTGGAAGTTTCTTAAAGGAGCACTAATTTGTACTGTTCTTCTATGTCAACTATGTCGTTTCTCCATGAAAACCCTAGTTTCTTTAACTATCTATTAGAGTGAGTATCGTATGGGGAATTCATCATTTAAGTTGGGGAATTATAAGTATACTAAGAAAGTAGCTATAACACAAAGAACAGTCTTCATTATGTCATTTCACACGATCAGGATACAAATGTTTATGGTTATGTTTGTTTAATTATTATCTCTTTTTTTAGTTGGGTGATCTCACACTCTAGGATACAACAAGATTTCTCATGTAACTATAAATTCACTATCATGTTAGCACCTATAATTGTCAGTTTACCTTACAAGTATTTTATTTTTCATCTATTGTGTATTCTCACAAGGTTGGGAATGTTAATTTTTTTTTTTTTTTGGGTATTGTTTCAATCTACGAGCAAGGTTACTCTTAATTCTTACTCAATCACCGGCTGTTGGCTGACTAAACTTGCTGCTGATTGGAAGTGATTGTGGAAGACACAATCAATCCTCCAGGAACACACCAAGGAAAAGGATTTGGAATTCCGTAAGAGCAATAATTAGTTTTGAGTCCATGAGTCTCTTGACTAGTGTCTCATGGGTTTTCATAATTCACATCGTTTCGTGGGCAATCTTCTCATCACGACAATCTAGTATTTTCCTGTATTGTATGAATTCCACATCTTCTTGCACGTTCATAGTTGTTCCTTTATCCTCTGGTTCCATCTTTGGTTTACCTTGTCTATAACACTTATCGTAGGCGGGCAAGTTGGAGGGTTACGTTCTATGGACACCATTATAGAAGTTTGCCAGCAGAGGTATATTGAATTTTAGAGCTATGGAGAGGAAATATAAGTTTTTAAGTAATCCAAAGTGTTACTAACACATACAAATTTAAAGAAGGCACATAAAATATTACCTTAGCGAGCATTTTCTACTCTGACCATGCTTAAATATCGTTATCACTTAGCCATTATAATCACTCTTAGGCAAGACTTAGGCCTCACTTTCGGCTCTTCAAATCGCTCGACGTCACTCGAAAAATACTTGTTTGATTTACCGCTCAGTTGTAAATAAGCCAATCGGCTTGGTTCTGTTTGTAAACGAAACAAGCACGAGAAAAGGTCTACTTTCAGTTCGGCTCGAGTTTTTTTTATAATTTGATTTTTATATATAATTACATATATACACACAAATATACAAATATGAAATTATATTTATAATTTAATATATACAACTCTATTGTATTTGGTCCACTATATATAATTATATAATTTATATTTATACATACCAGACAATCAACCCGGTAAAAAATTCTACATTAAATCTAAAAGTAAGCCGTTAAGCGATAGTTTTTTACCTGAATTTTCATTAATAAACATGATTATGATATGAAATGAGGTTGTGTTTTAAAACATAAAAAACGTAAGACTATATATATTTTAATTGTCCCTCTTTGTAAATTTAAATCGTGTGGCACACTAGACCATATAACTATCAATACTGTGGTTGTTAAGATCGTTCGCCGCTCGCTCAAAAAGTTAGAGCTCAAAAAAAAACTCGCTCGAATTATCACTCGGTTGTAAATGAGCCAATTGGCTCGGTTCGATTTTTAAACAAGCAAAACACGAGCAAAAGTCCTCTGTTCAATCCTAAAACATAATATTTATGGGGTTACATACGTGGAAGTTAAATAATTAAAAGATAAACAGAAAGCATTAAAAATAATGATAACTTAAGAAATAGATTATAAATATATGAATTCAAATAAACATTCAAATTCAAATTCTAGATAATCTTCAACATGGGTCCAACTTCGAATTAAGTTCATCTGTTAGGTCATCATCCGCATCAGAAGTTTTCAAAACTTAGTGGTGTTGGAGGCTTAATAGTCTTATGATCTTTAGGTCTTATAGCTTGTTAGCGTCAGACCCAACTAATTTTAAAAAAATTAGCATCCCTTTTATCATGAACTTTATATGCATGGTGATACAGTATTGGTCTTAAGATGTTTTAGGCTAATGCTAAGAAATTTTACTTATAAAATTTCTAATTCACTAAAACTTTCCTCCGTGATACTAACCTATGACGCTCCTACCTCAACTAGTTTGTCACAGGCCATTGGCTTAAATTGCGGAAGCCTAATTATACTAAACCTTAAAAGTAAAGGTGGGTGATTTTTTTTATTATTTTACTCTTCTTATTCTTAAGACTTATACATATAGTTTAAAGTAGGTGTGGTGGAGTTGGTATACTTCCTTTGCAATTAGATGAGTTATTCGGTTTCTACTCTCCTAACGCACTCCCACTACTAATCTTTTTTCTATCTATTTTTCTTCTCCTTAATTAGTTTCCTTTTAACATTTTCTTATAATTCTTTTGTTGCTAAATTTTTTCATATAACTTTTCATTACTTATTTTTATCAATGTTAAGACGTTATTTTTTAACGGTTTCGTTACTTTGTATAGTCTTTTAAAAATTTTCAGTTGTCTTTTTACACAACGTTTATTTTTTACCGTTTTTGTTCTTTTATATACGGTTATCTTTTTTAGCAGTTTTGTTTCTATAACATTCTTAATTAATCTACGCTCTCTTAGCAACACGTTCGATTTTAATTGTTTAATATAAATTTTAAAAACGTCAACTTCCATGCACTTCTCTGTATCCACTCCATCACGTTAGTGTCGTTTTTAACTTCTATAAACTTTCAAGGAAGTTAGTTATTTCCTTAGTTTAATGCGCCGCAACACGTGCGAGCATGTTATTAGTTAAAATTAAATAGCAACTCATGTGCTATAATGAAGTATTTGGGTTTTTACATTTGCCATCAAAGTTAAAGAATTTAATAATAACCCTATATTTCACTTTTGATTTTGATTTTTGGCCATATAGGTTTTTTTCTCTTTCTTTCTTTTTTTGGTTTTGGCATCTATTTGTTGGTGAAATTTATTTTCACATTTATAATTATACATTAAACAACATTTGGTTTTGAGTGAGGTTATTCTACAAAGTATATTTTTGCTACAAAGTGTGAGAAGACACAACGAGGTTAAAAAAGTCACAAAAAAATTATATCTCACAATCTAAATAGAATTTTAAAAAAATACTTTGGAGTCTCTGTTCCCTCGTCGTCCTCTTTCAAAAAAAAAAATTAAAAAAAATTATTGTGTTTTTTATGACACAATAACGTCATTGTGTCTTTCATAATGACACAATGACGTCATTGTGTCTTTCATAATGACACAAAGACACACAATGACTTCATTGTGTCTTTCATAAATGACACAATAACGTCATTGTGTCTTTCATAAATGACATAATAAAAAAACGTTAATTTTTTTTTGTTTATTTTTTTTCTTAGTGGATGGCTAGGGGAGCGAAAGCTCAAAATTACATTTTTAAAATTCGATTTAGATTGTAAGATATAATTTTTTTTGTGACTTTTTTTACTCATTGTGTCTTCTCACACTTTGTAGCAAAAATACACTTTGTATTTGAACCTCTTTTTTTGGTTTTATATAATTTTATCCCATTATAGTTTGGCGTTTTAGTCACATTATCTCTTAAGCATTAATCTCATGATGAATTGAAGCGAGCATGGGTAGAAAACTTTGTTGTTGGTATTGATGTTATATTAAGCGGGGTAAGTATTCATTTTATGGTTTTCGAAGAACAGAGAAGGCAACGATCAAACTCACGCCTCGTAGCTCAGGAAAACGACCAAACTCCCGCCGCGTAGTGCGGGGAAAGAAACTAGTTTCTTTTATAATATAGTAGTTATACAATTGTTGGATCAATGTTAGGGATTAACAAGACTTTTCTATTTGATCAGTAGTTAACAAATACGAAATATAAGTTAACTACTTACTAATAAACACAAATACTTTGAGTTAGTAAGTGCATACGTTGTTCTTTTAAAGTATTCATTTGATTAATCAAAAATGAGTACAAAGAGTTACAATCAGCATATACACAATTACCTCTACTATACAAGTATGAGGTTTTATACTATGAAATCTAAACAATAAAAATAAACTATTCTATGTTTAGAATGTACATCAAAATGGACAATCAACACATGAGAGTTAGGCAGCTTCAGTACTATGTTGTCTCCAAAAGGCAGAACACAACAACAATCGGTATAAACAGTCTTGTGTAACTGTTGATCAGCAGCTCATGGAGTTCATTGCTGATCAACAGGTCATGGAGTTCAACGTTGATCAGTAGCAGTCGATCAACAGCACATCAGTTAAGTGCTGACCGGCAGTGGTTCAGCATATGCTGATTGGCAGTCATTCGCATATGCTGATCGTCAGTTGGTTCAGCACTCGACAGTTGATTCAGCACTTGGTAGAATTCACTAGTCGACAGCCAGTGCTTTATTCTTGAGTTTTTAGTAGCTTCATCCTCTTCATGGATCAACAAATTTTCCCTAGGATGATGCTACCAAAACTCTAACTCATCTTCTAAGTATCCTCTTCAGAAGTAGTTCATACATGTATCCTCTACTATCTCTTGAGGGGTTTTCAAAAGATAGATTTACCAAATCCTTTATTTTATTTCTAGAAAATCTAACCAATTCATATGGTTGTACTTTAATCTTTCTAGCACCAGAATAAGTTAGATAGAAGGTATCATAGAGGAATTGTAACTCCAATGGGTGATTGGATCATGAATGCCTAATGGAGTCACATGCAGATTATCTTCTTCTTTGTCTCCACTTTGCTCTGTTTCAACTCTGTTCCCAATCTTCATCCTCAAAATAAAGCCATTGATTTGTACTTATCTTACATACCTTCATATTCTTTAATCAAGGTGAACATTTTCTATACGTCTATAGAGTCATGGTTCAGAACTTCCAACTTAATTAGAAGAAGGATTTGGACTTGTTCTTTCTTTTAATGATGAATCTCTCACTCTTCAAATCATAGCCCCAGTTGATGATTGTACCATCATCTCTTAAGTCTTCATCTGATTCTAAGAAGTCTTCTTCATTATTTTGCTCAAGCTTGTCCCAATCTCTTCTTATTCTTTTAGCAGATGTAATGATGACCACTTCATCTTCTGATTTGTCTGGCTGTTGTTGTGTTGGAGATTCAGCTGTTTAAGGATCTTGTTGTACTTATGGACAAACATGCTTAGTAGTTTGAGCAGGTTGAGGAGTTGTAAGAGGTGATTGTGGTTGAGTGCTGGGAACAGATTCGACAGATGGGGTGGCTTCAGCAGCTTTAAACTCTTTCATTTTTCATCTTTCTTCTAAAGCCTTCCTTGACTTTTCTAGATGTGATTTGTAGATTCTCATAAACACCTTTTCCACTTCCCTCGCCTTAGAATCATTGCTGGGTTTCTTAGTCTTAATCGGTTAGGTCAGGTATCTCAAACCTGTTGAAGCACACAAGTTGGTTTCTTGAGTAAGCTACCCTTCCAGCTACTGGTCTACTTATGAAGTATGTATCTCTCTTCTAGTCATATTCCCACTTCACTATTGGATCATAAGCTGATAGTGAAATTTCTGGATCTCCACCAGCATCAACTTTGACAAAGGACAATACTTTTTGCAGCAACATTTTGGACCTCTCATTCTTACATTTAAAAATGCTCAAGTACTCAGCAATTTGCTCTAGGATGTCAAAAGGTAGATCAAGTACTTCATTTATATGGTCATAGTACATGATCTCTCTATTTGACCTCTTGACAGCAAATTTCTTCATCTGGTAGACATACCCAGCACTCTAAACTTTGGTTCCTTTGATTATCTTCTCCTCTACTTCTGGATCAACAACCCTTGTCTTTACAACTCTTTTAGGCATAATTTTCTTTTTAGCAAGGATTGAGGAGATTGGCTTATCGTCATCAGAGATGGTAGATTCAGAGTCAGGAGATGCTGGAGGCTTAGTCGCTAGATGGGAAGACCTCTAAATAGTTTTCTTTGTTCTGGTTTGCTATTTTTCCTATTGCTCCCTGGCTTCTTCAAACTTTGGGAGCTCTCCAGCTGAAATCTTTTGTTTAATTCCTCAGATATTCAGATCAGGAGTTGACATACTCATTCGTACTACTTGTTTACCAGAGAAGCCATAGTATTTAAGGAACATTTTCATCTATTTCTTATCTTTGAACTCTTGCTTGACTTTTTCTGCTTGCTTACTCTTGATTCAGTTCTCATTCTTCTTGCCAACTCTGTTTATTTCTTCATTTTAACATGAGTTGCAGCTATCAATTTTAATTTCATATCGATAATACTCCATTCCATGACTTCATTGAAATTGAATCCTTTCAACTCAAGTTGAGCTACCAAGAGAGATTTCTCTTGATCTTTCTTCTCTATTTTCTGAGTGGAGGCCATTGGTGTGGATTTGGTAGTTGTGGGCACCGGAGCTTGTTGAGTGGTTGCCCTTTGAGTGCTTTGGGTAGTTGGCCTAGATAACTTAGATGACACTTTTTTGACAACTTTGACCTTTAGTTTAGGAGAAGCTGTTTGGGTTGTTCTACTTGGTTCTCTATTAAGGTTAAATCCTCTTCTTCTTGAAGCTCTAGATTCCTTTGAACTTTTAATTAATATAATGATATTCTTCCTTAGAGAAGATTCTTAAGCTCTGATAGCATGAGGTTGTACAAGTTCATCTTCAACCTTGTATGAGAACAGCTCCTCCTTCTTTGTTATCAGAAATCTGGCTTTGTTTTTCTAAGACTCAAGTTCAACCTCATATTCATCAGACGTAGGTCTCTTACCCTTTTCAAAGGTAGAGATTGCAATAGGTCTACCAGCTAAAGGTCAAATGGGTACACCTGATGCCTCACTAGCTGACTTGGGATCATTGGCAGTTGTTTGAGCTCTCTCAGCATCCTTGGTGACTTTGGGGCCATCTGTTTCCACATTCACCTTAAACCTACCTAAGATTTTAGTTTCAACATCCAGTTTACTAAATATCACCTAAGTTGATTTTCTGAGTTCAGACTCGGGTGTGTCCTTGTGTGGTTTATGAAGTTAGGTTGGTTTAGCTTTAATAGTCACCACATGCTTTTACATATCATCTTCCATGGTCTAGTTTCCTCTTGTATAAACCACCATTCTTTGTGAGGTTTCATCTGCCAAAGAGATCTCTTGTTTGGCTGTTTTGGCAGTTGAATCAGTAGCTGATTTGTTAAGCCTTCTGCATCTCCCGAATGCACTTTTAGTAGTGGTGCTTCTTCTTCAGAAGATGCCTTGGGAGAGGCTTCAAGTCCTAGCACAAACTCTCTCTTTGATAGTTCTTCATCAGATCTTTTCCTTTTGAGAGAGAGAAAGGAAGAAGTGTTGGATCTCTTCATTGCAGCCATTCTTCTCTTCCGAAGTTGAACCTTTTGGTTCATCCATCTCATCATCCTTCTAGCTTCCATCTCCTTCTCTTCCGAGCTGTCATAGCCATACTTATCTAGAAGCTCATTCAGTTTTGCCTCAGCTTCAGATAGAGGCTCATAATATTCAGTCCATTTAAAAGAGAAAAAGATTAAATATGCAGATTGTACAACTTGATCATCCAATCCCTAGAGGATATCTTCAGCTTCTTTGTGCTCATCTTTCCTCTTTTTGGAAACATCATCTAAGATTCCAGATAAAACTAAATAGGTATACGAGGGCACATCTAAAGGTTCTTGTCATACTAAGAGTTGGAGGCTCAGGATGATGGATTGTTGAAGGTCAGAGGTCTCTTATAGTGATTCAACTTTGTGTTCAAGATCCATTGCCCTACTGATTGCTGAAGAGCTGTAAGTTATTGTTCCAGTGAAGTAACTCTTGTAGCTTGGTTTTGTAGAGTCCTAAGTTGAGCCTGAACCTCAATGACTTTATTTGCCGAAGCCTTCAGCAGACAGTTCTCAAACACGAGAACTATGGCTCTTTCAGCATAACCTTGAAGCCTTGCATTTTCAGCTTGTAAGGAATTCAAATTTTGAGCAAGCTTAAGGTTATAGGCCATCAATTCAGTTATTTGTTCTAAGCTTCCCTCATCCACAGGTGTGGTCCTAGGCCTAGCCTATGCACCCTCACCACCAGATATGGTTTCTTGGCGCCCTGGTTTTCTCTCCTTAAGAGATGACTCCAAAGAAACATTCTCAAGGTGAGTTGCCTTGGTTGAGGTCTTAAATATGTTATCTCTATCCTGCTGATAAATTGATGGATCAGTAGTAGAGACGACCTCTTCCACATTGATAGTATCCTCCCTAGGATCAATCTCTTGAGATATAGGATATGGGTTAGATGCCTCTACAAACACATCAGTCTCCACTGTCTGTAGTGTATGGGAAGGGGAAGATAGTGGCTCATGCTAAAGTGTAGTGTGAACATCTTCATCCTGGGTAATAAACATGTGTATAAGAGATTAAGGAGCTGAGTCTAATAGACCAGCATATGAACCAGTTGAGACTTCTTCCTCAGAAGTGGTCTCATCAATACGGGTATCTCTTTATGTTTGCTTAATAGAATGTTGGAACTCTACTTAAGGTCTAATAGGTTTCATGTGGGTCTATTTAGAAGAAGAAAGAGAAACCTCTTTCTTTAAGCGTTGTTTAGTTGTGCCTGACACCTTTGACTGAGCTGAGACCTTTGTTTCCAGCCTTGCCTTTTTAAGTGGAGGTGATTTGGGGGCTTGTATATTCTCAGTAGAGGATGCAGGGGTTTGCTTCGTTGTTAACATTTTTGATTTTTAAGTGGAGGGTGTGGAATTAGCAGTGGAGTGTGTTACTATACTATCACCCTGAGGCTCAGTGACCTCAAGCATGTGTGTGAACAAGGGAGTGACTTTCGCTGAAAATGATTTTGGAGTTGCCTTGAACTTTGAGAAAATTACTTTGTTTAAAGTTCCTAAGGCATGTATTCCTCCTTCAATTATAAGTCTGTCACCCAGTTCTTCATTTAAAATCAGTTGAATGAACCTTGGGTACATTAAAAACTTTAATTTTTCAACAGCAGTTACATTCTTGCAAAGATTTTGAAAAATGAAGTTAAAAAAGTTATAACTCTACTGTTTAACAAGCCCATGGATAGCCCTTGCTAGATCTAATGGAACTTGATCCCATCCACTCGACTTGATAGACAAGCAATGTAACAAGATATGAAGGATAATTCTTCAATTATGATTTACCATTGATTTAGAGAAGGTGGAAGTTGGGAGGGGTCCTGCATATCCCACTTCCTTAAACGTGGAAATCACCACTTCTTTGGAGAATGAAGATTCGCCATTTTCATCATTCAAATTCAGATGTTATCGAATCTTTATACAAGAGATGGTGATCTTAAGTCCTTGCACCGTCCCAATGAGGACTTTATTCCATGTTCTCTATGAATTGAACATGTAGTCCAAAATTTCCGAATATGTGGCTCACAAATGACTAGGTCTATAGAAATTGCAAAAGCATAGTTTCTATTACTTAAGAAATGAAGAACAAGATCATAGACTAGATCACCAATGGGTTCAAGTGATGCAGTAATGTTGTGATTCAGTCTGAACTCTAGGTTTTGAGCAACCATGGAAAGATTTTGATTTTGAATTTTGGTAAGGTTTAAGAGATATAAAGGTTTTTTTGAGGGATTTTGCTTTCAGACGAAGGTTGAAGATGACAACGGATGTAAAAGTGATGATTTACTGTTTAAGGATAATATATAATAGGATTATTTTAAAATATTTATCACCACAACTATAAATCCAAGGGCTTGTGATGATGGAACAGTCTTTTCAATAAACTACAACGGGGCCACTACGTATCAGTAGATAAAAATGGGTCCTATCGAATCTTTTAAAAGACATGTGCCAAAGCCGTTGTATCTGCTGAATTATGAAATTCAGTAGATACCTAGATTTTATTCTTTTTTTATCAACAAAGAATTTTTCATAAATTTTACTAGATTTCATTATGTACATCATTTAATTATTCAAAGTTCATCATCCCACTATAGACACAAGATATTTAAAACTTGTTTCATCAAATGCCTTTGTGAAAACATCTGCATATTTTTCATTTGTTTGAACCTTAATTAATTTAATAATTTTCTTTTCTACACAATCACTAATAAAATGTTACCTAATATCAATGTGTTTTGTCTTTAAATGCTGAACTGGATTGTTGGTGATTGAGATAACATTATTGTTGTCAATGTGAATTGGCGTATTCATGAAGGTTACTCCATAATCTCTAAGTTGAGTTCGGATCCATAGCACCTGAGCACAACAACTAGATGTAGCAATGTACTCTACTTTAGTAGTTGATGTAGACACACAAGTTTGCTTCTTGCATTGCCAGGAAACCAATCTTCCCCTTAGAACTTGACATCCTCTTGAGGTGAACTTGTTGTTGATGTTCCATCCTCCATAGTCACTATATGTATATCCATAAAGATTGAAGTAAACACTCTTAGGGTAACATAAGTTCCCCTTTAAGATACTTCAAAATTCTCTTGATAGCCATTAGGTGTGACACTTTTGGAGCAGCTTGAAATCTTAAGCATAAGCATGTGGCAAACATAATATCTGGTCTGCTGGCCATGAGGTACATAAGAGATCCGATGATGGCTCTATACAACTGCTGGTCAACTGCTTCCCCCTCAAGATCAGAAGTTATATAACATGTCTTAGACATAGGGGGTTTAGCAGTCTTAGCATTAGTAGCTTGAAATCTTACTAAGATTTCTTAAACATACTTAGATTGATTGATGAAAATGCCATCAAAGGTTTGTTTCACTTACAGCCGTAAAAAGAAAGTGACTTCTTCCATTGAACTCATCTCAAACTTTGACTTCATGAGACTTTCAAAGGATTTACACAAGCTCTCATTTATAGGTCCAAATATGATATCATCCACATATGCTTGTACTAAAATGATATCCAAATCAACTTTCTCGATTAAGAGAGTTTTGTCTATAGATCCTCTGTTGTATTCACTCTTTACTGAAAAGGTCGAGAGTGTCTCCTACCATTTCCTAAGAACTTAATGAAGACCATAAAGGGATTTATCAATTTTTCATACATGATTTGAATATTTAGGATCTTCAAAGCCAGGAGGTTGGCGGACATAAACTTCTTCATCAATCTTACCATAGAGAAATGCACTCTTGACATCTATATAAAACCTTGAAGTCTTTAGAGGCAGCAAATGCTAGAAAATTTTGATTGCTTTAAGCCTGGACACAGGTGAAAATAATTCATCATAATCAATCCTTTATTCTTTTTGTACCCTTGTACCATAAATCTAGCTTTGTTCTTGATAGCAATGTCTCTGTCATCCTTCTTGTTTCTGAACACCCATTTGGTTTCTATTACAATCTTCCCCTTTAGAAGTACACATAGTTTCCAAACCTTGTTTCTATCAAACTAAAAAAGCTCCTCTTGCATAGCTTCTACCTAGATATTATCTTTTAAGGCCCTACTTACTTTCTTTGGTTATAGTTGAGAAAGGAATCATGAAAACAAACAGATGTTTGCTTCATTCACCATGCCTCTTGTCTTGACACCAATTTCAACATTGCTAATGACATTCTCAACTGGGTGCTCTTTATGAATTCTTAGTCTTGGGATCACTTGGAGTTGTTGAGATAGATGTAAATTGGAGAAGTTTGTTTTAGGAAGTTTGGTAGATGGATTGACTGCCGAATCAACTCCTTTAGCATGTGTCATACTTGGTTCCTCTATCAAATGATTTTCTAGTACTATAATAATCATAAGACTCTTCATCTAAAGAGTTATCGTGAACAAGTGATGGTTGACCCACGTTATTGGTGGTACAAGCATCTGCTTCTGCTGAATATGGCTGAACTAGATTAATTGATAGCCTGTTGTGATTGAGACCATGAGGTAGATAAACTCTGTAGTCTTCAGCACTTGTGATTTGTATATTTGCTGATCTGTTAGGTGAGTCTCCTGAAACATTCTCAATCAAATAGTTAAATACATTTACGAATCTATTCAGATCAAACATCCAACTTGGGGAATTTTCATTAAATATGACATTTTCAAATTCCTCAATAGTGTGGTCAACTTTCTTGTATACTCTGTAAGCTTTAGCTTGTGATGAGTATCTTACAAAGCACCTATCTACTGATTTCTCAGCAAATTTGAATAAATGATCTTTCGTATTTAGAATGGTGCATGGACATCCAAAAGGTCTTAAGAACCCTATGCATCGTCTTCTCTTATGCCATAATTTATAAGAGGTTTTTCTATATGTTTTGACTATTAACATCTTGTTCTGAACATAGCACATAGTACTGACTGCTTCAGACCAGAATGTTATAGTAAGTTTGGATTCAGACAAAATTGATTGTTGTAGCTTTAATAAGTAACCTATTTCTCCTTTCAGCAACTTTGTTTTCTTGAGGATTTCTAAGAGCACTATATTGCCTTGTAATATCTTTGGATTCACCAAAAAAATCAAGGGTGTGGTTTTTGAACTCAATACCCTGATCACATCAAATTGTTTTAACCTTTTGATCAATCTGGTTCTTAATTTTAATAATAAATGATTTTAATATTTAGTAGTTTCATCTTTAGTATTTAAAAAGAAAACCCAAGTGAATCTTGTAAAATTATATATTATTACCAAGCATAATGATTTTCCTCACAAACTCTTTAGACCTGTTGGGCCAAACAAGTCCATGTGTAATAGATGTGAATGAGTTGTGACTAGATTCAATTCTTTGGACTTATGAGAAGATCTATGTTGCTTTCCTTTTTGACAAGCAACACAGTGGTCAGCACATGCAAACTCCTTGTTCGGCAGTCTTGTGACTAACCCATTCCGAACTAGTTCGTTCGTGTTTTTAAGGTTTAAATGTGCTAATCTTTTGTTCCAAATGCATGATTAATTTATTGAAGCTTTGGAAATAAAACATGATACATTTCCTAAAGGTGATACATTATGCATGTTGAGTATGTACATATTGTCTTTTCTGTGAGCTCTTAAAAGTATTTTATCATTTGGAATTTTAAACCCAAGAAATAAAACAATACATTCATGCTCTGTGAAGAAAGTGTTATGTTTTTTATCACACAGCTAAGACACACTCAGCAGATTATATTTTAACTCCTTCACACTATTCACCTTATCAAAGCTTACCTTTTTCCCCTACAAGTAATGTATCATCCTTTTATATCACTTCCAAAGGCAACAGATCCACCATCATATAGTTCAAGATTCAGCAGGCATGATCACCTATCATGTACCGGGGGCATCAACTATCCACAATCCATAAGTTAGTTTTGGTCTGCAGATGTGTCTACACATAAGCAAACTGGTTAGTGATGAATCGGGACCCAAGCCTATGTAGTCTTGGGTGTTCCAATTTTTAGTAGTTGTTTTTCAATGCTAAATACTAAGAGGGTGATTTTTGGTTTTAGGTCATCTAAGGATTCAGTAGATGTCTTTTCTTTCCAGGCTTTTCTTTTGACTTTGTCTGATACTTTGACATCATACTTTTTATGATAAACCTTTGAAGCTTTTGGAGATGGTGACGGTTTCCTAAAAGTGTTCTTCTTCTTCAAGCTTGTGGTTGCTGATTTGTTCGGCAAATCCTTCAGGGGTGCTGACTTTCTTTTGTAATCAGCACTTGAGGGATTTAGCTTCCGAACAGCTTTGTGATTATCATCTTTTTCTTTTGATGCTTGATTTGTAGCTGTAGATGTTTTTGAGGGTCTAAACTGGTTAGGATGTTTGATGGAGTGTGTTTGGAGATTGTATTGATAGTTATTTGCAAAGTGGTTGTCTTCCCCACACATTAGGCATGTGATCTTTGTCTGCTTCTTAGCTGACTTGATCTCATCTTGAGCTTTTATAGCTCCTTCTTCATCTACCCCTTCTTAGCTTTTCTCATTAGTTGATGATCAATGAAATCTTTAATTTTCACCTTCTTTCATGAATAACTCATCGACTGAGTTCCCTCAGTTCCACCCATCTTTTTTTGCTTATCTTGTGATTAGCATGGGTGGTTAGATCAATCTTCTTTCACGAGAATCTCTTGTTATGGATTTTTGATGCTTTAGAAGTATACTTTTGAACATATGGTTAGGGTCTTACTTCTGAAGAGTTTGAGGTTCCTGCACAGTAGCTTCTGTTGTGAGTTTTCTTGTTGCAGCCGTGCTTTGGTTGAATCTTGTCTTGATGTAGGGGTTTGACTCAATAGGCAATCTTTTGGCTTTGGAAGATATCTTTTCTTTGAAAAACTCCACCTTCCGAATCATATCCTTCTTTGCTTTACCTTTGATTTCTTCCCTCCTCTTCTCCCTCTCTTCCTCTTCCTTTTCTATTTTCTCTTCCTTTTCATCTACTTTTGTAACTACTCCCTCTTTCTCTTCCTTCTTTGATGTCTTAAATTTTCAGCAGCGGCTCTTGTATAAATTGGATCGGCTGATACTTGCATCTTTACCTCTAGGTTGCATATATGGGTATATGTGGGAGTGTATATCATTGGTGGTTCCAAAGTATAATACCCTAAAACCTTTCTTGGTTTCATACAACTTTTGAGAGTTTTCAGTAAAAGTAAGCAATTTTTCAAACTTTTTAGTTTGAACATTATATTTATCAGCATATGTATTAGCTATAGATAAATCACATTGTGCTGATTTCAATCTGCTCAAAAGATCATCAATTTGGGTCTCCAAGTTGGTTTGTTCATGTTTTAGTTGTGAAACAATCTTTTCTAGCTCTATTATCTTTTCCTTTTAAGCTTGATCATTCTTCTTAAAATCATTTTTAAGAAAACTTATTGATTCAACATCTTTCCTAAGATCCAAATTGTGATTTTTGTACAAGTTTACCTTAGTAATGCACTTAGGTGTACAACAAGGTTCGGAAGTTACATGAGGTGAGAAGGTTGAGCTTCCAACCATTAGTGCATTGTTGATGGGAGTGAAATCTTCTACTTGGAAGCTCCAGTCAATCACCTCATCTTCTAAGGTTACAGCTGCTTTATGTTTTCGGCTGGTAGAAGTAGAGGGACTTTGATAAGTTGAGGGTTTTTTGAAGTTTGATGAGCTTGGGGGAGATGGGTTTGACTAAGGTGCTTTACATTCTTTAGAAAAGTGTCCTAGCTGGTTGTAGTTGAAACAATTCACTTTTGCTCTTCTGAAACCCAAAACCTAATCTTCTCTGCCTCAGGAACTTTCTTCTAGTTCTCTGCTAAAACTATTTAGCCCTAAAGGAGATCATGGCTATCTAATAGTTGATGTCCATCTCCTCAAGATCATCTGGATGAATGCATTCTAGATCTTCTTCAGAGAGTTGGAAGAAGTTAGCTTATTCACTAACAAAGGTTGAGTTTGAAGAGTAGGTTGGTGAAAAGGATGGTAAGGTCTGCTGATTCTATCTGCTAAAAGATGGTGATGGTTGAGATTCAGTAGTTGGAGATTTAGGATAGGTGATCATCGGTACTTGATGAGTCACTATAGGAATTTGGTAGGCTTGGGAGTGGGAGTGGGAGTGAAAAGGTTCATGAATAGGTGCCAAAAGAGCTGATGACTTTGAGGGTTTTGAAGACTTACCGAGCAATTTATCATCTGCATCAATTTACATTTGATAAGCACTTAGGAAGCCATATAACTAGTCAAGAGTCATTGTCTTCAGATTCTCAGCTTTACTAATGGGCACAGTGTAAACTATCCATGTCTTAGGTAGAGACCTTAAGAACTTTCTGAGAACATTACTATTCTCCATCTTTACTCCAGCTTTATTTAGAGAGTCTAGCAATTCAACATATCTAAGATATGTTGTAGTCATGGTTTCATCCCATGTGAAACCAAAGTTTTCAAACTTCTATTTCAAGACATATCTTTTGTTCTCCTTCATGTCTTCAGTTCCTTTAAATCTTACCTTCAAAGCTTCCTACAACTTCTGAGCAGTTGTGAATTTCTTGAAACCATGGATGATGATGTTTGGTATGCTCATTCTGATAAGCCATAGAGCCTTTGAATCCATATCCATCTTCTTTAAATCTTCATCTGGGTACTTTTATAGGATCTTTTGGAAATCATGACTCCACCTTCACTAGGAGCTTGAACCATAGGGACATATGGTCCATTCAGAATTGAAAGCCAAAGTCTCAGATTTTGATTGCTTAGAAAATCTTCCATTCGGATTTTCTAAGTATCATAGTCATCTGGTTTGAAAATACCCTTTTGGTCTGAGTTCCATTCTCCAAGTCATGCTTTGTAAAGCCCCGTTCCGAGAACGCTTACAGTTGGACATTCATAGCGTAAAACATTTAAAACACATCATTTTACAGCTGAATATAAACTTTTCATTAATAATTAAAACTCGTGTCGAGTATCATATCATTCCATTTAAACCTTAAAAATTGTATCAATACAATTACATTCCCAAAAGTATAGATGCCAGACTTGAACTATCCTAGTAGCTCCCACGTCCATGCCTGCATCTCCTCGGCATCCTCGATTACCTGCCAACTATTATGCATACAAAAGTCAGCGACGCTGAGTGAGTTCTAGTTTAATAATAAAATACTTTTTCATACATTTCAAACCTTTACATTTAGTGCGTGATCATTCATCATTACATACATATCATCATATTCATTTATTATCATTCGTTTCGTACATTTCATAAATTTTGAACTTTCATTATTATCTTTCACTTTCATCTAGACCAATGTCGTATGCTATACCCCAAACATTGTGCACGAAGCTGGTACTGGGTCGAAGTCTATAAATAGACCCCTAACATTGTGCACGAAGCTGACTCCAGTACCGGGGCAAGCGACAAGGGTCCCGTTTCGTACATATTAGTCAATCACAAAGATTGACCCTTGTGTGCATCCTCATGGGTTAGCTAAGAACCTGCATTCATTTGCTTGCAAGACTTTCATTCATTCATTAGGTTTCACTTCTGTTAACATTAACTTTCATTTCATTACATAATACTTATTCTTAATTAGCATATATCACACCAAGTAAGAAACATTGTGAAAACCCCCTTTTTTATTTAGATCGAATTCATCATAGTCCATACATTCACATTCTCATCAAAATGAATAACAAACAATAAGATCTGACCCTCTGCGGACAGCGGGGGTTCGGGGGCGGTAGCCCCTGATAGCTGGGTTCTAGGGGCAGCAGCCCCTAGTGGGGTCCAAAGGGCAACGCCCCTGGCTGGGGCCGGGCTGCCAGGTCAGCGTGAAGAAATTTTATTTTAAAGCATTTATATAGCACAATTTATTATAGAAAATTCTATCTTTTAGTTAAAACCTCTTGTCATTAAAAAATGTATATTTAGTATGCATAACAGCCCCAAAACATAAAAAAACTTGTAAATAAAAGGATCTAGAACTCACCTGGTCTCAGCAAGTAGCTTCACGTTAAGGTTACCTAGGATATGATCACAGTACACGGTCTGCACATAAGTTAACACACAAAAAAGGTCATTTCTACATAGTTTCTCATGCAGTTTCGCATGCAGTTTCTCATGCAGTTTCGCATGCAATTTCTCATGTAGTTTCGCCCAACTTTCGTTGGAATTTCCTAGGTTCGCTAAACCCACTGGTCTACCTATGCACTTACGAAACTACCTATGAAACTATAGTTTCGTAGGAAGGAGATTGCCTTAGTTTCGCATGATGAATCCACAGTTTCGCATGAAGAACTGACAGTTTCTCACAACGCATAAAAATGATATTCTTGTAAGGTCCCGTTCCAGGAGATCCCACAGTTGGTCATTCATAGCATAATTAAAATACGTCAATACATTATCTTTAATTTACATCACAAAATCTGTATTAATACAATATCATCCCAAAATGTGGATGCCAGACTCAAAACATGTTAGGAACGGTCTGCCCAAGACACATATTGAATTGATGTGGCTAGTACGTTATGATCTAAGTCGGGTCATACCCAATAACAAGCTAGACAAACACCCATAATATTTAATTTTATGATATTATCATGTAAATAAATATTGACACTTGATGTATTTAGAAATTGGTTTTCTGAATATTTGCACTAGTATTATAAATAAATTATATAGATAATTTATTCTAGAGAGAGAGTACTTTGTATTGTTATTCAAATGGTTGAACAAACAATACAAGTGTTTTTCTCCGCATTTCATTGTTGCTCATCCGCATTTACTAATGCGGATGTGTTTTGAGGAAATGTGAATGAATGTTCCTCATCCGTATTTACAAATGCGGATGTGTATTTTGGGAAATGCTGAAGGAATTACTTTATCCGCATTTACTAATGCGGATGAGCATTTAAGGAAATGCTGATGAGCATTTAAGGAAATGCTGATGAAACTGATCGTCTGCATTTACTAATGAGGATGAGCATTTTGGGAAATGCGGATGAAATTTCTTCATCCGCATTTACAAATGCAGTTAGAGATTGTTCATCTGTATTTACTAATGCGGATGAATATTAGAGAAATGTGGATGGGTTAAAGTGATGGGTCCCGCCCATTTTTCTCTCACTCTGAAATTCAGTTTCATAGGACGTGCAATATATGATTGCATTCAACCACTCTCTCTGATAACTTAGAACACACACAAAGGTGCATATCGATTCATGTTGCTTTTCTCTCGATCGATCGAAGAAAACCAAGAACAGAACTAGATTCAAGTGAAGGAAATCCTAGCAACCTGGTGTTTTGTTGGAAGCTTGGGGTAGACAAGCTTGAGGTTTCCTACTTTGGAAGCTGCCGATCAAAGATCTTCTTCCTCTGTCCCATTCGAGAGGTAGATTTCTAAACACCCTATGGTTGTTTGTAAGCATGGTTTTTCATATAACGATCCATTACGGGTTTTAACAGATATATAAATCGGTTTATATATATTAACTATAACAAGTTTTTCATTCAGATTCCGCTGTGTTTTCATTTTATAAGGATAAAATGACTCTGATAAACTTGTGAAAACCCCAACAGTGGTATCAGAGCCGGTTATATGGATAGATGCTTCATCTGGACTGAATTCTCGGTTTCTTGCTGTTAATTCACCAACAGACCGAAAATTCAGGTATATGTTTCCCCTGTTTTTTTCAAGATTCTTTTTACATGCATATTGTAATCTTAAGTTGTTTGGATTAGAATCATGATATTCGGTTTGTTTATACATTAACCGAAAATCTGTGATTCAAGGGGAAAGCTCTCGGATTTCACTTACATATCTGGATATGTATCTTGATGTTCATAACATAGCCGAGACATGGTGTTTGGTTGTCTTGTGATTTATATTTGATTATTCAAAGGGTTGTAATAAATAAATGTATTTGTTCTTGCTATTGGCTATGTAATTTATTTTTTTATTTGTTATGTAAAATAAATATATTAGTTGCATTTTACTTTTACTAGAAAATATATATAGGATATATAATTTTCTAAAAGAAGATACAATAAGAATGTTACTACTAGAAAATAAACCTAATGCAACTTTTTAAAAGTAACTTTTTTAAATAAGTTGTATTTGACTCTAATGTAACTTCGCTAAACACAAAGGTTGCATTTGAATATTTAATGCAACGTTTTTCATAAAAGGTTACAAAAAATATTAAATTTGTAACTTTTTATTAAAAAGTTGCAAATTATAGTAAAGATTGCAACATTTTTTCTTAGAAGGTTGCAAATTGTATTTATATATGTAACTTTTGACATGGTTGCATTATGAAAACGATATATATGCAACTCTTTTTGAAAATGGTACGTTGTTAAAAGTTAAATAGGAAACTTATTTTAAACGGTTGTGATGGATGGTTGGTTTACACGTGCTAATGATATCTAATTATCTACTTCTAACCATTAATTAATACCTAATATGTTCAAATTGAAAGTTTGAAGATATCAAAAAGCTACGAGTTAAAATGATGTAATTTTAATTTAACTTTAGGATGCATATGAGTGAAACTTAAAATTGATTTTATCAATTATGTAATTTCTGAAAGTTAATTTAACTTACTAGATTCTTTAATATAATTTCTTAAATATAGTTTGTTAATTAAAATAAAAATATTATAAAGATTCATTAATGTGAATTGTGATTTTTGTATGTTAGTGTGGTGTAGGTCGCATGCAGGTTCATGACTTCAAATTGTCAACGTGGAAGGAGGCTTCAGCTAAAGAAATTTAATATTAAGATTAGAAATTCAAAGTTTAAAAAGAGATCACATGTGGTAGACTACTAAAATCCTAAAATCAGAAGTTTTCATTTGAAAGAGTAATAGGGCTAAAGGCCCATTAAAGGAAAAGAAAGTCACCCGCACTATTAAAGGAAAAAGTCAAAGGTTTGAAGGGGCAGGTTCGATAAAGCTTTGCGCAGAGGAAAGAAAGGTTGTCGGTACTTCACACACGTGTTCAACCGTGTCAATATTAGAAGATCTGATTATGAGCATGAGGGGTTAGTTCACCGGTGATCATTTTTCGTGTGTAGGGTTAGTGATAAAATTATGTTTATCTTGGTTTTTATTTATTTAGACCTAAACTTTGATTGTTTGATCATCTCTCATTGTTTATGTGTTGTTTGCTCTCATTGATCGATACAATTTGGATAGGTTTGGCATTATCTTGAATTGATGTTTATTAATAATTTAACTAGGTTTGGCATTAGTATAACCTACACAAATTTTCACGAGAAAAAAATGTTAGGTTAAGGAATTCAACGAGTATTGAAAAAAATATATTGTCAAGTTTTGATTTGTAGATATTAAAAAACTTCTATTAGCTATTTGATATTTAAACAAAATTTGTTATGATTAATAAACTAATATCAAACTTGAAAAAAGAAGGTTAAGAACTACTTTTCAAATTTTTCGAACTAATATTATGATAATGCACAGGAACGAAACGCAAATTGCAAGATAATATAAAAAGTTTAGTATTTATTATTTTAAGATAACTACAATAGCATGGTACAAATTATATAGATGCCTTGGGTTGGATTAAAAAAACAAGTCGTAAAAAATGACTAGGTTCACTATTGGAGTTATTATATATCTTTACATTTCAAACTACAATAAGTTTTGCACAAGGTACAAGCATCTTCTGCCATCACTTCTCGCTCTCATCAGCCGCCGACTACACCATCACCACCTACGCCTCTCGACCGCCATCCGCCGCACCATCACAAGTTCACAACCACCTCTCGCAACATCATCACCGCCATCTCAATCGGGTGAGTTTCTCGACCCTTTGTATTTCTTTCTAATATAGGATTTGTTTTTTCACAAGGTTTTTAGGGATGGGTCACGATAGCAACCTTAATATTGTTGATTCCGTTTGCAACGGCTGACGGTTCCGATGAGCTCAGTGGCTGAGGGTACAGGCCCACAATGATGTTTTTTTTTTCGGTTTTACAAGCACTTTATCCAATATAAGTAGTTTCATGAGATTTGTAGTAAGTGTCAATCGATGCTTTCAGCGACTTCGAGACTATCTTGGTTTTATATGATGGCTTTATGCTTTTGTTAGATCTATGAGCATCTCATGAGTAGTAGTTGAGGAGGTTTCTCCCTCATTAGATTCCTTACAAATATTATCTGATCTTCCAATGGAAACAAAAGTAAAAAACACTTGGTTTACCATGGTTATGTAGGGCAAAACCCTTTTCTTCAACTCTTAAGAAAGCCTAGGAATTAAGAATGCTACAAGTGTACATAAAGTTAATAGCTTCACAAACGTCATGCGGTGACGGTATTTGGTAATTGTTAAGTCATCTTTTGAATATTAATAGTTTTGTACAACAAATGCAAGCCAATATGCTACTGTCATGTTTGAATCAGTATACTAATTTTGATATTAGACGTCTTTTAGTTTTATTTCTTCTCGACACAGTTCAATCATTGGTTTCCGTTTGCCTGAACATTGTCAATCGAAGTAAATATACAAGTATTGAACATTGGATTTCACTGATACGAGAGTTAGTGTTGTCATTCGAAGCGAATATAGAATACTTGTATATAAGCATTGAAACTTAGGCCAAGCATTATTGTTTTATCAAGAAAATGCATCAGAGATCACTTTTATAGTTTTTAAAATTGCAGCTTGCTAAAAGATGGAGAGGTTATTGGAAGCTTTTCACTAAGTCTGAAGATCTTTTTTTTATTTTTATATGTTAACAAGGGCAGTTAAGGGTTTGTCGGTTTGACTTGATTTATGAATTGTACCTCCGCAACTCACAATGGACGTCGTCTATCTTTGGTTATATTTCCTCATTTTTTATGCAATCAAATCTTTTTCTTGATGGCTTTCATTTGAGTTCCTAACACTCAAAGCAGTAGTGAGACCCAAGGTCTAATAGCCTAAAGGTAATAATGTTAACCCATTTATAATTTTTTACTACTTGCTATGTTTATGTATCTGCAGGATAGTATTTTGGGTTAACAAACTTGCTTGCAGTATCCTTGCCACAAAATGTAATGCGTGCCATGAACATGTAAGTTTTGACATGGTATGATAATTTCTTTCTTTCTTTATTAAACATCTTAGATGATTTAATAATGCTATACAGACCATCAAGTATAGTATATACTGCATACATTACAATATGTTATTTCATCTTTGATGATGTACAAATATCTTTTTGAAACTTATGGGAGCGGCAAAGCGTACGTATATCGGTGGTATTGAGAACATCTGTGCATGTTGTGATTTATTTTGACATGTTTCTTATATCGACTGTGTTCTGATTTGTTAAACATAATCAATATTGAACCATTTATAAGTACTTTTTTTTCTATAAAATTTTAGTCTTTTATCTAGAGCATAAATCAAACTGACCCATTCATTCTAATGAAGAAACTGAAATAAATATTTTACAAGTTAACTTTTTAGTTTGAAATCAATATCAACAGAAGTATTTGAATAATACTACAGATGTAAATGACATCACTTAAAAAAATAAAATCACTATTTGAATAAACCTGCAGATTGTTCATAGTTGATGGAGTCTTGATTGATTTATTGGATTTAAGAAGATTGCTTGATAATAGTTAATAAAGGAGAGGAATTAGGTTTCTTTGGTGTTCTAAAAATGAGAATTTTTCACAATCTGGTGTTTCTTGTAAGTGTGGGGTAAACGGTTAAATGAGGTTTTAGTGGGGTTATCCCTAATACAAATTTAAGAATACATAGAGCCCTGGTGGTATAACTTCCATATTCATCAAAATTTGTTTCAAGTTCATCTAACTGATCTAATATATAATTTTCACTGTTATATTGTTTCTATCATATGTGTTAATCTTCTATTAATAGTGTTTTGGGGTAGGTATAATGTGAATGTTTGATATTTATAGACTATATTAATGATTTTGAATGGAGCACTGATGTTTAAACCTCATTGTTGCTATAAACTTTAGGATACTAGTGACATGGAGAATGCTAGAAACTGAATGTATATACCTAGACGATTACCTGAGTTTGAAGCCGGAGTTACTGAATTCCTTAATGCTTCATTTTCTAAGGCGGCAAAAGGATCTCAAATATGTTGTCCTTGCAAACGTTGTATGAATCGTTATTGGCATCGAATAGATGAAGTATTTAATCATTTAAAAGGATACGGATTTGTAGAAGACTACTATGTATGGGTTTTTCATGGAGAAACTTCCTCGCAAACAAGATTTAATATCGACATAGATGATATTGAAGATGATATGCATGATGATTTTGATGAATTATTACATGATAGATTTAGAGATACTATAGATGAAACAAATACAATACAAGGTTTAAATGAAAACGTCAAAAAGTTCTATGAGATGGTAGAAGATGGAAAGGAAGAGTTGTTCCCCGGGTGTAAAAGTTTTTCAAAGCTATCTTTCATCGTCAGACTTCTTCATTACAAGACCCTTCGTGGGATTAGTAATGTGGCATTTGATGATCTTTTACGAATTCTACAAGAAATGATTCCAGAGGCAAAACTTCCAGCAAGTTTTACTCAAGCTAGAAAAATCATAAGAGATTTAGGGTTTAATTATAAGAAGATTCCTGCTTGTCCAAATGATTGTATGCTTTATTGGAAAGAGTATGAACATAATGAAGCGTGCCACATTTGCCACACCTCTAGGTGGAAACAAGTGAACGAGAAGCAACAGAACAAACATAATGAAAATTCTAAAAAATCTGTAAAAGTTTCGGCTAAAGTTGTTTGGCATCTTCCTTTAAAATCGAGGCTATAAAGACTTTTCATGTGTTCAGAAATAGCTAAACATATGACATGGCATGATGAAGGACGTCCTAAAGACGAAAATTTATGACATCCGACAGATGGACAAAGTTGGAAGGAATTTGATTCTTTATATCCTCAATTTGCAAAAGAAACTAGAAATGTGAGGTTAGGGTTGGCAAGTGATGGATTTAATCCATTTGGAACAATGAGCGTTGCTCATAGCACTTGGCCTGTGGTATTGGTTAACTACAATTTGCCTCCATGGATGGCATTGAAACAGGAAAACTTTATGCTATCTTTGTTAATACATGGACCAGAATCTCCAGGTAATAACATAGATGTTTATTTACAACCTTTAGTTGATGAGCTTAAGAATTTGTGGGTTAATAGGTTGGAGACATATGATAAATCTAAAGACGAGACATCTAAAATGCATGCAGCTTTAACATGGACAATTAGTGATTTTCCAGGTTACTCAATGTTGTTAGGGTAGAAAACAAAGGGAAATTTTGCATGTCCATGTTGTAATCATGAAACTAGTTCAATTTACTTGAAGCATAGTAAGAAAACATGCTATATGGATCACCGTAGATTTTTAGATGCTGACCACCCA
This sequence comes from Flaveria sonorensis, assembly GCA_025506505.1. NCBI lineage: Eukaryota > Viridiplantae > Streptophyta > Magnoliopsida > Asterales > Asteraceae > Flaveria > Flaveria sonorensis. Next base: position 23,521,095 of record CM046423.1, on the reverse strand, counting down.
TGGCGACTTAATAAAAGTGCTTTCAATGGGAAGATGGAAAGGAGACTTTCTCCAAAACCCTTATCAGGTGTTGAAGCTTTGAGTGAGCTGTCTAATTTTAAAAATATATATGGAAAGACACAAAAGAAGAAAAATGATAGCACTTGCCCATGGAAGAAAAGGTCAATATTTTTTGATTTGCCGTATTGGAAATTTAATAAATGGCGACATGATCTTGACGTGATGCACACTGAAAAAAATATATGTGATAATGTGATAGGGACTTTGTTAGATATTAGTGGGAAGTCAAAAGATCACCCAAAAGCCCGATTTGACATTTTAGAACTCAACATTAAGGAAAGGCTTCAACCAGCTGACGGTCAACATGTTATCATCCAGAATGCATGTTTTTCATTGTCTACAAAGGAGAAAGTTAACTTTTGTCGTGTTTTGAAGGAAACAAAATTACCTTACGGGCATGCATCTAATATTGCACGTTGTGTTCATCCTTCGGAAAAGAAATTTTCAGGTTACAAGAGTCATGATGCTCATGTATTTTTACATTACTTGCTTCAGGTTGCTGTGAGAAAATCATTACCAAAGCATGTTGCTATCCCTTTGATTAGGCTGGGTGTATTTTTTCGGAGTTTATGTAGCAAGTTAATTAAGCCCGAGGACCTTGAGCGACTACAATTAGAAATTACAGAAATACTGTGTGAATTTGAGAAAATATTCCTGCCGGCTTTTTTTGACATAATGGTGCATTTACCTATACACTTAGTAAATGAAGTTAGGCTTGGAGGACCTGTTCAATATAGATGGATGTTTTTTATGAAGAGATACTTGTGCAAGTTGAAGTCATATGTGTGAAACAAGAGCCGACTAGAGGGATCAATAGCAGAAGGGTATTTGATTGAAGAATGTTTGACTTTTTGCTCACGTTATATGCATGTAGCAAATGCAAGACTTAATATGGGTGTAGAAGATAGTGATGATTTGGAGAGAGAAAATATATCAGGTGAACCAATATTCGTGAATGGTGGCCATCCTTTTGGAGGCAAAAAACGAAGACAGGGCACATTTGTCAATTTAGATGTTAATTTACAAGAACAAGCACATCCTTATGCTTTATTCAATTCTGATTGTGCACAAGTTAATGACTATATCAAGTAAGCATTTCATAGCCTTTTATTCCTTCAAAATATACGTTAGTATTTGTTATTTCATACTCATGTCATATTTATTTAAATGATGATGTAGTGAGCATGAAGCTTATATTGAAAATCAACCCAGACAAAGTCGATAGGCACGAGCACAAAACCATAGTCATGATTTCACCACTTGGTTCAAAGACAAAGTAATAAATAATGATGTTCCAGATCATATTTTTTGGCTCGCTAAGGGTCCTAGTCCTACATCAAAGAGGTACTATGGGTATTATGCCAATGGATATAGGTTTCACACCAAATCACAAGATGCTAAATGTAAAACTCAAATTAGCGGTGTTTCAATTACAGCTTTAACTCCTAGCTTTGCGAGTTCTCGAGACAAAAATCCAAATGTTGGGAATGTTGACTACTATGGTAGAATTTTGGACATAATTGAACTTGACTATTGGTCAAAGTTTAAAGTTGTATTGTTTCATTGTGAGTGGTACCAACTTGAGAAAGATGATTATGGCTTAACATGTGTCAATTTTAAAAAAGTTTGCTATTCAGATGATTCTTTTCTCATGCCTTCCCAAGTAAAACAAGTGTTTTATGTACCAGACCCTATAGTAGATGGTTTGCATTATGTTATCAATACGGTTCCAAGAGATGTATATGACTTCGATGATGAAAATAATGAAGCTGATGGTGGCTCCTATTGGTGTGAGAGTAATGAAGATAAGTTGGGTTCTTTTGTACCTGCTAGTGAGCAAGAGACAAATTTGACAAGAGAAGATATCCCTCCTAATATAGTTGATGCAAGTACGAAATTAACTGCTATGGATGTGGTAGATAGTGAGAATGGTGATGATTCTGATGATGATGATACATTATGGGACTGGATGCACGCAGAAGAAGATGTTGGTAATTAAGTTATTAAATGGCTGTGTAATATCTTATTGACTTTAAAAAGTCAAAACTGTTAATTGGTAATCAAATTAACCAAGTAGTGTTTTGGAAATATTTGAAATGGTTATGTGATGTCATATTTGACTTTAAAAAGTCAAAGAAATAAATTGCTAGTCAAACATGCCCACTTAGTCCAATTAATGTTTGGATTCACAAGTGTATATGTTGATGTTTTATACTTGTGTATATGTTCGATGTTTTATACTTAACCTCCCTTTAAATTACAGGGGCTGGAAAGTTATATTCAACTATGGGATTGGATGCCGACGTATAAAGATAATGTTGATTGAGTTAAGGTAAAATTGATAAGCTTGGCCAGAATACATTATGATCCGTTACGGCATTACCAAAACAGAACGAAACATTATATGTTTATTTTATTAATTTAGTACCTAGTTAAAACTCTTGTTTTACTACAACTGCAGGTGAAGGTTTTTGGTTCTTTTGCTGATTTTATGTCCAGGCCCTGCTGATCAAGATCATTACCATGAATATTGTCAGTCTTCTTGGTCGGGTTAGAGTAAACTATCAGGTGATTGGTGTAACTATATTTCATTAAAATACATTGTGCCAACTATTTGTAAAGAAACTGTAGCAAGCATGCATAACATGGGCTTTTTGCATTAAAATACTTTGATTTTTTGAGGCTATGTATATTTTATTGCTTATAGACCTTTACTTTGGTCTCTGTTGCATTTAAATCATCAGGACAGTTTTTTTTCATTTGTCATGTGAAGTTGTGTTGTAGTGGTGAGATATTTAATGGCTAATTTGTGTGCTCTTTAATTTGCAGCACAAAGGCTACAACTTGTTAGTGTATATAAAGGAGAAGCTAACAATATATTTCAAGTTCAGAAAGCACAGGCAACATTTTTTTGTCCAGAAGTTTATTCATTATTGTCTTTGAGAAGTCAATTTTTCTTATCTTTAAAATTTAGCAGCAGTAATATCATCAGCATTGCTTTATCATTCAGCATTGCTTTATCATTCAGCAACATCTTTTTGTCTAGCTTTAGTGATAGGGAGCTTTGAATAACTTTAGTTTAATTAATATCATATTCTTTCTGGAATAAGATTAGTTCCAATAATTTTTCTTACCTCAGTTTACAATACCATTTTGATCGGGTTTTTTGACACATTTAAGTAGCATTCTGATTAATTTTAGTTCATAAAGTGGTTACGGTCATTTTGACCCTTTTTAGTTAAAAGTGGATTGTTATAATTTCATGATGTGTGTACGGGTCGTTTTGACTAGACTTGGGCATAAAAACCGGGTTCGGACCCGACCCGGTGGACCCGATCCGGAACCGGGTACGGGTATGACCCGGTATATGCATACCCGGGTTGGACCCGAAAAAAACCCGTAGGGTTGGAACCGGGTATGATTTTCTAGAATTTCTTAGAACCCGACCCGAACCCGACCCGACCCGGAACCGGTTGAACCCGGGTTGTACCCGGTTTCGACCGTTTTTTTTTTTTTTTTTTTTTTTTTTAAAAGTGGGCGTTTTTTAACGGCTATATAGCCGTTGGGATCGATTTGTGACCGTTTTTTTTGTCACTTTTAGGCTTATAAGTTAGTATAAATAGGTGTGGGTTGATATGGTTTAGTACCCAAGTCTCAAACGCAAAAACATACGCAAAAAACGCAAAAAATACTCTCGTTTACTCTCGCTTTACACGTTCACTCTCTCGTTTTACATTTTCACTCTCTTCAATCTTGATATGGCTCACTCACAATCTTCCGTTGGTCAAGGTTCGTCCAACGCTCCAACCGTCGTTCGTGTTCTTGCACACAATCGTAACATGGATGTTTGGTGCAATTGGGATATGGTTGAGTTGAGTGACGGGTCTGTAAAGGCTCGTTGCAAGTTTTGTGGAGCTTTGCTTGCTAAAGATTCTAACACGACTTTAAACAAACACATTAGCAAGAAGTTTTGTAAGTCGTTGAAAAGTAATCCGGATTCGCAACAAACACAATTGGGTGGAGACGGTGGAATCTTTAATTACGATGTTAATACGGTTCGAGATCGAATGGCGAAGTTCGTGATTCAAGAAGCTTTGCCTTTTAGTCACTTCGACAATCCTCGGTTGACCAACTTAATTCGAGAGACGCTTCAACCTCGTTACACTCACGTAAGTCGTACTACACTTAGACCTTATTGTTTAAAATTATGGAAACAAGCAAAAAATGATTTAATTGTATTATTTGAAAATTTAAATACCGGTGTAAACTTAACTAGTGACGTTTGGTCGGCTCCACACGGTTTACCCGAATCGTACCTTTGCGTCACCGCTCATTGGGTGGATCCCAATTCATGGCAATTGATGAAACGTACGATTGCATTTGATCTTTTTCCACATCCACACACCGGAGAATTTTTGTTTTACTTTTTAGATAATGTAATAAGTACTTTTAAATTAGAAAATAAACTTTTTTCAATTGCATTTGATAACGCCTCTAACAACACAACCGCGGTTGAAAAATTAAAATTAAAATATCTTCCGATTGCAAACGGTGATTTTTCCCATACTCGTTGTGTTGCACATATTATTAATTTAGTAGTGCAAGACGGACTATCCGGGCAATATGTTAATAACTTTATTACATCTTTTTGATTTATGTTACATGACGTTTTTAAAAAAAGTAGAAGAAGATATCAAGATTATGAACAACTTTGTAAGGATATGCACTCTAGATTTTTAGGTCCTAATTGGGATGTACCTACTCGGTGGAATTCAACTTGTCACATGTTTGAATGTGCTTTAAAACAAAAGGGCACTTTGAAAGCTTTTCATAATAGTCTTTCGGATAATGGTGAAGCCGACCCATTTCCGGATGCGGGTTGGGAGAATCTTCAACGTCTATCCGAGTTTCTTGAGGTTTTTAAAAACTCAACAACAAAATTATCGGGAGTTTATTATTCCACTAGTTATTCGGTGCTTCAAGAACTATATTTTATGTCTTTGAATTTTAAAAATTTTCAAAATACAAATAATATGTTTAATCAAATGATAGAACCAATGAAAGAAAAGTTTAAAAAATATTTTAAGGACTTACCACCCTTTTTTACGTGTGCCGCCGCTTTAAATCCGTTTCTAAATGTTGCGGGGGTTGAATGTTTGATAGATGAGATAAATGACAATTTGGATATGCATGACGAAAACCCTGATTTTTCAAACGAGGCAAAAGAAAATTTTAATCATAGTTTGAAAACAATTTATAATTTTTATTTAAATAGATATGGGTCTAACGTAAACATAACCATGTCAAGCGGATCAACCTCAAGTGCTAGTACCTCGTTTAAAGACCCTGTTTTGACTATGTTGAATGTTGTTCGGGATGTGACGGCTAAACGTCAAAGAGGTAACACCCCAACAAGTGAGCTCGGTAGATATAGTGGAACGGATTTTATTTCCACTATGACTACCGAAGATTATCGTGCATTCGATATTTTGGCTTGGTGGAAAGGAAAAGAATCTCAATTTCCGATTCTTTCTGCTATGGCCCGTGATTTACTAAGCGTCCAAGCTTCTACGGTAGCTTCGGAATCTGCTTTTTCTCTTAGTGGCAGGGTAATATCATTACGAAGAACAAGACTAACTCCGGAAGCAGTGGAGATGTGCATTTGTTTAAAGGATCACTTAGACGCAACGGATCGTATACAAGACCAAACAAGTCTCGAAGACGAGATTACACTCGAAGCTAAAGTACATGATGAAGAGGTAGAAGACGGAGTATCTTCTGGCATATCCGATGAAGAATTAGCATTTGATCAAGCATCTCGTAGTAGATAAAATTAGACGATATTGTTATTTTTAAGTTGTTTTAATATTATATGTCTTTCATGTTCTTTTTAAATTTCTTTGTCATTCAAATGTTTTATATAAAAAGTATTTAATATTTGTATATTATAAGTGTAACATTTTCTGCTCAAGATTTGTATATATTTATATATTAAGTTGTTTAAATTTTTGTCATTCAAGTGAACCCGGTTAGGAAAAGAAAAATAAAAAGAAAAAAAAGAAAAGAAAATATAAGAAAAAAAAAACATACGACCCGGTATTCGACACACACACAAGAAAAGAAAAAAAGAAAAAAGAAAAAAAAAGGCAAAAACCCGGTTGAACCCGGGTTTCATACCCGACACGAACCCGACCCGACCCGACCCTACCCGGGTATACCGGGTAGGGTTTGTATCTCGCTGAACCCGACCCGGGTTCGTACCCGGGTTCACCAATACCCGGGTACAAAAAACCCGGTTGGGCCCAAACCCGGTTTTGTACCCGGGCCTGGGTCCGGCCCAAACCCGTTTTGTGCAACTCTAGTTTTGACCCATGCAAATAGTATTTTGATTGTTATGACTTAATAAAGTAGGTATATGGATCATTTGTAACCATTAAAATTAAAACCAAATTATTATAGGTTCATAAGGTGTGTTCAGGTCGTTTTTACCCATTTAAATAGTATTTTGATTGTTATGACTTGTTGAAAATAGAAAGTATTTTGGATGTTATGACTTAATGAGGTGGGTAGAGTCATTTTGACCAATCTAAAATAAAAAGTGCATTATTATAATTTCATAGACCGTGTGTTCAGGTTGTTTTGACCCATTTAAATTGCGTTGTGATTGTTATGGCTTCATAAAATTGGTACAAGTCATTTTGATAATTATGGCTTCATGAGAGAAGGTATGGATCATGTTGAACGTCAATAACCCAAAGTGACATGTAATAACCCTATATAACGATAAATGGTCATAATGGACCAATAATAAACTTGAATGGTTGTTAATGACCCTAAGCGACCATCATTAGGCGCAGTTGTCAATCATTTACCATCATTTGCCCTAAAAGAATAACTAATAACCATGGTAGACCATAATTGACCAAAATGCCCTATAGTTGTCTCTTCATGACCAAATTAACCGTAAATGATCCCCATCGACCATAATAAAGAGTTAATGACTCAACTATAACATAATTAAACTTGGTTTACCATCATTTGCCCTAAACAACAATTAATCACAATGATAGACCATAATTAACCAAATAAAATCTCTAGTCAAAATTAACCCTAGATGACCATCATACACCCTAAATAGTCATTGATGCCCTATTCGAAAATCAATAACCTATAGTGACCTTTAATAACCCTATATAAACATCAACGACCCTAATCGGATGTTCAATAGCCTTGATCGATAGGTTGATAAATAACATAAGTGATTGTAATTAACCTTAATTTGCCATCAATTGCCCTAAACAACTATCAATGACATTCATTGACCACAATTTATCAATTTAACTTGAAGTTTTAGTTATCGACACACATATATATTAATTATTTCTAATAATGTAGCTTTATTTTATAATAAGAACTTTTTATTATTTATTAGAAAGTTAAAAAATTCTATCTTTCTTTAAACTGATGTATTATATATATATTTTAAAATAACTTTTTTTTCCCACCTAATTAACTTAACATCTTCAAATATTGAATCCTCTTATTTGATAATCAAAAGGAGAGAAAGTGGTGGAACTAGAACTTTTTGACAAAAGGGTCAAAATAGATTCTTTAAAATTCACTATTGTTCATAAACTATGTTCTTTTTAGTCGATTACTAGCTAATAATTATGACCAATATAAAATTACCTTGTTTCAATAGTAACAAAACATCTTTTTGATATCTTACACTAATGAGTCTTAAAAATAATATTAACTTCTAAAATATGAATATCTAATAATTAGTTATGTTGAGGCCAGAGCACAAACAATTTATCGTCAATAATCGATCCATTTAAAATGACAAAAAAAAAAAACTAAATAAAAAAATAATTAATAAATTAACTAACATACATATGTGTGTATATGTAATATAATATAACTATATAAAATGCTAAGTGATCTAGTAATATGATTTTTGCAATTCATTAAAATATTATGGGATTGTACGAAATTAGGTGTTATATAAAAAATAATGTTAAAAATATAAAATGTTAAAATGTGAGGTAAACTTGTTCTTTTTTGAAGTGAAGTGATAAAGTAAACGTTAAAATATAAGACTGTAACTAATTTTAGATTTTATTATATAAAATAGTTAAAAACTAAGTTTTAGTAGTGAGATCCAGCTGTCTATTCCCTTTAAAATTCTCATATGTATCCAAAATGTTTATCTTCTTCTTTTTGTATCTCAACCCTCACTACAAAGATTTCGTCGACGGCAACAGACAGCTTCGATAATGATAAATTTATTTTTCTTTTTTCAATCTAACTACTCTATGGGAGAAACTTTAAAGGGTCAAAGCTACAAGAAAGTTGACCAGTCGAATAGTTTGCTTAACAAGAAATTTGGTCAACCTGAGGGTCCGTTGACCCTCTGGCCCCTCCCCTGAATCCGCCGATGAAAAGAAGTTAGTAATTCACGAAAAAATAAGAACCTGTGAAAATGTTAATTATTAATCTGAAAATTATATATTTTCCACTAATACTTGTTCCCTCCTAAAACCTTCCAGAATATTTACGGTTCCCTCCTTTTTTTCCCACAAATTAGATAGTTTCCAAATTCATTCCCATGTATTCACGCATTTGGTATCGATTCTACCTTCATCATCGACTTCAGTGACTATTTTCAGGTAATCATCAGAAGTGTTCAATTAATTTCAACTGGTAATTACTAACACGATGGGGTTTATTTTGTTTTGCTTTACTCTTGGATAAAAATGAAGATTGATTCGGCTCATCTACGTCATATGAAAGTCACCTGTTTCTGAACTTTCGTAATCTTGATGAAATAAGTTGATCATATTCAGGTAATCTTGCTTATTTATTATCAAGCCCTAATCTATAATCAAGTACCAAACTGAATTTGCATTGGTAAAATTTATCACTTTCTTTTGTTGATTTCTTTTTTATTGGTGGAATGAAATAGTTGATTTGTGCTGCAATAGATTGGCGATTTGGTGCCTGAAATTATTAATTTTGTTGCGTTGGTTTGATAACTCATTTTGAGAATTTAGTGGATTTTGTTCTTGATTAATGTTGCAATGAGTTGGTTTGTTTTGAAATGACTAATTTGATTCTTGTTTAGTGTTACAATGACTCTTGTAGATTTAGTTGTCATATGTATGTGTACTTATTTTGTGTTTACATATAACTTGTGATTTATATGTGTTGTCATTTGTAGTGTGCAGAACAGTTATTTATTACAACATGCAATTATTCCCAATTTTATATTTATAGATACACACTATAACGCCTATGTGTGTATTTGTTTTAATGTTTTAGAAATGGGTTAACATATACCCTATAGGTATGGGATTGTAATTACACTACTCGTTCCATGCTCGGTCCATTGCTATTCGTAATTGTAGAGATTGCTATTGTGTTGAACATTTTTATTGTTATTGTGGCTATCATTTACTCTATTCTGTTGATAAACTGCTCAATTGTACGTTTAACAGGTATAATGGCAAACAAAGGACAACTAAATGATTATGAAAAAAATAAACTATTGAGGGTTCAAGAAAATTAAGAAAGACTACGTGTTTCGGGAATTAAAAACATTGCAAAGTCATTGACAAGTTTGGTAGAAAGTAAAAAAGAAAAGAAAAAGAAGGTGAACACAACAAATTCCAAAGCAAGTGATATAGACTATATTCATGAAATGGACGAGGATAGTGGCGAAGATTATCTAGAGGTTGCTTGACGTGTTGAAGTAGCCAAAAAAGTAATAAGGTTATATATTATTTTATTTTTATATATTTATGTTCTAACGGAAATTATATTTGTTATAGCAACATCGTCAACAATATGTAGCACCAATGTCCATGAACAAAATTGTTAACTTAGCAAAGAAATGTCGAGTGATCGCTTCAAAGGTCTCAGATTCAGGGATAACAAAAGAGAATCCTTCTAAATCAACAATTACCATGGGTGAATTAATTTCAAGTAACAAAGGGACAAGGAAAACAAAGGTATTCAAACAAAATTTGACAAAGCCTACTTATACTAAACGCGGATCAAAGAAGGGTTTGGTTCTTGTGGATGAAGATGACAGTGAGGATGATGACGAGGATGATGACATATTTCATGGTATCGTTTTCGCAATATTAAAGTTCATTTATTTAAGGAGTTATACAAAGTTAGTCATACAACTAGTTAATTGAAATATTAATTTACCTATATATGCTTTTAGATGTTAATGAGGTAGACATGGAACCAACATATTTGGAGGATGATGGGAATGAAGGGTATATAGTGAGAAATCAAGGTACTTATGTTTAGTGATTAAACTAGTTCATTTTTTGTTGTATCTTTTTTTGTAATTTATATTTATTGATAGTGTTGTATACTTGTGTTTACAAGATTACGTTGACCAAGATGATGAATATGAGGACGTGGACATTTTTGCATCTGCAAACAATGATGATGAGATACAAAGGGATGATAGCCAAAATGATCTAGAATGCAAGGACGATGCACTAGTTCAAGATCAATCACGTTCTGAATTAGAAGAAGCAATAGGTTTGGTTTAACTACTTACACCATGTTTTCTGCTTGTTACTAGTTATATATGTTTATATATTAATGTATACTTGAGTTTAGAATCTAAAATAAATAAAAGAGGACCAACGATGATGCATGTTGTGCACACACGGAAAGTCGATAAGTGAAAGATCATTATATGTAATGAGTTTGGACAACATGTGGGACCAGTAACAAAGGAGAAGGACGTAGTTGGAGAATTCTCTCGATTTTTGGGTACAATCGCTCATAACCATTCTTATGCACCATTAATCGACACTTCATGAAAAAAGGTGCTACATAATGATAAAATATGGGAATATGTCTTGGTAAGGTTATAAGTAGTTTTGCTTTTTTTTTTTTGTTATATGTCATTTTTAACTAAAATCTAACTTTTTTAAAGGAAAAATACGATGTGCCTCGTGCCGCTAAAACTTGGGTTTTAAAGAGTATTGGACAGTTGTATAAGGTACATAAATGCCTGTTTAAAAAAAAATACTTTTATCAACATAAGGACAACAAAACAAGATGGAAGAACCGACCTAAAAATATTCCACAAGATGATTTTTCACAGTTGTTGAGGTTATGGAATAATAAAGATGTGACGGTATTTTTGTTGACAATGTATTTATTTGTAGTATTTTCTATTTAAAGTTTCTTATTATTTTAATCATTTATTTTAATGTGTATTTAGAAGCGTTGTTTGAGGGCTAAGGAAATACGCATGTCACAAAAAAATATGCATACAGCCGGTCCAAAAAGCTTTGCTAGGATTCGTGAAGAGATGGTAAGATTTCTATTTTTGCTCATAATTTGTGTTTTCGTACGGTTCAAAATGCTAATTTTATCTATTTATGTATGTTATCATGAATGTAGAAAAATGATGACCCAAACAACGAATTGCCTACTTTAACGCAAATGTTTGAACGTACACATAAAAGGACCGAAGGACGTGCGTATCTTGATACATTTGATGACACTGCAAGAAAAATTGTAAGTTCTTTCTAGTTTTTCTTTTTGAGAATTTTTTATGAAATATCCTGTATGTGTTTAATAAAATCAAATGAGTTGGACTGAAGGTATTCATCCTAGCATCCTTCTAGTGTTTCAAAAGAAGTCACAAAATAGAACCCTATATGTTGTTCTAATACGGATAGAGAAAAATACCTTAAATTGATCCACCAAATGCGTAAATTATTTTATTTTGCTACATTTTTGTGTTGTTTTCGTGCTGTTTTTGCTGCTGTTATATGCTGATTTTATATTGGTTTCATGTTGTTTTCATGCTAGTTTATTGCTGTTATTTCACTGCTATTTTTATGTTGTTTGGTGTTGTTTTGAAGACTATTATTCTGCTGTTGTTTCGCTGCTAGTTTCATGTTGTTTTGTTACTATTTTAATGTCGTTTTATTGATGTTTTCATGCTAATTTGTTGTTGTTTGGAGACTGTTATTAGGCTGCTAATTTCATGCTGTTTGGTGCTAGTTTCATGCTATATTTTAATGTTAGTTTCATGTTGTTTTGTTGCGGTTTTAGAACCTATTTTAGTTTCATATTGTTTTGAATCAATTTTGTAAAGTTCTTATAAATTGCGGTTCTTGATGTGATTATTTTCATTAAGGTGGGTTCTTGCAAAAATGTTACTTGAGAAGTAAACTTGTGATCTTGTATTGCCAATCTTGGAGTCAATTTAAGTGGGTTTGACTTTATTTAAGAGATTTTTTTCATGACGTTCAGATTTTTATTTCATTGAGAAGTAATTAAAGCTCAATGGGGAATACTTGTGGTTTTGTTGAACTTCTTTCAAACTGAATTAGACTTCATTTGTTCATGCTAGAAAAAAAACATATAAATAGATAATGAAATGTAATGTATAAATGCTATCATATCATTTTTTCAACTACACATCATCTGTATGTCATTGTCGGTATCATTTTGTATGCTAGTAAGAGTAATTTATTTATCAAGATTTCAGAATTTATTTGGCAATGCTTCTTAATTATATTCAAATAAATAAGATTCAAGATGTATATGATATGTTTCACTACATCTTCTTTTTATATTAGTTGCTTGGGTTATTTATTGTTGTATTATTATAATATTTTCTCTTGTATTTTGAAGGAACAAATGAAGAACTACAAACCACCAGAAAATAGAAGTGTTTTGGTCAATCCTTTTACGGTTGTAATGAATAAGGAACATGATGGCTACCTTCGACTTTATGGCAAAGGTGTTACTAAGAAAATGGTGAAAAAAATAGATGGTGGTGAGGAACAATATATGATCCCAGGGGGACTTATGGAATTATTTAAAGCGAGCCTTGAAGTTGAAAAAACACAGTTGCTTGAAATGCGAAAAGAAATTGAAGAGGACCATCAAAGGAAAAAAGCAGAGATAGAAGGTATATAGAAAGATTTTGACAGCCAACAAGCGAACTTTGAAGCTACAATACGGGATATTATGGAAAAACTACCTACTGGAACACTTCAAGATCTTAGAGATGAGTAGAAGGTGTTTTTGTTACTTCTTATAATTGTTATTGACCAACTTGGTTTGATTATGTTGTTATTTTGAGATTAGACATATGTAAGTTACTATATATGAATATATATTATATTTATGTTATTATCATTGATATACCATTGCATATTAATCAAAAATTTCATATTTCAAATAACGAGCTGTAAAGTTGCATTTGCTTGTAAATAAGGTTGCATTTATTGTAGCTAAATTCTTAATAAATGTTGCATTTGATGTAAATAAAGGTTGCTTTTTTGTACTAAAAATATAATAATAGTTGCATTAGAATGTAATAAAGGTTGCATTATAGCATAGCAAATGTTGCATTTGAGGGGGCAAAGGTTGCATTTGTGAGTTAGACATGTTGCATTCAAAAGTTAAAAAAAAGTTGCATTAGCTTGTAAAAACAGCTGCATCTTAAAAAAGTTGCATTTTAGTAGTAAATGCAACTTTTGTAGAAAAGGTTGCATTATCTAACAAAAAAGTTGCATTAGGTCTAATGCAACTTCACCTAATGCAACCCTAGATAAAAGGTTGCATTAGGCCTAATGTAACCTTTTCAGGACCTAATGTAACTTTTAAGCGAGGTTGCATTATCTTTATTTTCTTGTAGGTTTGGGCCAATTTTGGGTCCAAAGGGCTTTATAGCTCTTAATGGGATTTAAGCCCAATAACCGAAAACATATTTTGAAGACCCAAAGGGGTTTGGTGTAGATATTTAAGTCCATATGAAAGCTCAAATCGAATGGGAGAATCACAACACAAAGTGGACACTTGAAGCATTTGGATGCGAGATCAAGTGGGAGTTCACCGACAAAAGTGTTACCCTTAGGAAGGACCTAATACCTCACTTGTTTCGGTCAACAAGTGATGTTAAATTAGTTAGCTATGGTTATGAACTTGTTGTATGTGTTGCTTGTATGGTTGATTTAATTTATTGTTCATGTGATATTTGGATATGCACTATTAAACAATTTCAAATCAACAACAAGCTTCAAACGGTTCTTTTGGAAACATTAATATGGGTAATAAAATGGTTTTATTAAAGGTTAATGTTTTCGCAATAAAATTGGGTTTTATTAAAAGAACCTTGGAAATTGGTTTCACTTATGTCCACGCATTTGAATCCATGTAAATGTAAGGTAAAAAATGTTTTCATAACTAGAATTAATGGAAACAAAATCCCTATTAAATAAGTTTAACACCATCCTTTTATACAACACTCGAATCACTTGGGAACTATTTGTGGGATAAAGGTCACCTAACCACATTTAGGGAACTTGTGTGTTTGAGGTGGGTTTAGCATACTTGTGTGATGAAGGTCACCTAACCACCTGTATGTGTAAACTCACACGTGTGTGTAAGTAGGATGACTTGAGTTGGAAACCATGTGAATAGGGTCACCGAAGCATGGTGTATAATGGTGTTGATAGGATTAAACATGCCGACTAAACATAAAGATGTTTAACCGATCCCATAAACCAGAAGTTGTAAAGGGTTGCAATTGTCAAAAGTTGACTACCTTGTTAATTTAAATAATGGGATAAAGGTCACCTAACCATTATTTGAATGTGATGTTGGATTCTAGATTTTAATTATTAATTGTCTATGAGACATGTAAGGGTATTAATAATTAAAATGTCCTTTTATAAATACTAAAATTGAACTTTGTTTATATTGTAGTAATGACCGCAAATAATAATAACGCTACCTCCCCGACCGTCCATAACCTGTCACTGAGAACTATCCTGGAAAAAGATCGTCTAAACCATAATAATTTCATGGATTGGTTTCGAAACTTGAGAATTGTTCTCAAGCAAGAGAAGAAATCATATGTGTTGGACGATCCTATTCCCGATAAACCCCATATTGATGATGTTGATGCCTACGAGGATTGGGTTAAGCACACTGAGGATTCTGTGCAAGTTTCTTGCCTCATGTTGGGAACCATGATTCCCGAGCTTCAAAAGGATTTTGAACATCACGGGGCATACGACATGATTACCTAGCTGAAGGAAATGTTCCTTCAACAAGCGAGGGTAGAGCGCTTCAAAACGGTTCGAGCGCTTCAAAATGGTTCGAGCGCTTCATGCATGTCGAATGGAAGAAATCCAATCTGTGTAATCTTATGTGATGAAAATGAAAAGTCATATTGATCGCCTTGAAAGGCTGAATTGTCCCGTCTCAAAAGAGTTGGCCACGGATTTGATCCTCAATGGTCTAACCAAAAAATTTAAGACTTTTATCATGAATTATAACATGAATGGATGGGACAAAAGCATTGGGGAACTTCATGCAATGCTAAAAACAGCCTAGGCAGGGATGGGTAAAAGGGTTTTACCGGTTCTCACGATCAATGAGGGTGGCAACAAGAAAATGCATTACCCCGAACCCAAGGCAAGGGATACATCAAAGGAAAGGGTAAGGGAAGGACTAGAGCGGGAACCCCAAAACTGAGGCTTAAGAAGACAAAGGTTACAGAGAACGATCCATGCTTTGAGTGTGGTGAGATAGGACATTGGAAAAGGAACTGTCCAATCTATCTCAAAGAGTTGAGAAATAAGAGGGATGCTAGGCAGACCTCAAGTACAACTTTCATGATCCATATTGAACTTAATGTTATTTCTTCAAACACATGAGTATTAGATACCGGATGTGGAACTCATATTTGCAATTTGTTGTAGGGGTTCAAAAGAAATAAGCATTTTAGGAAAGGGGATACTAGTCTCTACATGGGCAACGAAACAAAGGTTGATGTTGAAGCCCAAGGAGACTATATCTTGAAGCTTTCAAGTGGTTTGGAAGTCATTTTGAAGAATGTTTTGTATGCTCCTAGTTTGACTAGGAATATAATTTCTGTATCCCTTCTAAAACAATATGATTATGTATTAAAGTTTGCAAACGATGGTATTTGTGTTTTATGGATGATATATTTTATTTTAAGGCTATGCCTTTTAATGGTATTTATGAATTGGTTCATAATGACTCATCCTTTAATAACTCGTTATACCAGTCAAGCACCAAGAAACTTAAAATGGGTTTAAGTGAATTATATCTTTGGCATTGTCATCTTGGTCACATAAACAAGAATCTTATTCAAACACTTAAAAAGAATGGTCTTTTGGTAGCAAATAAAGATGGTTCATTTGATAAGTGTGAATCTTGTTTACAAGGAAAGATGACCAAGAAACCCTTTAGTGGTACTAACCAAAGGGCAAAAGATTTATTAGATGTATGTAGTCCTTTTAAAGCAATAACAAGGAATGGTGAAAGATACTTCTTTACCTTCATCGACAATTATAGTCGTTATAGTTATGTGTACTTGTTGAGACACAAAGATGAAGCTTTTGAAATGTTCAAAATCTTCAAGAATGAAGTAGAAAATCAACTCAACAAAACAATCAAAGTTCTTCATTCGGATAGAGGAGGTGAATACCTTAGTGATGCCTTTCAAGATCATCTTAGGAGTTGTGGGATTGTCTCACAGGTTGCTCCACCCGGAACACCACAGCATAATGGTGTGTCTGAGAGGAGAAACCAAACCGTATTGGATATGGTTTGATCTTTGATGGCTAGAAGCACACTACCACTGTCATTTTGGGGTTTTGCATTACTCTCCACGACCCGTATTCTGAATATGGCCCCAACCAAAAAAGTGGATAAAACACCTTTTAAAATATGGCATGGAAGGGTTCCATTGTTATCATATTTAAAGGTATGGGGTTGTGAAGCTTATGTTAAGCAGAACACCCCAAACAAGTTAGAAAGCCGATCCACTAAGTGTATCTTTGTAGGATATCCCAAAGACTTGATGGGGTATTACTTCTACAATCCAACATAGCAAAAGGTATTTATTGCTCGAAAGGCTTAGTTCTTGAAAACGAAATTCCTTATGGAAGGAACTACCGATTAAACAGTGGAACTTGATAAGGATCGAGAACCACAAGCCGATACACGTTTGGTTGATACTAGCAATCAACAAGAGGTTGTTGATAATGATCAAGTGGTTGATCAATACACACAAAACGTTCGCAGATCTGGTAGAACTAGCTATCCACCAGAAAGATATGGATTTTTCATGAATGGATGCTATGTAGTTGACTCGGATGAACCAACTACGTTCCGCGATGCAATGTCCAATTCGGATTGTGACAAATGGTTTGAAGCCATGAACGTAGAGATGCAATCCATGTATGACAACCAAGTGTGGGAATTGGTTGTGCCACTGCTTAACTCCAAACCGGTTGGATGTAAGTGGGTTTTCAAGAAGAAAACCGATATGCATGGAAACTTGGATACTTATAAAGCAAGACTTGTAGCAAACTGTTTCACTCAGACTCAAGGGGTTGATTATGATGAGACCTTCTCGCCTGTGGTAATGCTAAAGTCAATTAGAATATTATTTGCCATAGCTGCATATTATGACTATGAGATTTGGCAAATGGATGTCAAAACTGCTTTCCTTAATGGACATCTTGAAGAGAATGTCTATATGGTTCAGCCCGAAGGTTTTGTCGATCCGCAATATCCTAATAAAGTATTCAAATTAAAGAAATCAATCTATGGATTGAAACAAGCATCGAGAAGTTGGAATCGACCTTTTGATAAAGAGATCAAGAAATTTGGATTCATCAAGAAAGCTAATGAAGCTTGTGTGTATAAGAAAGCTAGTGGGAGCATCATCACATTCTTAGTGTTGTATGTTGATGATATATTACTATTTGGAAATGACATTCCAACCATGGAAGGTGTTAAAACCTGGCTTGGAAGTTGTTTTTCCATCAAAGATCTCGGTGAAGCCGCCTATATTTTGAGAATAAAGATCTATAGGGATAGATCAAGGCGGTTGATAGGTTTAAACCAAAGTGCATATATTGAAAAAATCTTGAAAAGGTTCAAGATGGAGAACTCTAAGAAAGGTTTGTTCCTATTCAAAGAGGGACAATATTAAGTGCATCTCAATGTCCAAGCTCAAAGGATGAGCAAGAAAGAATGAAGGATATCCCATATGCATCTGTTATAGGATCCATCATGTATGCAATGATATTCACTAGACCGGACGTGTCATGCGCTTTGAGCCTGACAAACAGATATCAGCAGAATCCAGGAAATAGCCATTGGATGGCTGTTAAGAGTATATTGAAATACCTTAGGATGACTAAGGATATGTTTCTAATATATGGATCTGGTGAAGAGGAACTCAGGGTTACACGGATGCGAGTTTCCAAACTGATCGAGATGATTCTCGATCACAATCGGGGTATGTCTTCATTATGAATGGAGGAGCAGTATCCTGAAAGAGTTCAAAGCAGGATGTGGTAGCATTGTCCACTACAGAATCAAAATACATCACCGCTTCATTGGCAGCACAGAAAGCTGCATGTTTGAAGAAATTCATTATGGATCAAGGGGTAGTCTGTACTATTCAAGATCCCCTAGAGATCTTTTATGACAACGAGGGTGCGATTGCTCAATTTAAGGAACCCCGTGCACATCAAAAGACACGGTACATTGAGCGAAGATTCAACTACATAAGGGATGAAGTTGAAAAAGGAAAGATATGTATTCGCAAAGTTCACACCGATCAAAATATTGCGGATCCACTCACGAAGCTCCTTGAAAGGCCAAAGCATGAGAGTCATACTTGTGCCTTAGGACTTCGATATTATAGTGATTAGATTTGATCTATTTAGTATTTAAATATCGGAACAATTGTTATTTTGACTCATATATATATATATATATATATATATATATATATATATATATATATATATATATATGATTATGATACTATGATTATGTTCCATTTTAGCATGTTTAGATCCATGAATATGTTTATTATTCTAAATGTTCGTAGTCGGTCATATTTGTGGGAACAAATATGAAGTAAGACTATTATGAACTTGGATTGGTGGATATTCATAAGGTATGAATATAGAGCAAGAGGTTGCTACCAAGGTTCATAGATATTTGTGGGATACAAATATTGAACAGACCCGCTCTCAAATTTTACTGCATGAAATTATGTAATTGATCATAAGTAAATTTGAGTAAAGGCGAATATCATTGTATCTTCCGACCTGAGATACATATTGGGTTTTGATATTCACCAAATATTATACTTTGATCTAGTTCTTCGCTGTTCTGAAATAATGGACAGTACATAAGGCTAGTTTCAGGTGTGATACAAGGTGATTGTGTGAAACGTATGTAGTCAAGATGGATTTGTTCCTCTTATTCGTTAAGAGTATGATGTCTAAAGCCTGATAAAGTTAAATCAATAGGGAATGATCATTCTCTGTCTCTAGATTTAACATGACATCTGTAACAAAAGGATAAATGATAGATTCACCTAAATCATTTTCAAGTAAGGGACTTGAGGAAGATGATGTTATTGAATGGCACTTCGTCATGCGTATTAGGGGTAGTAAACCGTTGTTAGGTGGTATTTACTACTTGCATCAATTCTCTATGTATCTTGTGCAAGTGGGATATTGTTAGGAACGGTCTGCCCACGACACATATTGAATTGATGTGGCTAGTACGTTATTATCCAAGTCGGGTCATACCCGATAACAAGCTAGACAAACACCCATAATATTTAGTTTTATGATATGATCATGTAAATAAATATTGACACTTGAAGTATTTAGAAATTGGTTTTCTAAATAATTTCACTAGTGTTATGAATAAATTATATGGATAATTTACTCTAGAGAGAGAGAGAGTAGTTTGTATTGTTAGTCAAATGGTTGAACAAACAATACAAGTGTTTTTGTCCGTATTTCTTTGTTACTCATCCACATTTACTAATGCGGATGTGTTTTGACCAAATGCGGATGAATGTTCCTCATCTGCATTTACAAATGCGGATGTGCATTTTGGGAAATGCTAAAGGAATTACTTCATCCACATTTACTAATGCGGATGAGCATTTAAGGAAATGCTAATGAAACTGATCGTCCGCATCTACTAATGCGGATGAGCATTTTGGGAAATGCGGATGAAATTTCTTCATCCTCATTAACAAATGCGGATGTACATTTGTGAAATGCGGATGAAATTTCTTCATCCGCATTTACAAATGCGGTTATAGATTGTTCATCCGCATTTACTAATGCGGATGAATATTAGAGAAATGCGGATGGGTTAAAGGGATGGGTCCAGCCCACTATTCTCTCACTCTGAAATTCAGTTTCATAGGATGTGCAATACATAATTGCATTCAACCACTCTCTCTGATAACTTAGAACACACACAAAGGTGCAGATCGGTTCCTGTTGCTTTTCTCTCGATCGGTCTAAGAAAACCAAGAATCAAACTCGATTCAAGTGAAGAAAATCCTAGCAACCTGGTGTTTTGTTGGAAGCTTGGGGTAGACAAGCTTGAGATTTCCTACTTTGGAAGCTGCAGATCAAAGATCTTCTTCCTCTGTCCCATTCGAGAGGTAGATTTCTAAACACCCTATGGTTATTTGTAAGCATGGTTTTTCATATAACTATCCATTATGGGTTTTAATAGATATATAAATCGGTTTATATATATTAACTATAACAAGTTTTTCATTCAAATTCCTCTGCGTTTTCATTTTATAAGGATAAAATGACTCTGATAAACTTGTGAAAACCCCAACAAAACATTCCTAGTAGCTTATGCATCCATGCCTGCACCTCATCAGTATCAACAAGACCTGCCAACTATTATGCATACAAAAAGTCAGTGATGCTAAGTGAGTTCTAATTTTCATAATAAAATACTTTACATTACGTTAAAATATATCCTTTACTTTCGTTCGTGATTACACATCATACGTACATCTAGATAATAGTTATTATCTTCATCATCATTCATCATCATTCGTCTTTTACTTCTTTATGGATCCTGCCTCATTCTATACCCCCGACTCATGCTAAAAGCTGGTACTGTGCTGGGGTTCGTAAACAAACCCCCGACTCATGCTAAAAAGATGACATAGCACTGGGGTACGTGACAAGGATCCCATTGCATCTCGCATGCTACACCCCTGACTCATGCTAAAAAGCTGGTACTGTGCCGGGGTTCGTAAACAAACCCCCAACTCATGCTCGAAAGCTGACACAGCACCGGGGTACGTGACAAAGATCTCATCTCAACTGATATGCTACACCCCCGACTCATGCTAAAAGCAGATACTGTGCCGGGGTTCGTAAACAAACCCCCGACACATGCTCGAAAGCTGACACAGTACCGGGGTGAGCAACAAAGATCTTATCGTTCATTACTTCCATATTCTTCATTCGTTATCTTTCACTTTCATTACATAATACTTTACTTACGTGCATAAGTATAACATACCACATAAAGTCACATCATATACATAGCATGGAAAAACATCATCACCATAACAGCACACAAAGCATCGACATCATAAATAAGCATAAGCCACCACAAGACACCATTTCTTAGCACTTAAATTCTTACTTCCCAAAATTCAAAAAAAAAACTAAGTCCCCAAAGAAATGCGGATGACACTGTAGCAAATGCGGATGACATTGTAGCGAATGCGGTTGACACTGTAGCAAATGCGGATGAACAAATGCAGATGAAAGTCTTCAGAAAATATTCTAAGTGTCCAAAGAAATGCTGGTAGAACAAATGCGGATGACACTGTAGCAAATGCGGATGACTGTAGCAAATGCAGATGAACACCTCAGAAAATATTCTAAGTGTTGAAAGATATGTGGGAGGAACCAAATGTGGATGAACAAACAAATACAGATGAACAAGAAAATACGGATGAACAAGCAAATGCGGATGAACACCTCAAAAAAAATTCTAAGTGTTGAAAGATATGTGGGAGGAACCAAATGCCGTTGAACAAGCAAAGGTGGATGAACAAGCAAATGCGGATGTACACGCAAATGCGGATGAACAAGCAAATGCGGATGAACACTTGCAAGTGCGGATGAACACAACTAACCTGCAATGCAACTTATGCCATTACCAGTTCCCAAATCATCATTCTAACACATCCTTAACACAGATCTATCATACTACGCACTTAGAACAAACTAAACATCATACACATCTTAGGAAAACATCTAAAAACATACATCAACAGCACCCAGTCGCACATCATGTTAAAAATTCATAGGTTGGTTTAGAAAACCTTTTGCCCAGTATGCATAAGAGCCCCAAACACTTAGAAAACTAGTAAAAGAGGGGATCTAGAACTCACCTTGAACAACTTTTGAGTAGAACACCTTAAACCCGAGAACCCACTTGAAGTTCCAGCACCTAAAACCCACGAAAACGAGCACTAAACACCAGAAACTCGGTCCAGAAGCTCGAACCCGACAGAAATCCAAGAAAAAAACTCTTGAAAACCTTACTTTTCTTGAAGAACTTCTACTTTCTCTCTCTAAATCTTGTTGAGAGCTTCTTCTCTCACTAGAACCGAAGGTTGAATGGTGTGGGGAAGAAAGTATGACAGCCCTTTCTTATTTTAAACCCCACAATGTGCAAGTTTGGCCCTTGCATGCTTTTAACCCTTTGCTTTTGAAATAAATTCCTATTTTCTCCTTTACTTCTCTTATTTATTATTATTTTTTTTTTGAAATTTCTGGGTGTTACAATTCCAGCTCGTTTTTAACCCAAAATCTCAAATTTTTACATCCAAATCCTTAGTTTTTCATCCATGAACTTATATCTAAGCTTTTTACATGATTTCATCCATAAAAATGTGACTTTTGTATGATTTTTGCCACTTTTCAAAACCCCAAAACCCTAGAATCCGGGTATGATCTAAAGAGACATTTGGATGACGATTCTTACCTGGATTCTTGCTGTTTTCTTGTTGTTTGATGCCCAAAAATGCAGATCTTCAATCCTTTGATCAATAAAGCCTCAAATCTTCACTTTCTCTCTACATACTCTCTCTAGAAAGTTGGTTGTTTGAGTTGCAAATGAGGATGAATATGGCTGATTTGTGTTTATATACCGGGTGTTCACGGGACCTTAAACTCGTCTAACACATAACCCGTAAGGTTAATTTTGTCCATAATCCATTTTTCCTCTTATTTATATTAATAACCCCTAACTACGCCCATTTTCATTAATTTGCTCGTTTCGACTTTTCCCGAGCGTTACATGCTTACTTGAGATGGCTACAACAGTCATTTTGAAAGGATAGAAGGGTATGAAGGAGTGTGGTGTTGATAGTGTGATCAAAATAAAAACAAGTGATTTGTTGAAAGATGATTTCAAGAAAATCAAGAGCCAAAGCTCTGATATCACTTGTTAGATTGGTGTTAGGGATTAACAAGACTTTTCTATTTGACCAGTAGTTAAAAAATGCGGAATCTAAGTTAACTACTTACTAAAAAACATAAATACTTTTATTAAAGATAAGTGCATAAGTTGTTCTTTCAAAGTATTCACTTGATTAATCAAAATCTGACTACAAAGAGTTACAATCAACAGATACACCAGTGGCTTAACAAACTTACCTTTACTATTCAAGTATGAGGGTTTTATACTATAAAATCTAAACAATAAGAATAAACTATTATATGTTCAGAATGTATAGCAAGACAGACAATCAGCACATCAGAGTTAGGCAGCTTTAGTACTATGTTGTATCCAAAAGGTAGAACACAGCAGCTGTCGGTGCAGACAGTCTTGTCTTGTGTACAGTTGACCAACAGCTCATGGAGTTCAGTGCTAATTAGCAGCGGTCGATAAGCAGCACATCAGTTAAGTGCTGATCGGCAGTGGTTCA
The DNA here is from genome assembly GCA_025506505.1 of Flaveria sonorensis. NCBI lineage: Eukaryota > Viridiplantae > Streptophyta > Magnoliopsida > Asterales > Asteraceae > Flaveria > Flaveria sonorensis. Next base: position 23,497,193 of record CM046423.1, on the reverse strand, counting down.
ATATATGCTGATTGATAGTCATTATATACTGATCGGCAGTTGATTTAGCACTTGGAAGAATAAAGTAGTCGACAGCCAGTGCTGAATTCTTGAGTTTTCGGTAGCTTCACCCTTTTCATGGATCAACAATAATTTTTTACAATACAAGGATATTAATCTGTGCTAGGGACTATACTTTTATAACTAAGCAGTGAGTCTAAAGCTTCAAGTCTTCATATTAACCGTTATTAGTGTCGGTCCAAGTGTGAAAGAGCAAACAATTTTGTATTTGGAGGCCTACGATCGCTTGTCTAAGGGGGTTTCACTAAAATAGCCATAACTTGTGCTAGAAGACTCTGTTTTGGGCATGCGACCAGTCAAAACGACCGTCGGATCAAGGAGTAAGTTTCTACAAAGCGCCATAGGTGGTTTGAGTCGTCGTTTCGGCCTAAAATAGATATTTTATGAGTTTTGTAACTTTTTATGTTATCTTTAGTTTTTGTTGGACTTTGTTTATAGCCAAGTTTTTGGCCCGTTTATGTTTTGCGGCCCATTCGAATTCTGTCATGCATTTTTTGTTCTTGTAAACATGGGGAGTTGATCAGTTTTAAAGTTTATGAAAATAATTTTCTCTATCACTGGTGTCTGTTAGTGCGTGAAATCCCTGATTATCGGCATTGTTTGAGAATCAAAGATAGTTAGAAGAATTGTTTCTGACATTCTTGGTGAATTAACAAGTACAATTGGTTATCTTTTTTTCCTGTCTAGACCAGTTACCTATAGAATAATCCTAATTGAACTCTTCTATCTCCTTGGTTGCTAGTAATCAACATGCATAAAATGCGTAATGCTCAAGAATTGATTTTAGTCAATATAAAGCTTGTAAGTTCATCTTAAAAGATGTAACAAATATGTTAATCAATCTAATGCATATATAACTCATTGAAAGTGACATAATCATATCGTAATTGTTTCCATACTTCTTAATGGTCATCCCTGGGGACTGACACTCATTTTCTTCCCCAATGTATGGCTTCTTTCCCTTATCCTAATCCAATTATCGTATGTACATTTACATGATAATGGTAGATGGTATATGTATATAATGAGAAAGCTGTTGTCATCAACCCTCATGTACCACATAAACCTAATAGCAAGATCCACCCAAGGAACCATATCATGTCATCAACCCTCATGTCATACGGGACTTACTAAAGTAAATAAGGCGAGCAATATACAATCAAAAAATAATAATTTAAAAGGTGGCGTACGATACGGGACTTACTAAAGTAAATAGGTGAGGTTAGCATTTACTCTATCTCAATTAGCAAAGTCGGACTTTTATATTCTTTTCTATTTCATTTGTTTCTTGGTTAAATAACTATACTAACCAACAAAATACGAAGTGTCAGTTTGCTCGACTGGTTTGTTCTTTATACCGTAGTGAAGGAATCCTCGATTCAAATCCGAGCAACAACTCATTTTCTTACTTTGTTTATTACCTAATTTCTACATACAAAATACTTAAGTTTATTCTTACTTTTCTTTTTCATAATTGACACTATATTAGCGTTTTCTTTGTTTCATACAACTATTACCTTAAAAAATAAAGGTTGGTTTCTCCTCTTAACTTTAAATTTTACACTTTTAACCCCTATAATTTCTAAAAAGTTTATAAAATGTCAGTTTGATCCGCTCCATTTTCAAAAGTTCTGGGTTCGCTCCATGTACATTTTTACTTACATAGAATAAATTCTTACGTTCTTTTTTTTTATGTATGTGTGAGTATACATTCGAATCCTTCTACGTTTTAATGCAAATTTTGTTCGGAAATGAACCGGTCAAATATAAAACACTTTAGTGCTTATATTTTTGTACGTTTTAAGTTGGTCAACATTTTGACGTAAATTATATTTGGAAACAAGTTGGGTCTGATATTATAAGTTTTCATTCGACGGTATGGATTCGAGTTACTCTATCTTATTGGAGGACTGTTAAAAAGGGACTTTGCACTTAGTTAACACACTTAGGAGGATCTTTAGGATCACTTAACAATTCAAGTGGGTAACTTAGAACTTTAACAGATGATACAATGCACAACATAAGTAAAGTAAGAGCAAGAACACAAGAAAATAATTTTCAAGGAAGTAGTATATTTCTTCTTCACTTCTATTACAAGTGTTTGCACTGATATGTGAATACAAGAACCTTTGACTCTTTATACTAAACCTACAACCGTCAATATGCAAAAAAACAGTTGGATGTGACTAATCTAGACAACAAGATCAGCCTAAAGTCAAAAGGCAGATTGCCTTTTGACTAGTGACTATGACAAGCCATAGCTTACTGACTTTCCTATTACAAAAAGACAAACAGGAAACAAATACAGAAACTTGCAGACAAAGACCTTATCTACTTTATCATAAAGCATGGAGGTTTCACCAACTTATGATAGTTGGTGAACCACCAGAGCATGCAGCGGACAGGAGGTTGCTTTATGATAAAGTTGATAGAAAAAGTGTATTTTCTCTCTCTTCTAAAGTAATCAGTCTTATCTTTATTCAGCTTTGGAAGACTTTGTCTTGAGAGCTTCAAAAGACTTCATTTTTAACCTTCAAAAGAGTTGAGTCTTTGGCTTCGGAAGACTTGACACTTAGTGTAAAGTTTCCTCAGTAGTTTCTTCTGAACATTGGCTTCGGAAGATTTTACACTTAGCATTTTTCTTGAGTGTGTAAAACTTCCGAAGCTAGTTCTTCTTTGTTCCTTAGTGCATGTTGAAAGACCTGGTTGTTTTGGCATCTTTTGATTGATCCTTTGGTTGCATCTGCCTCTTAACCTCAGAGGTTCCTACAAACTCCCCCTAGGCTGATGCTACCAAAACAGAGAGGTCTTCAGATTGGGATAGTCCACATGAGAATCTTCAGAACTCCTTTCTTCATCAGTAGATCAGGATTCTTCAGACTCATGAAGTACCTTCTCATGTCATAGAGATCATGCAGAGGGAGTTCAAGCATGTCACTAATGAAGAAAATATGTTGTTCTCCCTTATCTCTAGTGACATACCATTTATCTGGGTTTTCATTGAATGCCCAAGATAATAGTGGTCTTCCAACAGAGAGAGGCTCTACTATGATAGGAGTTAGTTTAGAGCCCTCTTCATGCACTTCCTCAGGATGTTCTGACTCATCCTGAGGTTGGGAGGAGGATGCCTTTCTTGTTTTCTTCTTTGAAGATCTTCTTCTGGCCATCCTCTTTCTTCTCCCAGATGATTTTGACTAAGAGGGTTGGTTTTCTCTACCAGGTTCTTCAGTGGATTCCCTCTCAGTTGGGATCTCCTCTCTCGAGGGTTTAGAAGGAGAGGGAGGAGAACCCTGCTGTGGGTCAGAAGTTGAAGTTGGCTGTTGTGTAGCTTTAGGTGCAGATGGTGTTGTCTCTGTAGGTTCCACCTTTACCTCAACTTCAGGTTGAGTTTGACTTGATGATGAATGAAGATCCATAAGCTCTCCCCTTTTAATCTTTTGCTTGATCATCCTTATGAGCTCATCCATTGTAGATAGAGACATGGGACCAAGCCTCCTTCCGGAGAACCCATACAGCTTCAAGAAGCTCATCATCTTCTGCCTATCTGCAGACTTTTTCAGACTTTTCTGGATGATGGCTCTTGATTTAGCAGTCTCTTCCCTTTGCCTCTTTCTAGCAGCTTGTTTTTCTCTTTTAGCTCTCTCTTCTAGCTGCTTGTTATATTCAAATAAGATGTAGTCATATGGCAAGGGAAGACGTGCTGGTGCCTGATAGAGACCTGTGGCACTCAAGTAGTTGATCATCTTTAATCTTTCTTCTTCATTAACTACTTGAGGTTGTTCAGCAGCCACAGTCTCTTCCTTAGAACTTTCCAGAACTGGGGAGAGAATAGGAATATCCTTATAAAGCCTTTTCCTCCTTAATTCTTCTTTGTGTTTGAGGTTTAGGGCTGCATCCTCAGCTTCCTTTCTCTCCTTTGATAGCTCTATGTCTATCAGTTCATTTAACTCACCCAAGGGGAGAGAGATGAGTTCATCAACATTGTAGTTCTTGGTCCCCAGATAAATGAGTCTGGCTACCCTTAGTTCATCTTCTTGATTATTTAGAATAGGGGCAGCCTGATTGCAGCTTGCGTAAATCCTGGGGAACCACTAGAACTCTCTCCCCTTAGCTTCCTCTTCCTCTCTCTTTTTTCTTCTTCAATCTCCTCAGCAGTGAGTTTTCTTTTGCCTTTGTCTGCCACAGGCTGAGGAGAGCTTTGGCCTTCATTGCTTGGTTCAGCAGACAAGCTCTGGCCAGAGAGAGGTTGTGATGCACCATCACCAGCTGGTGCCTCACTAAGGGTATGGGGTGCTGGAGGAGATGTTGTCTCAAGGTTCACAGTTTCAGCCTCTGGGCCTTCAGTCAAGGCTTTCCCTTTGAAGCTAATCTTAGGGTCCACCTCAACATCCAGTTGACCAAAGGCTTCCACTGCTAGCCTCTGTCTATATAGTGCTGATCTCCTTTTGAATTCTTCCAGCACCCAATCTTGAATTTTACTGGCTAGTCTGGCAGCTTGTCTGTTATTGCTTGGGTTGACAAGTGCCAGATCTACCAGATTTATGCCTTCATAGAAACTCAGGTTTGAAATGTTTAAGATTTCTAGTTGACCCTGAGCTCTAGAGAGTACAAGAGCTTTCCTTTCACTATCATACCCCCAACCCCAGATTGGGTTCTCAGAAGGGACATTGCTCTTGGTATTCCCTCCTCAAACAGTTGTTGTATTAACAGATGTAGATCACTGTCTAGAGGAAGTTGCTGAGTATGGACAACTGCAAGAGAGGATGGTGAGTCCTCTATGTCCGTACTCTGCGAGGAACTTCCAGGTTCTGTGATTGTTAGGATTTTCTCCCCCTTTTTGGTAGCATCACCCTCTTGCATAGGTGAGCTGGGAGATTGATCCATGACATCCACAGGTTCTTGTGGACCTGGATGAGTTGATCTCATTGGTATCTCAGCAAGCTTACCCTTGAGATCGGTGATCTCAAGTTGCTGGTCATTGACCCTTTTCTGCAAGATAGTCACCTGAGATTCCAGGTGAGCTATCTTTGACACAAAGTAGGTGCACATGTTTGAAAGTTTGTGCACCTTTTGTTTTTGACTCCCCTCATCTTCAGATGAAGAATCATAGGGGGGTGAGAGGATTGGACCTGAGTCTTCTCCCTCATCACCAGCATAGGTTTGTTGGCTGCCGGATTTCCCCTGCCCAATGACATCTTCAAGAGAAGTGTCAAGAGGCTGGGTTGCCATGGTAGAGGTCCTAGTGATGTTATCACTGGCAACAGTGATAGCCTCTACCACATGGATCTCCTGGACAATCTGATGGATCTCCTTAGTTTGGGGCGTCTGATATGGGCTAGAGATGGGTGAGGCAGGAGCACTCATCACTCCTTGAGTGTGGGAAGAGAGGAGAGACTCTTGGTACTCACTGAAACCCAAATCTTCATCAGAGTAAAAGTCAAGGCTAGGAAGTGGTTGATTTAAATCAGGAGGCAACGGATGGTAACTTTCCCTTGAAGGTTGATCACTTGAGTGTTGAGACTTAAAGTGATGGCTTAAGGCTGTTTGAGAGGGTGTGAGCTCATTAGGCTGAGCATGAGGAACCTCAGCACTGATAGTTGCAAAGATGGGAGTGGTTTGCTCCTCAGGGGAAGTGGGAGCTCTAGTGTCCACTTTCTCCTGTGTAGGTTGTGATATGGGGTCCTGCACATGCTCAATAGCAGGTGCAGGGGTTCGTTTGGATTTTCTGGTGTAAGTGATGGTAATGTTGGGCCTTGATGGTGGTTGAGAAGTAGAGGGTGTTGGTTCATCATTAGCTGGTGCTGCTAGGATGTCACCCTAAGCAATGAGCTTAAACATTTTTGGGACAAGGGCTGTTTCTACCCTTGAGATCCCAACATTTGGCTTTTTCAATATTTTGAAAATGCTGGGCCTCATATGTGCAAGTTTAAGAACATTACCTGTTCCCTTCAACTGTGGTCCCATTTCACAGTTGAGAATGTGTTGAACAAACTGGGGAAACATGTAATATTCTAGGGAGTCCAAATTTGCAAGTAAATTTGTGAAAACAAACTGAGAATACCTGAATTTGACCCCTTGAACCATCCCATGGACAATGAAGGAGAGGTCTTCTGGAATCTGGTCCCATCCTCCATGTTTGTTAGACAAGCTGTGGATGACAACATGGAGGAGGTACTTCCACTGGTATGAGACCTTCCCCTTCCTGAAGGTCTTGACTGTGAAGTCACCTTCATATCCCATCTGCTCAAAGGAATGGTTGACAGCAGCTTTTGGGAAGGACATTTCACCTTCTTCATCATCCAGCTGAAGATGGGTGTTAATGATGGCTGGAGTGATGAACAGTGTCCTCCCCTGCACTGTGGCAGACAGTGCCTTCTCCCCGTCCATGGTAACCTCTTGACAGGTCCGCCAGAACTCAAGCAATTGATCCTCATAGAGAGGAGGATCGATTGTAAGGGAGGTGTAGTAATGAGACAAAGAAAGAAACCTACAAACGTCTGAGAAGCTTGGATCCTTCTCAGGGTCTAACAGAGCAACTTGGTTGTGTTGCCTATGCAGGTGCATGGAGAAATCTGGGTCGTTACGACGATCAGGGTTGGCCATTTGGAAGCTTTGTAGAGAAGGAAGGTAGAAGAAGATGAAATTTAGGGGTAAGTTAGGTTAAAGATCAATGAGAGAGGTGAAAGGAAAGAGAACCGTTTTGAAAGATATACACTGGATTTGAGACAAAGTTAATTGAAATGATAAACTTTGAAATCCAGCTGTGGGTCCTACTTTCAAAAAGCACCCAAAAAGTTAGTTTTCTTGGAAGTAGAAAATAACTTCCGAAGACAATTGTGGCGTCGGGAGATTTGAAACAAAGCTTCCGAAGGTAAATTATGCTTCGGAAGATATCCCCAAGAATTTTGAGGAATTTGACTTCGGAAGAAATGAGTAAGTCTTCCGAGACTAAATTGCTTTCGGGAGAAATTTGTTCTTAAAATTCATTAAATTGTTTATAAGAGACTTAAGCTTCGGAAGATACTTCAAGAATTTCTTCCGAAGGTAAATCTTAGATAAACAAGTTGAAGGAATTTTTAGGACATAAATTTCTTCCGAAGGCAATTTCACTTCTTCCAAAAGTAAAATTTTTATTATCATTCTAAGGAATATCAGTTTAAAATTTTATTTTCTTCCAAAGAGAACTGGGCTTATGAGGTGAGTTAATAGACCACTTAGGACACATAATTTTTTAGGAGAAAATTTTGATTAAGTTATTTCAGAAAATCTATTCAAAGTTAATCATCCCAATAGCTGATACAAGATATTTAAATCTCTGTTCGTCAAAAGCCTTTGTGAACAGATCAGCATATTGTTCATTTGTGTTAACTTTGATTAGTTTTATCAAGCCCTTTTCAAAGTTATCCCTAATCAAATGATACCTGATGTTGATGTGTTTGGTCCTTGAGTGCTGCACAGGATTCTCTGTAATAGAGATAGCACTGTTGTTGTCTATGTGGATGGGAGTCTCCTTGAAGTTGAATCCATAGTCAAGCATCTGATTCTGAATCCAAAGCACTTGAGCACAGCAGCTTGCAGCAGCAATGTATTCAGCTTCAGCAGTTGATGCAGACACACAGGATTGTTTCTTGCATTGCCAGGAGACTATCCTTCCACCAAGAAATTGACATCCCCCAGAGGTTGACTTTGCAGTCATATTGCAACCACCATAATCACTGTCTGTATATGCATACAAACTAAAGTCAGAATTCTTTGGATACCAAAGGCCTAAGTTTGGAGCACCTTTGAGATACCTAAGAATCCTTTTGACAGTGATAAGGTGTGACATCTTGGGGTTGGCTTGATATCTGGCACATATGCATGTAGCAAACATAATATCAGGCCTGCTAGCAGTAAGGTACATGAGTGACCCAATCATGGCCCTGTAGAGATGTTCATCAACAGACTCTCCCTCAAGATCAGGACCAAGGGAGTGATTTCTGGCTATGGGTGTCTTTGCAACCTTACAGTCAGTCATCTTGAATCTTGTGAGTATGTCCTGAACATACTTTGACTGACTTATGAAGATGCCATCTTCAACTTGCTTCACTTGAATACCCAGAAAGAAATTTAGTTCCCCCATGGCACTCATTTCAAATCTGTTCTTCATCAGCATCTCAAAGTCTGTACAGAGCTTTAGATTAGTTGAACCAAAGATGATGTCATCTACATATATCTGAACTAGCAATATGTAATTTCCTGTATCTTTGATGAAGAGAGTCCCATCAATAGTACCTCTTTTGTATCCATGCTGACAGAGGTATGTTGATAGTGTATCATACCACTTTCTTGGAGCCTGATGTAGCCCATATAGAGCTTTATCAAGCTTGCAGACATAATCAGGATGATCTGGGTCTGCAAAGCTAGGTGGTTGTCTAATATAGACTTCATCAATCACCCCATAGAGAAAGGCACACTTCACATCAAGCTGGTAGACCTTGAAGTCCTTAGATGCAGTATAAGCCAGAAATATTCTTACAACTTCGAGTCTAGCTACTGGAGCAAAGACATCAGTGTAATCAATTCCTTCTTCTTGAGTGTATCCTTGGACAACTAGTCTTGCCTTGTTCTTGATGATAATCCCTCTATCATCATTCTTATTCCTAAAAACCCACTTGGTACCTATAACAGTCATCCCTTGAGGAAGAGGGCATAAGTTCCAAACCTTCTGTCTTTTGATTTGAAGCAATTCTTCTTTCATTGCTTCAATCCAGCTTCCATCCTTTAGAGCCTCATCAACTTTCTTTGGCTCAATTTGGGATAAGAAACAAGAATGTAGACAAACATGACTGTCATGAGTTTGTGCTCTTGTTCTCACCCCTGAGTCAACATTTCCAATGATATTTGTGGTGGGATGTGACTTGTGGATCCTAAGTTGAGGGATCACAGCAAGTTGGTTGGACAGATCAAGATTAGAGAAACTTTGATCTGGCAAAGAAGAGTCCCCTACCACATCAGCACACTTATCAAAAGAAACTTGATCCAATGAGTGTGTGACATCATTGATGTTGTCTTCAATGGAGTGGTTACCAGCATCAAGAAATTCTTGATCACTGTCACCACCATCAATTCCTCCTGCATTGGAGGTTCCTTCACCTGAATTCTAAGCCTCTGAACTGGACTTTGAGGGTAATTTAGTTGAATTAGTAGTATTTGTCATGCTTGTGCTGATTGGAGCCTCAATGACAGGGTTAGTCACCATTGGAGCTGAAGTAGTCTTCTTGTTTGGTCTTCTCAGCTCAAATCTTGGGTCAGGATCCTCTGTTGACCTGTTATTCATAGATCCTGAAACATTCTCACAAGATTTGTTAAAACAGTTGGTAACTAAATCAAGATCAAATAGCCAATCCGGACCAGAACCTTTCACACAGGGTGTGTGTTCATTGAAAGTCACATTGGCTGACTCCTCAATGATTCTAGTTCTGATATTGTATACTCTATAAGCCTTGGCTTGAGAGGAGTATCCAACAAAGTGTCCATCATCTGATTTCTCAGCAAATTTAGCTATTTGATCTTTGGTATTCAAGATGGTGCAAGGACATCCAAATGTTCTGAGAAAACCAATAAATGGTCTCCTTTTGTGCCACAGTTCATAAGGAGTCTTACCATGTGTCTTAACTACTAAAACTCTATTCTGCACATAGCAGGCTGTGTTGACAGCCTCTGCCCAGAAGGTGATGGGCAGCTTAGAGTCAGACAACATAGTTCTTGCAGCTTCAATAAGTGTCCTGTTTCTCCTTTCAGCAACACCATTTTGCTGAGGAGTCCTGGGAGCACTATATTGTCTTGAAATACCCTTCTCATCACAAAATGTATCAAGGATTTGGTTTTTAAATTCGGTTCCCTGATCACATCTTATGATTTTGACCTTGTGATCAGATTGATTCTCAATTTTCAGAATGAAATTCTTCAAGATTTCAGAGGTTTCATCCTTAGTTCTAAGGAAAAACACCCAAGTGAATCTTGTGAAATCATCTGTGATCACTAAACAGTATGAGGTCCTTCCTAGACTCATTACACTGGTGGGGCCAAATAGATCCATATGTAACAAGTGTAGGGGAGTAGTGATAGAGTTCATTTCCTTTGGCTTGTGAGACACTTTGTGTTGCTTCCCTTTCAGGCATGCAACACAGTGGTCATCACTTATAAACTCTTTCTTTGGTATTCCAGTTACCAAATCATTCTTAATCAGTTTATTCATGTTTTTAAAGTTTACATGGCACATTCTCTTATGCCAAAGAAAAGACTCATCACTATTTGCTTTAGATAGAAAGCAAGAAACCTCTCCAGATGGAGATGCTTCCTGCAAGTCCATCTTGTACATGTTTCCTTTCCTGGGGGCTCTAAGCAAAATATGCTCAGGAGGAATGTCAACCCCAGGCTTGAGAACAATGCACTCATGCTCAGTAAAGAGCATATGATGTTTTTGGTCACAAAATTAGGACACACTCAGAAGATTGTATCCAAGCTCTTTGACAAAGTTTACCTTCTCAATACTGAGCTTACCATTTGTAACCTTGCCCCTACCAGTAATGTACCCTCCTGCATCTTCCCCAAAAGCAACTGGTCCTCCATTAATTCTTTCAAAGTTTCGAAGCAAGGACTCATTGCCAGTCATGTGCCTGGAGCAACCACTATCAACAATCCAGATATTTTTGTTGGTCTTTAGCTGTCCCTGCACAAAAGAGATGATTTAGTTACATTTGAAAACCCAAGCCTCATTGGTCTTGGGCTTATTAGAATGAGTTAAAGGTAATAAAACAGTAATAGATCCTATGTTTAGGTTTTGGGATCATTTGCTGTTTCTGATGATGAACTTTTAGCCACATGGTCTTCCTTCATCTTCCACACAACCTTTGAAAGATTGGGCTTGACCTTCAATGCTTCGGAAGCTTTTGTGGCTTCGAAAGCTTTGGAGACCGATCCTTCGGAAGATCTTGCTTTCACTGTAGTAGGCCTCAGTACTTCGGAAGCATTCCTTTCTTCCGAGACCAATTTTCCTTCCGAAGGCAATGGTTCATTTGCCTTTTTCTTCATTTTGGAGCTTCCAAAGGAAACAAATTTTCCTTCCGAAGCTGTTTGTTTCTTCTTCCTCTCAGAAGTTTTCTTCTTGATCATGTGGATAGTGCCCTTTAGATTGTATTAACAATCCTTAGCCAGATGTGAGTACTACCACACATAACACAGTCTATATCTTTTCTTCTGAGAGCCTTCTTTTCCAAAGAAGACTGAGCTTGAACACTTTCCTTTTCCTCTTTCACCTTTTCAGATGATGCAACAGGCTTTTTAGGGTGAAGCTTGCTTTTAGAAATAGATAGTTCAGGCTGTGTAGCAGTGACACACAGTTGATCATTCTTCTTGTTGTTGCTGGAGTGATTTGAAACTGAAGTAGAACTCTTGGTACTAGAATTCTTGGCAGGATCTTTAGCTTTTATCACCTTGAACCCTGCAGAGACAAATACTTGTTTCTGTTTGGGATCAAAGGTGGTCTTGACCTCTTGAGCTTTTCTTGATCTTCTCTTTGCTCTTCTGATCAAGTTCTTCCTTTTGGTTTTGCTCAAACCAGCTTCTTTTTCCTCCTTAGGAGCATGGTGACCCTTTTTGGATTTACTCTCTTCACTCACCTCAGAGTCATCCCTCACCTTCTCCTCTTCATCCTCTTCATCACTGGGGTCTATGGATGGAAGCTCATCTTGACCAGTTCCACACCTTGGAGATCTAACAGATAGTAGAGAGTGTGGAGGAGCTATCTCACTAGATCCCAGTCCCTGCTTGTTCTGATAACACACTTTTGCATGCAGAGATGAGGATATCATGTTCTTGAAGGTTTCTCTTCAAGAACACATTTTTCTGCCCTGGCTTTGCTGATCACAAGCTCAGCCTGGCATTCAGTCAACTTGGTAATGAGATCCTTAATTTGAGTCCTGTAATTTGTTTGCTCATGTTTAAGAGTTGAAACTGTTTTCTCTAGATCTTCTATTTTAAGTTTATAGTCATTTTCAGCCCTTTTAAAATCAGCTTTTAAAATATTCAAAGACTCAATATCAGATCTCATTTCCAAGTTGTAGGACCTGTATCTATTTACTTTAGCAATACATTCAGGAGAGCAAAGATGTTCAAGTACCTTGGCTTCATCGTGGTCAGCCATGAGTGCTTGGTTTGGAGATGCATCTTCAGCTTGAAAGCTCCAGTCAAAGCCTCCTTCTTCAACAGCAACTGCGGCTTGCTGTCTTGGCTTCTCATTCTGGTTCCCTCCTTCAGTGTAGTTTGGCCTGGATGAAGCTTGGCCACCATTTGACTTAGGTGCCTTGCATTCTCTAGCAAAGTGTCCCATCTGGTTACAGTTGTAACACTTGACTTTGCTCTTGTCCAGTCCAAACTTGCCACTGGCAGCATTGCTAGGAAACCTTCTTCCAGTCCTCTTGTAGAACTTCTGGGCTCTGTGAGTAAGAAGAGCCATTTGCTGGACTATCTCCATGTACTCCAGATCATCTGGATGGATGCAGTCCAGGTCTTCAAGAGTGAAAAGAAAGTTGCCTGTACTTTCATCAGTGGAGACAAAAGCTTGAGAAGAACTTGTCTCTTGGAAGGGACTTCCTTGGATGTAGCTCTCTCTGGGTGTCTCAGGGAAGGTGATGAAAGGACCCTTTTGTGAAGTCTCAGGGTAGCAGATGAGATGATGCTGTGGTTCTCTGCTATCCCTTTCAACCACATGAAGGGCTGAACTCTGGTGAGTGTTGGAGCTACCAGATGAATTTTGCATATTCATCTCCATCTGGTATCCACTGAGTATCCCATACAACTCAGTGAGAGTAAGGGTCTTGAGGTTTTCAGTCCTCTTAATGACCACACAGTAGTGTGTCCATTGTCTTGGAAGAGAGGACATGAACTTCCTAACAATATCCCTGTTCTCAATAGTTACCCCAACATCAGCCAGAGTATCCACAATCTCAACATACCTGAAGTATTGTTGAGTCATGGTTTCACCTGTCTTGAAGGTGAAATTTTCAAACTGCTGCTTCAGGAGATCCTTCTTGTTCTCCTTGGCTTCATTTGAACCCTCATACATCAGTTTCAGTGCATCCCATAGCTGTTTAGCGGTCTTGCACTTCTTGAAACCTCTGTAGATGGAGTTTGGAAGAGCAGTTTGGAGGGTGTCATGGCTTTCTGATCAATGTCAATTCTTTTCCAGTCTTCATCAGAAAAGTCAGCCCTCTCCTTTGGTATCATGCCACCACCAGCAGCAGCTGAAGAGGTGCATGGTACATGAGGTCCATCTACAACAGACTCCCACATCCTGGAATCTTGAGACTTGATAAAGCCTTCCATTCTTTGACACCAAGTGTCAAAATCCTCAGGAGTGATCAGTGGGGACTTTGTCATTGTTCTAGTTTCCATATCAGCTTTGGAGATAACTGCCATTTGAAGAGTTAAGTGATGTGTGTTACTAAGAGGTTTTGAAGATGGTGAGATCTTGCAAACAAGAGCTTGGAATGCTCTGATACCAAATGCAGGACCGTTAAAAGGGGACTTTGCACTTAGTTAACACACTTAGGAGGATATTTAGGATCACTTAACAATTCAAGTGGGGAACTTAGAACTTTAACAGATGATACAATGCACAACACAAGTAAAGTAAGAGCAAGAACACAAGAAAATAATTTTCAAGGTAGTAGTTTGCTTCTTCAGTTCTATTACAAGTGTTTGCACTGATATGTGAAATACAAAAACCTTTGACTCTTTATACTAAACCTACAACCGTCAATATACAAAAAGACAGTTGGATGTGACTAATCTAGACAACAAGATCAGCCTAAAGTCAAAAGGCAGATTGCCTTTTGACTAGTGACTATGACAAGCCATAGCTCACTGACTTTCCTATTACAAAAAGCCAACCAGGAAACAAATACAGAAACTTACAGACAAAGACCTTATCTATTTTATCATAAAGCATGGAGATTTCACCAACTTATGATAGTTGGTGAACCACCAGAGCATGCAGCGGACAGGAGGTTGCTTTATGATAAAGTTAACAGAAAAAGTTTATTTTCTCTCTCTTCTAAAGTAATCACTCTTATCTTTATTCAGTTTCGGAGGACTTTGTTATGAGAGCTTCGAAAGACTTCATTTTTAACCTTCGGAAGAGTTGAGTCTTTGGCTTCGGAAGACTTGACACTTAGTGTAAAGTTTCCTCGGTAATTTCTTCTGAACATTGGCTTCGGAAGATTTTACACTTAGCATTTTTCTTGAGTATGTAAAACTTCCGAAGCTAGTTCTTCTTTGTTCCTTAGTGCATGTTGGAAGACCTGGTTGTTTTTGCATCTTTTGATTGATCATTTGGTTGCATCAGCCTCTTAACCTCAGAGGTTCCTACACTTATGATATAAATTTAGTTTCGAAATGGGTCGAGGCGATTATAGTCTATACTTTACCACGTCACATACATCGCCATAGCACGTGCTTATTTTTATGTACGTTTTGAGTTGACCTACGTTTCGTCGTAATTTATTTCGAAAACGAGTCTGGTCAATTGTAACCTATGCTTTATAATGCCGCGCACGCCCCCCCCCCCCCCCCCCCCCCCCAAAGCGCGACTGCGGGTAAAAAACACTAATTGGTTTTAGTGTTCAAAATAAATCTAATGGGTTTATTGGGCCGTCCTTAAGTTTTGAAATGTTTTTAAAGATTAAAAGTATAATAAAACAGTAGGTTTGCCGTTGTAATAGTGTGAAAATAATAGTTGACCTATTTAGGGTTCAAAACCTAATAAAATGTGGTATTGGACCGGGTCAAGCTAATACACAAGTTTGTCATCTAAAATGGGTTCAACTTCAAGTGCCAAACTGGTTTTGAAAAGTAAATATCATTAAAATATGTTTAGGAAATGTTTCGTTTTGAAAATTGGCTATTTAACGAAAATAGTCAAAATTGGTTATTAGGTCTGGTGAGGCTGGCCTATTTCACTAGCTTACTATCCAATATGGCAGTTTAAAATAGTTTAATCAATCCAGAATACTTGAAATAGGTTTATAAAATGTTTGGGTTTGGTTTAAGCTTAAGGTTGGGTTCGAAATAGCAAATAGGCTGTTCTTGGGCCCATTCGGACGGGGCAGAAATTCAGTTGGTTTCATCCTACTAAGCATAGCAAATATTATAAGTATAACGACATAAATCATGTACTTGATAAGATAATACGGGTTAATATACCTTAATTTGGTAAAACGGTTTAGGTTGCACCTTGTAGCATGCTAAGTATTCCTATTCTCAGATCACTTTGTAAATGAATATATGTGTCAATATAAAGAAAACAATCTTCAAACACGAGGTGGTGGGGATATAGGTGAAGGGACTAAACCATCGAGGCTAACCATAAATTAGTTTGTATTTATGTTTGTGAGTATTAATAAACGTGTAAAAAAAGAGAGTCGTCACACATAGGGGACCATTCGAGCTTAAAGAGAGTTGTATCACAAGCTCAATCAACAATCAGTTACTCTAGACCACTTATTGCATTTTTATTTTATACATACATGTCAAACGAAATAATAAACCCTTCCAAACAGTAAAAAAGAGAAGAAGACATATATCAAATATTGAATAGGATATGATATAACCCTTTCAAAATGCACCCTAAAAAGGTTTTATAAGTTGAACGAACCCGAAAGAATTTGAACAAACTGAATGCCTCGAGCAAATGACCATCAACCCTCCACCCACCCACCTTCACAACTACTTATGTGATCATGTACCAAACGTGGTGCTCAACCATCCATCATCACCAAAAACTTAGCCTCCCCACCATCCTTTCTGTTTCAAGTCTCTCAATCCGTTTTCATGTCAGCACCACCACATCCGCCATCAGATAATGTCTTCGCTACCACCACCACCACCGTTGCTGCCGCCACCGATGTTCCCCTTACCACAAAGAGAAACTGGTGGCTGAGAATGGCGGTACACACTCTCTGTGTCCTCTTTGGCCAAACCACCGCTACACTACTAGGAAGGCTATACTACAACAAAGGCGGACAAAGCGTTTGGTTGACATCGCTAGCCGAAACCATCGGCTTCCCCATCCTCATCCCTTTTCATCTTTACTTCAAACCATTAACATATCATCAATCAACACCTTCAAACCCACCTTCCCTGTCGATCCTTGCAGCGATCTACATCGCTCTAGGAGCATTGCAGTCGGTAACCAGTATACTGTACTCGGTTGGACTGTTCTACCTTCCCCTCTCCACATTTTCACTCGTTTGCACAACACAGCTAGCTTTCAACGCTTTCTTCGCGTTCTTTCTCAACGCGCAGAAGCTGACCCCTTTGATCGTAAACTCGCTAGTCCTTCTGACGATATCCACGGTTCTACTTGTTCTCCAAAGCGATTCGGAGGAAAATCAAGTGGGTGTGTCACGAGAAAAGTATTTAAAGTTGGGATTTGCATGCACGGTGGTTGCATCTGCTCTCTATTCATTGGGTCTTTCCCTTACACAACTATCGTTTCAGAAAGTGTTAAAAGGTGAAACTTTCAGTATGGTGTTGAACATGATAATCTACCAGTCGTTAGTCGCATCGACTGTGACAATCATCGCGCTGTTTGTTAGCGGTCAATGGAACAATTTGCAAGGAGACATGGTGAATTTTGAGTTGGGGAAGATAATGTACATTATCATCATCATGTGCACTGCGATTTCGTGGCAAATTGCTACTATTGGCGGGGTTGGTTTGATCTTTGAGGTGTCGTCGTTGTTTTCTAATGTGATCAGTACTTTGGCCCTCCCGATTATCCCGATTTTAGCGGTGATTATATTCCGTGAAAACATGAATGGAATGAAGGTGATTGCGACTGTTTTAGCTATTTGGGGGTTTGCTTCTTATGTGTATCAGCATTATCTTGATGAATGTGACTCCAGAAAGAGGAATGAAGTTGTAGATGAGGTTTCTGAAACTTGATCAGTCATTAGAGAATTGAACGGTTATAATCAAAAGCAAGTATTTGTGACGTTAGTATTGGCTCAATCAACCTCAAAGTTTCGTGTGTAGTTGCCGTATCATTTTTATAATGGATTGAAACAGACCAAGTCGTGAATACTCTTTTGCCTTTTTAATAACATAGGGTTAGGTTTTTTTTTTTTTCAAAATTCAATATGTTATATGAACTTTAAGAACCAATCTTAACAATTTATTATTTTCAATCTTAAATTTTAAAAATTAATTAAAAAAGTATAATGGTAAAATGTTAAAATGTTAAATATTCTCTCTCAAATTAAATAAATATATAATTTATATATTCTCTCTTTTTTTTTTATCTCTCATCTCTCCCCTCTTATATATTTTTATGTTGAGTTAAATGTGTTTACGTCCCTGAGATTTTATAAAAAATATCATATGAATCTAAAAGATTAAAATGTTATCATTTGCATCCAAAGGTTTCACTAAAATTACCATTTGAATCCATTTGATTATACTAACTAACACAGTTAATTTTTTCCGTTAAGTTTCCAACATGAGAGTTATTTTAATAGAAAAAATTTCAAAATAAAAAACCAACTCATGTGAGGGTTTTTATATGTTTAGTCTCTTTTGATAATTACAGTTATAATTTGACTTTATGATAGTAGTTTATTGTTTTGTCTTGTTAATGTATTTTGATTTAGTAATCATGTTACTTTTCCCCATTTTATTAAACATGGATTTTTTTGGTTTAAAGCTTAATTATGGTTACGATTATTGATTTTTATGATTATTATTAATGTGCAGTTAATGCTATATTATTAATTGTTTTTATACTTTTATGATAATCTGTCTTTTATGGTAATAATTTATATTATATGATTTGTTTGTTTATATATATATATATATATATATATATATATATATATTTGTATATTTTCTAAAGTTAGAAATGAATTACTTTTACTTAGTTATACTTTTATTTCATTTTATATAATATGATGTTTAGAGATGTCTTTTTTGATAAAATGAAAAAAATGCTGACCAATTATTTCTGGTAAATTAAAATCGCAATGGTGATTAGCAAAGTAGACTGAACGCCTAAAATTTATCATGTAGAGTTGATTTTTTATTTTGTAATTCTTTTGACTAAAATACCTCTAGTTTAGGAAACTTAATGGAAAAACTTAATGATGTTAATTAGGAGTAGTTAAATGGATTTAAATGACAATTTTTGTGAAACTTTTGGATGTAAATGGCAAAAATTTAAACTTTTGGATTCAAATGATAATTTATATAAAACCTCAGGGATGTAAAATACATTTAACTCTTTTATGTTTCTATAATTCTATAAACCATCAAATTGATCCTGAATATAATTGTTAATTTTTTTAAAGCTAGTTAAAGATCAAACTAATTAAATGTCGTCTTTTTAAACATATGTAAATGTTTTACATTATGTAAGCATACTATTTACACATATATTTTTAAACATCAATTTCATAAAAAACGAACTTCTTGGTGTGTATATATATATATATATATATATATATATATATATATATATATGTGTGTGTGTGTGTGTGTGTTAATCGTCGTACTGATAGTTATATTTTTAAAAGTAATCTATTTACGTATATGTAAAATTTTCATACTAATTGTTTTTTTTTCAAACGGAACGTCTATTTACATGTCTTAATATGTAAAGTTATCTCACGTTTACGTATGTATGTTTTTTAGATATATATAAATCTTAATACTGGTAGTTAATAATTTTTCAAAGATCATCTTTTTACATATATGTAAATTTACGAGTTCTGAAATGATTCTGACCCTAATAATATCATAATATGATAAATAATTAATTAACTAGCATCTGCAACCTCGACGTGCGTTGTGCGTCTTAAATACAGTAACCAAGGCTCAGACAAATGCACATGTTCATAATATTACATTTAGATCATCATAGCCATAACACTTGATTGTTAGAAGGTGGCTCACTATCGAGGTCGGGTTGCGGATGCATACCAAAAACGGGTGCCAAGCCAGGGCAACCAACGATAGTTACGTGGTATCATCACGGCAAGTGAACAACCAGAACAAAGGGTCTCAAATGGGAAAACCCTCATCACAACCACACCACCAACTTTAACCTTCAAACCAACATCTTGGAAGAGGTAAACCATCGACAGAAGGCTCAGATGAACAAATGTCCATAATCATCGACTTTAGCAAAGAACACTTTCACCAAGATTGCAACAAAGTGGGGTAAACCACCGTCTTAGAAGAGCTAAAGCTTAACATCATCAATGTGGCTAAGAAACTGTAAGGTTTATACTTAAAGGTTGATTCTACCAAAGCATCCAAAGAGCTCCCAGCATGCATGCATGAAGTACAGAGCAAAAGTTACTTCGAAAGTTTTACACCACTCAAAGGAAATAAGCTAAGTGTAAAATCTTCCGAAGCCAAATGACAAAATCTTCTGAAGCGAAATATGAAGTCTTCAGAGGCTTCAAAGACAAAGTCCATGCTTTTGTCAACTATAGATTATGGTCATTGGTCTGTAACTTTCTACTTTTGTACATTATATCCTTTTTGTAATAGATTAGGATATGAGCTATGGCATGTCATAGTCATTAGTCAAAAAGCAATCTGTCTTTTGACTCTACATTGATCTTGTTGCCTAGATTAGTGCATCCAGCTGGCTTTCAAAGTATGATTGGCTGTAGGATGTAGTATAAAGTGTCTCATGTACTTGTCTCTTTATGCATACTTTGTAACACTTGTAAAAACTTAAAAGCAATATACATCATTCTTGAAAACCATATTTGAGTGTTCTTGTTCTTTTGCTTGTGTTCTTTGTATCATCTAACCGGTTCCCTATTTGATTTGCTAAGTGTTTCATATCTCTCCACCTTGTGAAACTGTTACATTGACCACCCTTCGCCGGTCCTGCAATTAGTATCAAAGCATTTCAGGCTCTTTCTAAAGCTGATATGGAAACCCATACTATGACAAAGTCTCCACTGCTCACTCCTGATGACTTTGATACTTGGTGCCAACGTATGGAAGGTTTCATCAAGTCTCAAGACAGCAGGATGTGGAGATCTGTTGTCAAAGGACCTCACATCCCAAGCACCTCTTCAGCCACTGCCGGAGGTGGGATGATACCAAAGGAAATGGTTGAATACTCTAAAGAAGACTGGAAGAAGATTGATGTAGATCAGAAAGTGATAACTGCCTCCAAACTACTCTTCCTAACTCCATATATAGAGGCTTCAAGAAGTGCAAGACTGCTAAGCAGCTCTAGGATGCACTAAAGCTCATGTATGAGGGGTCTAAGGAAGCCAAAGAGAATAAGAAAGACCACATGAAGCAGTAGTTTGAGAACTTCACCTACAAGACAGGTGAAACCATGACTCAATAATACTTTAGGTATGTTAAGATTATGGACACTTTGATTGATGTTGGAGTAAAACTTGAGAATAGGGACATAGTGAGGAAGTTCATGTTCTCTTTTTCCAGACAATGGACTCACTATCATGGTTTTAAAAAACGGTTGAGGCGTGCGCCTCGAGGCGAGGTGCGCCTCGAGGCGAGGTACCCAGAAAACGAGTCTGAGGCGCCGCCTCAGTGGATTTTTTTGTACGTGTCCCTCATGCACCTGAGGCGTGAGCCTCATGGCGCCTCAAGGCGCCTTAGGGGTTTTTTCACTTTGTTTTTGATGTTTTAGACTTTTTGTGTCAGTTTCAAACATTCTATGTCTTTTTAATGTGTGTTTTTTGATGTTTTTGATGAATCTTATGATGAAATTAATCTGTATTTTATTTTTTATAAGATATATAATTTTTATATTAAATTTTTAATTCCGCCTCGGGCTTACGCCTCGGTTCGCCTCGAGGCTTACGCCTCATGAGGCAAAGGGAAAACGCCTCGAGGCTTGATTTCGTACTTTTAAACCTTGCTCACTATAGTGTGGCCATCAAGAGAACTAAGAACCTCTCTACCCTTACTCTCACAGAGCTGTATAGTATCCTTAGTGGCTACTAGATGGAGATGAACATGCAAAATCCATCAAGAAGCTCTTCCAACAATCAGCAGAGTTCAGCCCTTCATATGGTTGAAAGGGATAGCATAGAACCAGAACATCATCTTATATGCTTCCCTAAAAACTCACAAAAAGGGTCCTTTTATCACCTTCCCCGAGACACCAACGGAGAGCTACATCCAAGGAAGCCCATTCCAAGATACAAGCTCTGCACAAGCCTTTGTGTCTATTGATGAAAGTTTTGGCAACTTTCTCTTCACCCTTAAAGACTTGGACTGTATCCATCCAGATGATCTGGAGTACATGAAAATAGTCCAGCAAATGGCTCTTCTCACTCATAGGGCCAAGAAGTTCTACAAGAGGATAGGAAGAAAGTTTCCCAGCAATGTGGCCAGTGGAAAGTTTGGACTGGACAAGAGCAAAGTAAAGTGTTACAACTGTAACTAGATGGGTCACTTTTCTAGAGAGTGCTAGGCACCAAGGAAAAATGGTGGCCAAGCACAGACCAGGCCAAACTACGCTGATGCCAAGCCAACCTAAACAACATGCTGCTGTTGCTGTTGAAGAAGGAGACTTTGACTAGAGCTTTCAGGTGGAAGATGCTTCTCCAAACCAAGCACTGATGGCTGATCATGAAGAAGCTAAGGTATTGGAACATCTTTATACTCCTGAATGCATTGTAAAAGTTAACATGTATAGGTCTTATAATTTGAAAGTGAGATCTGACCTTGAGTCCTTGAACATATTAAAGGCTGATTTTAAAAGTGCTGAAAATGACTATAAACTTAAAATAGAAGATTTAGAGAAAACCATTTCAACTCTTAAGCATGAGCATACAAATTACAGGACTCAGATCAAGGATCTCATTACTAAATTGACTGAATGCCAGGCTGAGCTTATGATTAGTAAAGGCAAGGAAGAAAAATGTGTTCTTGAAGAGGAAACCTTCAGGAACATAATATCCTCATCCTTGCATGCAAAAGTTTGTTATCAAAATAGGCAGGGACTAGGATCAAGTGAGATAGCTCCTCCACACACACTCTTATCTGTTAGATATCCAAGGTGTGGAACTTGTCAAGATGAGCTGCCCTCCATTGATTCTATCCAAGAGAAGGATGAAGATGAAGAGGAAATGGTGAAGGATGAACCTGAGGTGAGTGACAAGGGTTATCCTAAAAAGGGACACTATTCTCCTAGAGAGAGGAATGAATCAAGGATGACCAAGTTTGCAAGGAAGAACATGATCAGGGCTACCAAAAGAAAATCCAAGAATGCCCAAGAGATCAAGGCCACTTTCAACTCCAAGCAAAAGCAAGTTTTTATCTCTGTTGGATTTGAAGTGGTAAAGGCTGAAGACTCAACAATGGATTCTAGTACCAGGAATCCTAGTTCATGTCCAAATCATCCTGATCAAGAGAGGAAGGTTGTTAAGGTGTGCACTACTACTGCATAGCTTGAACTATCTAGTTCCAAGTATAAGCCTCATCCCAAGAAGCCTGCTGCATCATCTGAAAAGGTGAAGAAGGAAGTGAAAAGTGATCAAGCTCAGCCATTCACTCAAAAGAAAACTCTCGGAAGTATGCCAACTGAATGCATCATGTGTGGTAGTTCTTCTCACTTTGCCAAGGATTGCATCTACAATCCCAAAAGTACTATCCATATGAACAAGAAGAAAACTTCTGAGAAGAAGAAAAAGAAAATAACTTCAAAAGGAAAATCTCTTCCTTTCGAAAGCTCCAAAGTGAAGAAGAAGATAAGTGAAAACATACCTTCAAGAGAAAATTTGATCTCCAAAAGAAAAGAATGCTTCCGAAGCACTGAAGTTTGTTACAGTGGATGCAAAAGCTTCCGAAGGTTCAGTCTCTAAAACTTCCGAAGTTATCAAAATTTCCGAAGTATTGAAGGCCAAGTCTAGTCTTCCAAAGATGGCATGGAAGATGAAGGAAGGCCATGAGACTGAAAGTTCTTCATCAACAACAGCAAATGATCCTCAGAACTTGCATATAGGATCAATTACTATTTTATTATCTTCTTTTAACTTTGACAAGCTCAAGACCAACAAGGCTTGGGTATCCAAATGTACTAAACCATCTTTTTATGTGTAGGAACAACTCCAGACCAAAGCGAATGTATGAATCATTAACAGTGGCTATTCCAGGCATATGATAGGCAATGGCTATTTGCTTCAAAACTTTGTAAGAATTGATGGAGGGCCTCTTGCTTTTGGAGGAGAATCTGGTGGTTACATTACTGAAAGGGGCAGGGTCACAAATGGCAAGCTCAGCATTGAAAAGGTAAACTTTGTTAAGAAGCTTGGGTATAATCTTCTGAGTGTATCCCAATTTTGTGAGCGGAGACATAACATGATCTTTACTGAGCATGAGTGCATTGTTCTCAGAGCCCCCAGGAGAGGGAACATGTACAAAATGGACTTGCAAGAAACATCCCCTTCAGGAGAAGTTTCTTGCTTTCTATCTAAAGCCAATAGTGATAAGTCTTTCCTTTTGGCATGAAAGAATGTGCCATGTAAACTTTAAAAACATGAACAAATTAATTAAGAATGACTTGGTAACTGGAATTCCAAAGAAAGAGTTTACAGGTGATGATCATTGTATTGCATGCTTGAAAGGGAAGCAATACAAGGTATCTCACAAGCCAAAGGAAATGAACTCTATCACTACACCCCTACACTTATTACATATGGATCTCTTTGGCCCCACTAGTGTAATGAGTTTAGGAAGGACCTCTTATTGCTTGGTGATCACAGATGACTTTACAAGATACACTTGGGTCTTCTATCTTTGAACTAAGGATGAGACCCCTAAGATCTTAAAGAGTTCCATTCTAAAAATTGAGAATCAATGTGATCATAGGGTTAAGATCATAAGATGTGATCAATGAACTGAATTTAAAAACCAAATCCTTGATACATTTTGTGATGAAAAGGGTATTACAAGACAATATAATGCTCCCAGGACTCCTCAGCAAAATGTGTTGCTAAAAGGAGAAACATGACACTTATTGAAGCAGCAAGAACCATGTTATCTGACTCCAAACTGCCCATCACCTTCTAGGCAGAGTCAGTTAACACTGCATGCTCTGTGCAAAATAGAGTTTTAGTAGTCAAGACTCATGGTAAGACTCCTTATGAACTGTGGCACAAAAGGAGACCTTTCATTAGTTTTCTCAGGTCATTTGGATGTCCTTACACCATCTTGAATACCAAGGATCAAATAGTCAAATTTGATGAGAAATCAGATGATGGACATTTCATTAGATACTCCTCCTAAGCCAAGGCTTATAGAGTATACAATCTTAGAACTAAAGTAATTGAGGAGTTAGCCAATGTGACCTTCAATGAGCACACACCCAGTGTGAAAGGTTTTGGTCCTGATTGGCTGTTTGATCTTGATTTAGTTACCAACTATTTTAAAAATCTTGTGAGCATGTTTCAGGATCTACAAATACATTATCAATAGGAGATTCTGATATAAGATTTGAGCTGAGAAGGCCAAGTGCACAAAATACTTTAGCTCTAGTGGTAACTAGCCTTAAAGTTGGAAATCTTGTCAGCGCAACCATGACAAATTCTTCAGTTGACACATCTGAGGTGCCTATAAATTCTAGCACAAAGGCACAAAAATTAGATGAAGGCATTTCCAATATAGGAGGAGATGGAGGTGGTGATAGTGATCAGGAGCTTCTTGATGCTAATAACCACTCCATAAAAGACAACATCAATGATGTGACACACTCATTGGATCAAGTTTCTCTTGCGAAGTGTGTTGATGTGGTGGATGATAGTCAAGCACCAGATCCAAATTTCACTAATTTAGATCTGTCTAAACAACTTACTATGATTCCTCAACTGAGAATTCACAAGTCCCATCCCACCATAAATATCATTGGAGAAGTTGAGACTGGGGTAAGAACAAGAGGACAAACCCATGACAAAAATATTTGTCTTCACTCTTGTTTCTTGTCCTAGATAGAGCCTAAGAAGATTGAAGAGGCTTTGAAAGATGGAAGTTGGGTTAAAACAATGCAAGAGGAGCTACTTCAATTCAAGAGATAGAAGGTTTGGAATCTATGTCCTTTTCCTCAAGTGAAGACTACCATAGGTACCAAGTGGGATTTTAGGAACAAAAAGGATGATAGATGACTTATCATCAAGAACAAAGCAAGACTAGTTGTTCAAGGATACACACAAGAAGAAGGGATTGATTACACAGATGTTTTTGCTCCTGTAGCAAAACTTGAAGCTGTTAGGATATTCCTGGCTTTTGCTACATCCAAGGATTTCAAGGTCTACAAACTTGATGTCAAGTGTGCTTTTCTATATGAGGTGATTGATGAGGTGTATGTCAAACTACCACTTGACTTTGCAAACCCAGATCATCCTGATTATGTTTGCAAGTTTGACAAAGCTCTTTATGGGCTGTATCATGCTCCAAGGAAGTGGTATGAGACACTATCATAGTATCTCTATTAGCATGGGTACAAGAGGGGTACTATTAATGGAACACTCTTCATCAAAGGAACAAAAAATGACTTGATGCCGGTTCAAGTTTATGTAGATGACATTATCTTCGGGTCAACTAATCCTAAGCTCTGCAAAGACTTTGAGAAGCTGATGAAGAATAGATATGAAATGAGTGCCATGGGGGAACTCAATTTCTTTCTAGGAATTCAAGTGAAACAGGTTGATAATGGAATCTTCATAAACCAGTTAAAGTATGTGCAAGACATACTTGTCAGGTTTCACATGACTGAGTGCAAGGTTGCTAAGACACCCATAGCCAAAAACCACTCTTTTGGACCAGATCTTGAGGGGGAGTGTGTCGATGAGTATCTATACAGGGCTATGATTGGGTCTCTTATGTACCTTACAGCCAGCAGCCTTGATATCATGTTTGTTACATGTATTTGTGCAAGATATCAAGCCAACCCCTGGATGTCACACCTGGTTGCTGTCAAGAGAATTCTTAGATATTTTAAGGGTGCTCCTAAATTAGGCCTTTGGTATCTAAAGAATTCTAAGTTCAATCTGTATGCATATACATATAGTGACTATAGTGGCTGTAATATGACTACAAAGTCTACATCTAGGGGATGTCAATTTCTTGGTGGAAGGATAGTCTCATGGAAATGCAAGAAACAATCATGTGTATCTGCATCAACAGCTGAAGCTGAATACATTGCTGCTGCAAGCTATTATGCTCAAGTGCTTTGGATTCAGAATCAGATGCTAGACTATGGATTCAACTTCAAGGAGACTCCCATCCACATAGATAACAACAGTGCTATCTCTATTAAAGAGAATCTTATGCAACACTCAAAGACAAAGCACATCAACATCAGGTATCATTTGATTAGAGATAATTTTGAAAAGGGATAAATAGAACTAGTCAAAGTTAACACAAATGAATAATATGCTTATCTATTCATAAAAGCTTTTGATGAGCAAAGATTTAAATATCTTGTATCAGCTATTGGGATGATTAACTTTGAGTAGACTTTTTCTTAAACTAAACTCAAGATTATTTTTAAACAATATGTGTGTCTTAAGTTGTCTATATCATCACCATATAAGCCCAGTTTACTTTGGAAGAAACTTTCAAAATGATATACCTTAGAATTCTGAGAATTTTAATAAACTTTCTTTTGGAAGACATCAAGTTGTCTTCGGAAGAAAATTATGTTTTCAAAACAAATAACTACTTCTGAGAAATTAACTTTCGGAAGAAATCCTGATATATCTTTCGAAGATTATTTTTCTCACCAAGTACTATATGTATTGAAGGACCATTTTCTTTCGAAAGCAATTAAGTCTCAAAACTTTTATTCTCTCTTATGAATAAGATTTCTGGTATTTGATATCTCCCGAAGTAAAATTTATCTAGGAAGTAAAATTACTCTAAGTAATTTTCTTCCGCAACAAATTTTTAGAATACTAAGAAATATCTTCCGAAGCCAAATTTGGCTTCAAATGTTTTTCTAAAACCTTACGAAGACAAATTACCTTCGAGAGATTTAGATTTCCAAGAAAACTAACTTTTTGGGCTCTTTTCTGAGGTGGGACCGACATTTGGATTTTAAACTTTATCCTTTTGCATTAATTTTGTTTCAAAATCCATACCATATATATTCATACAACGGTTCTCCCTCTTTCACTATTCTCCTTCATCCACAAAGATTCAAACCCTAAATTCACCCACAAACCAATCTTGTTCTTACCTTCCTTCATCTCAAAGCTACTCAAAATGGCCAACCCTGATCCACAAAACCAGTCCGATTTCTCCATGCAACTACATAGATAATATAATCAGGTTGCTCTGTTAGTCTCTAAGAAAGATCCTGGCTTCTCAGATGTTTGCCTTTTATGGGCTTTATCCAACTACTTCACCTTCCTCACCATAAATCCTCCACTATATGAAGATCAACTTTTAGAGTTTTGGAGGACCTGCCAAGAGGTCATTATGGATGGGGAGAAGACACTGTCTGCCACCAGGACAGTTTTTATCACTCCAGCCACCATTCGTACTCATCTAAGGCAGAAATGAAGAAGGTGAACTATCCTTCCCAAAATCTGCTGTGAACCGGTCCTTCAGGCAAATGGGTATGAGGGTGATTACTTTGTAAGAACCTTCAAGAAAGGTAAGGTCTCCTCCTAATAGAAGTACCTACTCCATGTTGTCATTCATTGTCTATCAAACAAACATGGAGGTTGGGATCAAATTCCTGAAGACCTTTCCTATGTAGTCCATGGATTGGTACAAGGGATCAAGTTCAGGTACTCATAATTTGTTTATACTAATTTACTTGCAAACTTGGACTCCTTGGAATATTACATGTTCCCTAGATATATTCAGTACATTCTTAACTGTGAACTGGGCTCACAGTTAAGGGGAACAGGTAATGTTCTTAAATTGGGACAGATGAAGCCAAGAATCTTTAAGACAATAAGAAAGCCAACTGTTGGCTTCTCAAGGGTAGAAACAGCCCTAGTCCCAAAAATGTTAGAGCTCATTGCTCAAGGTAACAACTTAGGAACACAAGCTAATGTTAAACCTACACCTTCCACATCTGCACCACCCACATAGCCACAAATCACCATCACCTACCAAAGAAAATCCAAACGAACCCCTGCACAAGCTACTCAGGTTATGCAGGCCCCCATATTCTCACCCTTACAAGAGGAAGTGGACACTAGATCTCCCACTTCCCCTGAGGAGAAAACCACTCCCATCACTTCAAGGATAAGTGCTGAGGTTCCTCATGCTCGGCCCGATGAGCTCACTACACCAACACCAGCCTTAAGCCTTCACTCAGAGTCTCAAAATTCTAGTGAACAACCTTCAGAGGAAAGCTACCATTCTAAGCCTCTAGACCTCAATCAACCCATATCTAACCTTGAATTATATGATGATAAAGACATGGGATTCGATGAGTATGATGAGTCTCTCTTCTCCACCCCTACGAAAGGTGAGATGAGTGCTCCTGACTCACCCATGTCTAGCCCACATCATTCACCCACAACTGAGGTGGATCTCCCTGAACCTGTTTAGGAGACCCATATGGAAGAGACTCTCACTTTTGTAAGTGATTACATCATTCAGACCTCAACCATGGCAACCTAACTTATTGACACTTCTTTTGAAGTTGTCAGTGTGCAGGGGAAAACAAGTAGCCAAGAACCTGAAGCTGGTGATAAGGAAGAAGACCTTGGTCCTATCTCTCATACACCAGTGATTCTTCAAATGAAGATAAGGGGATTTTGAAACTAAAGGTTCAATAACTGACTAAGACCTGCATCTATTTAGTCTCAAAGGTCAGTCACATGGAATCTCAGGTTACTACCTTACAAAACAGGGTCAATGACCAGCAACTTGAGATCATAGATCTCAAGGGAAAGTTAGTTGAGAGACCCATCCAGAGGATTCAACCAGGCCAATAAGAACCTATGGATGTGGTGGACCTAACTCCTAGCTCCTTTGTGCAAGAGGGTGATGCTACCAAAAAAAGAGGAGAAAGTCTTACTTACAATCACAAAACCTAGGATTTCCTCTCAGAGTATGGACATAGAGGATTCACCATCCTCACTTGCAGTTGTCAATGTTCAACAACCTCCTCAAGTCCATATTGATGTGGACTCACTCATACAAAGCCTGTTTAAGGAGGGTATACCAAGGGCTATGCCTGCTCTATCTCAGCCTGCTAAGAACCCAATAGTGGGATGGAGATATGATGATCAAAGGAGAGCCTTGGTAATCTCTTGGCCTCAGGGACAACAAGAGATCTTTAACCTCTATAACCTGAGATACTATGAGTGCACCTATCTAGTTGACCTTCCACTTTCCAACCCAAGTCAAAATAGGAAAGCTATAAGGTTGGCTGATAGGATTCAACAAAGGGTGATTAAAGAGTTCAAGCTGAGAATAAGACTATATAGACAGAGGCTAGCAAGAAAGGCTGTTGGTCAACCGGATGTTGAGGTGGACCCTAAGATTAGCTTCGAAGGGGAAACCTTGGCTGAAAGCCCAGCAGTTGAGCCTATGAACCTTGAGACAGGAACTGCTTCAACACTCTCAACACCCATTACCTTCAGTAAGGCACCAACTGGTGAAGGTGTCTCACAGCCTCTCTCTGGCTAAAGCTTAAGTGAAGAACCAAGCAATAAAGGCCAAAGCTCTATCCAACCTGAGTCACACAAGCTTGTGAGTGACAAAGGTAAAAGAATGATGACTCCTAAGGAGATTGAGGAGGAGAAGAGAGAGAGGAAGAGGAAGGCAAGGGGAGATAGTTCAAGCAGGACCCCTAGCTTCATGGAAGCTGCAATCAGGGCTGCCCCCAAGCCAAACACTCAAGATGATGAGTTAAGGGTAGCCAGACTGAATTATTTGGGGTCCAGGAACTATAATATTGATGAACTCATATCTCTCCCCTTGGAGGAGTTAAATGAACTGGCTGACACTGAGTTATCAAAAGAGAGGAAGGAGGCAGAGGATGCAGAACTACTCCTCAAGATCAAGGAAGAAAGGAGGAAGAAATGATTCTACAAGCATGCTCCTACCCAAATATATTAGGAGGAGGTTACAGCTGGGGGGGAAGACTAAAGTGAAAGATACCCAAGGATCAGATAATTCATGAAGATGAGTGACTGAAGTCAAAAATATCTTGATATCAAAATCCGTAGGGGGAAATTGTAAGGACCTAGTCTTTATGGATTATAATATCATGTGAAAAGCAAAAAATCAATTCATGCGAGGAGTACAAGAATGCGAAAAAGTGGAGTTGCCACGCGAGAACTTCAAGTTCTCGCACGAGAACATCTGCATAGTATATATAGATGTTTTTCCTTTGTATTTCAGAGCGTGTGTTCATTTGTAAAAGTGCTTTGAGGGTGAGAGAGCACAGAGTTGTGTGATAGGCCGCCCGAGGGGAGCTCACCTCAGGTGGATCGAGCTAAAACGATGTATACTCCTTTGGTATTGTAATCATTTGATTAATAATATTTGATTGAGTTTGTTTAATATTCGTTGATATCACACACAAGCTCATCCGTCTTAATTTGATTATCAAGTGCAACAAAATGTGGAATTGATCGTGATGAGGACTTTACAATAACTCATGCACATACAAGATAAATACTTACAAAACAAACTAAAACTATTCCCAAAAAATATAAAGAATTCATAGCTTGAAAATAGGTTTGAGCATTTTTTTTTCTCTTAAGTTTATAAATATTAAAAGGAAAATGGATGGCGAAAACTCACCTTAAAATGAAACGGACAATTAGAGCGGTCGATAAACTTCTAATGTTGTGCGTGAATCAAAGTAAGTCAAACACCTATAATAATAATAATAATAATAATAATAATAATAATAATAATAATAATAAATATTTGGTTTTTATAAGCGTGCTTAATCATTGTTATAATAATTTCATTCCGTCCCAGGTTGAGTCGGGTTAATCACACGACTCACTTATAACACAATACACGGGAGTACGCGCACACGCGGCCATAGATATACACGACACTATTCAAATATACTTACAGTTTGATCACTTATTCCTTATAATCATATATATATATATATATATATATATATATATATATATATATATATATATATATATATAGTCAGGATCTTTAAAGGACTTCTAAATATCACGAGAACTATGAGAACTCATCTCATCCATTTGATCAATTAATCAATGACTCAAAATCAAAATGGTATTTTTGTAATAAATTACAAGTTTGTGAATAATATGTAATAAGATAAAGGGTATATTAGGTAAATCAAAATTAGAGAAATAAAAAAAGAAGTTATAACCTTTCCTAGTTTTTAGTCTCAATTCCTTTCTTGTTCATTCAATTTTAAAAAAAAATCTAAGATCTAAATAGATGTCTAGAAACTAAACGAATACAAATCTGGTCATACATATGAATTCTAGAGGGAATGAAGTGTTCTTGCTGATCTACGATTATGTTTGAAGTGTTCATAAATGTGAATTTGGGGTTGAGAAATTTGTTTTACTGACTCATATCCGTAAAATAACAAAACCTGTTGTGTCTATCAGTTTTAACGAACTGAAAAATATTGAATTGTAACCGCTGGAGGTGTCATTTGCTCCGACAAAGGTGGAGTGATTCTGGTAATTAATGATGAAATGGATATAGAAAGGTTCATTGGAAAAAAGTAATTTGTAGGGGATATATAGGAATTATTGGTTTTTTCATGAGTGAGGATTTTAGATTAGATTTTAGGTTGATAATCTATCAATCACGTTTGAATATTTTTGTTGTGACGTTGGTTATTGTGTTTGAGGGTTTAAGTAAACGTGCCCATTCAAGGTACTGTTCATAAATATTCATATTTTTATTTTATTAATTAACAAAAAAGTATGTTTTGATTTCATGCACTATCTTAATTTTTTTAATTATTATTTGTTGTAGTTAAACTAATATTATTAAAGTAATAAATATCTCTCACTATTCAAAGGGCGATGAAGGTTCAAGATTGCAAGGCGGTTGACAAATGAAAAACTACAAGAAATAATATTCAACTATGATTCGTATTCCTACCTTATTAAATTTTACTTATATATAAAAAAATAACCCGAAAGACTTTTTTTTATTATTGCTATCATTTATATGAAAAATGATATTGAATCATTCATACAAGAAATATTTTTAGAAAGATGTTACTGAAGGAGTGTATCTCAAGATATGAAAGTAGAGGATTTGTGTATATGCACATTGTCGATTTACATATATGTAAAACATCAATGTTACATATATCGGTATAAGTAAAAGAGAGCAACTCAAAACAAATATGTTTGTATACATATGTATTGTAAATAGTTGATATAAACATGTGTAAAACATATACATATATGTAGTTAGACCATTCAGTTGAGGATTTACATATTTGTTAATATCCCATGATTTGGAAAATAATTTATTAGTATGAGGTTTACATATATGTAAATATCTATTAGTTTGAAAAATATGTGATCAGTATGAATACTTACACATATGTAAATAAATGTTTATCTTTGTCAAGTTGTTTTACGTTGTGAATACTTATATACAAAAAATTAACATTTATATATAAAATCATTATTTATGTTAATATATTTATAAAAATATAATATTTTATTTGTTTAACATGTATCATGTATGAAAAACTAAAAAGTTAGAGACGAAAGCTAAGAGAGGAGGGATGAGAGAGAAGAAATAAATCAGTTAATTTAATTGGAGAGAGAATTTTTAACTCTTTAATATTATACCCTTATTATTTAATTTTTAATTTTTATGATTAGTGGTATAGATTGGTTTTTCAAGTTTTGAAAATAAATAAAGTCTTGAAAAGAACCTAACCCTATATATATAAATACATATATACATACTATTCCAATATAACACACCCCAATACAATACACATACATACAATACCATACACATTCATGCAGTCCACCATACATACATACATTACCATACCATTACATTCATATATCCCACAATACATGCATACATTACAAAGCATATATGTGTATACCTTACCTAATGCATACATTATATAACCCACATACATTCATTTCATACTACACACACATACATACATGCAACGCCAAACACACACCCACACTTCATTCTTACCTCATGACACAAACACACATTACATACACCCACACCCAATCATATCCATATATATACAAACACACACACACAAACACACACTTAGTTATATATACACACATCTACACATCGCACGACACACACATATAATCATATGGGATTCACATGCTTTCTATTTCACCACCGTACACCAACGGAGTACCGCTACGCACCACTACATGTTACTGTACATATATATACATATTCATATACACTTATCTATCAAACATACACACATATACACACCACACACATAGCAGCCTTTGGCTGTTGTGTAGGGGTTCTCGACCACACCATAACACAGCAACGACCACAACCACCGCAACACACTCACACACCATATAACCACGACACACACACACCCACGACACTCACTGAACCTAAACGATATGGAAACAAGGCAAATTGTAATGAATAACAGAACACTTACCGGTGGAATGACGTTACAGAGAGACGAAAGTGATCGTTGGGAGTCCTTGATGGTTACGGGGCCCGTGAAAAAGGTTGGTCGATAGAGAGAAGTTGGCTAGAGGGCTTGATCGCTACGGGAGGAGGGAGTGATTAGGGTTTCGGGCTCATGAACACACGCGTATATATATATATATATGATAGGTTCAAAATGGATCGAATCTCTGATTATCTGGTGATGCAATCATCAAATCAAACACAAGTAATCAAACAAATGCAAACATATCAAAAAAATTCATATATTTCATTGATAGCAAGCATAGGATACGAGTGTAGGGTTACAATTTCTATCAGTTCATGTGATTACTGATCCGTTAGTCTACCCTCCACAATATATAAAATATCCTTTTTATGCTATAAAAAACAAAGAAACATATATTTACAAATAAGTCCCTATACTATGACAAAAAACACATAAAGACAAAATGTTAATCTTCCAAGAGCTTCAAGAATACTCCCCCTAAGATTTACATTGTCTTCGGTCCACATTGAACTCTTTTGGCTCATCTTTGATCTTGAACACGGGCTTCTCTTTGTAGAGTTCCAACTCTCTCAAAGCCTTTTTGAATGCAGACTTGAACTTCTTTCAAAGATTCTATGATCTGCTCAGCATTCAAGATCTCAGAAAGGACTGTAGATTTTTTTTCGATCTTCCACCTTCATCTGGCACATGAATAAGTGAATCATCAACAACTTTGATAACTTCGAGTGAAGACTCTTCGATGATCAAATTCTCTTGTGATACCTATATATCACAAAAATTAACTGATAACAATCGAATATTTAATGAATGAGTGTATAGAGTGTTTGAGTGAGTTTATCAGAGTGTTTGAGTGTGTCTGTGTGAATGAGTGAATGAAAACTACACAAGTATTGTATATATACATGTAAATTTTTTTAGGTGCATGAGCACTGTTTGTGCGCATGAGGTTTAGACGTATGAGCACTGTTCAGGCGCATAAGCACTATTTAGGCGCTTGGGCACTGTTCAGGCGCATGAGACTAAATGAAACGCCTAACACTTGGTGTTTTCATCACTTCAAATGTCTACACTTGAAAGACTTGGTACTGTTCAGGCACATGAGCATAAGATGATACGCCCAACACTTAACCAGTTTTTCAGACACATGACAACTGTTTAGGCGCATGAGCTTGAATAAAACGCCCAACACTTGTGCAAATTTTTGAAATTCACCATACTCCTGATCTAAACTTATGAGAACTGTTCAGGCGCATGGAATCCTTTCCATGAGTCTTGACACTTGAACTTTTCTCATCATCCATCTGAACACTATTTAAACACATTAGTACTGTTCACACTCAATTTTTCAACACTTAGTCAAAAGTGTTTGACTGTCACTCATAATTTTCATTAATTTCCCTCAATTTTATCATTTTTGAAATTCAAACTTTTATATTTTTTTTTATTTTTGACCAATTTATTTTTATTTTAAATTTTCAAAAATAATTTCCTGTCATTTTAGTCTCTATTTAATTTTTACAAACCAGATAATCTCATTTTGTTTGCAAGAAGCTTTTTCACTGAATTTTAAATTCTTTTCAGGTTCATTTTTATATTATATCAAACACACACATGCTTGAAATTTCAGCTTCATCCATTTTATACAAAACACTTTATTTTTTATTTTTCACTTTTTGAAATTCAATTATTTTTTCTTTTTCATTTTTTACTCTCCCTAAACTTCTAAGTTTTATAAACTTAGAAGTTTCTTTGACTTTGCAAGAAGAGTAACCAATCATTATTAACATGCCTGCACACAGAAAGTCATGCAAAATTAAAAAATAAAGCAGAATAAAAATCTACTATATACAATTGAATCCCATGCCTGCAGTGATATCATATCAGCTAAGATCAGCACATTAAAATAAAATAAAATGATGAATAGTCATAGACAGTGATTAAATCCTGGTCAAGTGTGTTCCAGGTCAGCATTTTTGCAGCAAAGGAGACACGAGATCTAAGGATAGAAAATAAGTGCTTTTGGCAATATGATCAGCACACTTACTTTTTCAATTCTTGGATTGATTAAGGTACGATTAGATATGACACTATGTAAGTCACACTTAGACTTAAAGAGTTAAACTCTCATCAAGATATGCAAGAAATCACTTTTCTCAACTTGTTAACCTGACATATACTTATAACCAGATGTCATGTTTAGATTGTGCACATTGGTATCTTTTGCATCAAGAGAGAATATCCAGGTCTGTAACGACTTACAACAAAGCATATCTCATCACCTCAGGTCTATGATGACTCATAACAGAGAAAGGAATAGATGCTTTAAATAATTAGAGCTCAATGGTTATTCATATCACCACCAGGTGTGAGTTTATGACTTTACAAGCAATCAATCTTAGAAGTCAACACTATTCATTGGTACTAAAATGGACAAACATGAATGCATGATTGATTTAGTGTAATGACAAGAATTTACTTTTTCAGTATAATTGCATGAACTTACCTGCACATCATATCTGATCACGTCAGACTTTAGTATCGAGCGAAGTATGCAACTGATCAAAACTAATGTATCTATCATTTCTCACAAATTGCAAAGACAGATTCAGTCCTAAACAATTAACTAACAAGAAAAACTCTATTTTTGTATTTTTTTTTTATGTTTTTCTCTTTTGATTTTGCAATTTTCTATTTTTATATATGCTTTTTCATTTTCTATAGAACATGCACACACAATATATACAATCAGGCAGTTAACTTTGACAGTTTATCTCTTAGTTTTCTCATTCAAATAAGGGAGGGTTCTTACCATTTTATGACTCAATAACTGAAAACTCAAAACCAATTTTTAAACACGGTTAATAAGTCCAATTGACTCGACTAAATATTCAAATCAACCCGGTAAAAAGGCTTTTGTAAATAGGTCAGCCAACTGTTTTTTAGTTGTGATTTGAATCAAAATGATTAAACCTTTTTCACAGTTATCTCTGAGAAAATGATATTGAATTTTGATATGTTTTGTTTTTGAGTGTTGGACAGGATTAGCTGTAATAAACATAGCAGCAGTGTTATCAATGTAAATAGGGGTTTTAAGAAAATTGAACCCGTAATCCAGCAGTTGTTTTTGTAACCAAAGGATTTGAGAACATCCTGCTGAAGCAGCTACGTACTCAGCTTCGGCGGTTGAAACAGAGGCATTTATTTGTTTCTTACATTGCCATGAGACTAATCTGGGACCTAAAAACTGACAACCACCCATTGTAGATTTACGATCTTGACAACATCCTCCATAATCACTATCTGTATATCCATGTAACTCGAAGTTTCCTTCATAAGGATACCACATCCCTAATGCCAGTTTTTCTTTGAGATACCTGAATATTCGTTTAACAGCAATTAAGTAGGATTCCTTTGGGTCAGATTGGTACCTGACATAGATACAAACAACATACATTATATCAGGTCTAGATGCAGTAAGATACATCAAAGATCCAATCATAGATCTGTAGAAAGTTTGGTCAATAGATTTTCCTTTCGGATCAGGTTCAATCTTGGTATTTATGTCAGCTGGAGTTCTTATGGATTGACAATCTTACAGTTTAAATTTCTTCAAGAGTTTATCAATGAATTTCTCTTGATTGATAAAAATTCCATCTGCAGACTGCTTCACTTGATGACCAAGGAAAAAATTTATTTCTCCCATAGAACTTATTTGAAAACGAGACTTCATGATTCCTTCAAATTCATTGCACAACTTTGGACTTGTAGAACCAAATATGATATCATCAACATACACTTGAACACATAAGAGATCATCAACATCCTTCTTAATAAACAAAGTAGGATCGATTTTCCCTCGCGTGTATCCATGTTGGATCAAATGTTGTGATAACGTTTCATACCAGATTTTAGGAGCGTGATGCAGACCATACAATGCTTTGCTAAGCTTGTACACTCGATGAGGAAATTCTGAATCTTCGAAACCTGGAGGTTGCTTGACATATACATCATCGGTGATTGGTCCGTATAAGAAAGCACCTTTAACGTCCATTTGATACACCTTGAATTTCATGAATGATGCATAAGCCAGGAAGACATGAATTGACTCAAGTCTTGCAACTGGAGCAAATACTTCATCATAATCTATTCCTTCTTCTTGGGTGTAACCTTGTGCAACGAGTCTCGCTTTGTTGCGAACAACAATTCCCCGATTGTCTGTTTTGTTTCTAAACAACCATTTTGTGCCAATGGCATTTTCAACTTCAGGTAAATCCACAAGCTTCCATACTTCCTATTTGCGGAATTGCAATAATTCTTCTTGCATTTCTTCAATCCAACTATTTTCCTTTAACGCTCGGTGATGTTTTTTGGAAAAATTTGAGATTAAAAACACGAGTATAAGCAAAGATTTGCTTGTTCTGATTGACTTCTCGTAGTTCTCTCATTCAATGGACCGATAATCTGAGATGTTGGATGGTTCTTGTGAACATGAGATGTTAGAATCTCACTCACTTGAACATGAACATCAAGATTAGATTGGTTCAAGTCAAAAAGCTGATGCAATAAGTTCGAAGAATGTGGATTGAAATTAGGAACTTGAGTCGGTGAGTTGATAAAGTAATCAAGATTATCTGTAACAACTACATCACCAGAAATCGATGACGTTCTGGACTCAGGTTGTATAATTTCAGGACCATCATTAGGAATATGTTGTGAAACATTTGAATTTTCTAAAACGGGATGCTCTTCAGCTTGTTGAGGTTGAACATAAGTTTTAGACTGAAATATAGGGTCTTTCACAAAAGACAAAAATAAATAATCTAGGCTTGAGTCATCCATATCATCAGAATCAGAATCATCAATGAAAGAACCGAGATCTCCTTCTTGATTTTTCTTCTCATCTGAAAATTCAAACAAGTTAGAATAAAAAGAGTTTGACAAAGAATCTAAATCAAATAACCAAGCTGGACCATTTACAACTGATGGAAAAGAATTTTCAAGAAATTTAACATTGAATGTTTCAAGGATAACATTCGTCCTAGAGTTATAAACTCTAAAAGCTTTTGAAACCGATGAATATCCAACGAAAAATCCATCATCAGATTTTGCATCAAATTTTTCTAGCTGATCACTTGAGTTTAGAATCAAAACTGGACAACCAAAAGATTTAAGAAAATCTATATTAGGTTTCCTGCCAAACATCAACTCATAAGGAGTTTTCTGTTTATCTTTCACGAGCAATTTACGATTCTGCATGACACATGAAGTGGATATGGCTTCATCCTAGAAAGTGATTGGAATTTTGGCATCTGCTAACGTAGACCATGCTGCTTCAATCAAAGTTCTGTTTTTCCTTTCAACAACTCCATTTTGTTGTGGAGTTCTAGGAGCACTGAACTAACAAGCAATACATTTTTCTGCACAAAACATATTAATATTAGAATTTTTAAATTCCGTTCCATTATCACTTCTAATTATTTTCACCTTTTGTTCTAATTGATTTTCTACTTTAATGATGAATCTTTTAATAATTCAGCCGTTTCACATTTAGCATGCAAAAAAAAAACCCATAAAAATCTTGTAAAGTCATCAATGATAACTAAACAATAAGATTTCTTTCCAATACTCTGAACATTTGTTGGTCCGAATTGGTCCATATGCAACATCTGGAGAGGTTTGGAATTTGAGTTTATCTGCTTGGTCTTATAAGACGCTCTGTGTTGTTTTCCTTTTAAACATGCTGAGCAGGGATCTGTTGTAGCAAACTTCTTTGTTGGAAGACCTACCACATGATTTCCTGCTACAAGCTTGTTCATATTTTTTAAGTTGGAATGCCCGAGATGTCTATGCCAAAGCTGACTTTTGACATTTGATGCTTGAGCAATTAGGCATGTTGTTTCTGTAAAAGGATCAACTTGAGACATATCTAACTTGTATACATCTTGATCTCGAACAGCTTTAACAACTACCCATTCTTTGCTAATCTGAAAACATGGCTTCAAAATATAACAAAACGAATCATCAAAAAGAACTGAGTAAGATTTGTCATATATTTGGGAAACACTTAAAAGATTAAAGTTCAACTGTGAGCAATAGTTGACTTTATCAAAGCTGATAATCCCATTAGACACCGTTCCTTCACCTATAAT
This sequence comes from Flaveria sonorensis, assembly GCA_025506505.1. Taxonomy (NCBI): domain Eukaryota; kingdom Viridiplantae; phylum Streptophyta; class Magnoliopsida; order Asterales; family Asteraceae; genus Flaveria; species Flaveria sonorensis. Next base: position 23,457,311 of record CM046423.1, on the reverse strand, counting down.
CTTACCACCTGCATCACCTCGAAATGCAACATGAGTACCATCTTTTAACTTAAATTCTTGAAGCAAGGCATGGTTGCCTATCATATGTCGTCTACACCCACTATCAACATACCATGTGTTAATAGGTATTCTCTGGCGTACCTGCATTTCAAAAAGAATTAAGTTGAGTTATCAACCCTTGCCGAGATGGTCTTGGGCTTGCCAAATTTATCAACAATGGTAAACTGTTTAAAGTGAAGCTTTTTCAAATTAAGCTTATTGTTGACATTGTAACGTTTTTCAAGATTATCATCAAGATATTTCAAACCATTAGACAAAACATTGTTAGGAAAGATTTGTTTACCAAACTTCCAACCATTCATTCTCACAGATAGTGGAATGAATTTTCCTTGATTATACTGCCTTGGTTTTGCAGTATAAGAATCATCATAAACACAATCATTTCTTTGAAAAGATCTCAAGCCTAAGGAAGGTTGTTTTGTCAATCTTTGAAAACTAACACTTTGATTTCTTTGAAATTGTGGATTGACATATCCATTTCTTAATTGAGAGTTTACATATCCATTCCTCGACGAGTTCTTTCTGAAGTAGCAATTCTCAGTTTTGTGAGTTATTTCATCACAATAGGTACAATATTTGTTGAAATAACATTCAGCTATTGAATGATTTTTCATATCACATATGTGACAATACCTATTAAAGAAACATTCTTCAGTCTTATGATTGTACATTGTAGATGCCTTTTGAAGATTAACATTTAGTCTTTATTAGTTTTTGTATAGTTTTATCATAGTTTAGGGACTTATTGTGTAAATATATGTTCCTTTTTGTTTTCTTTGATAGTATAAATAGCATAGATAAGGTATTGTGTAGGTAGACCTTGAAAATAAAGAACCTGAGAATCAGTTAGAACGACTTGTAACTGTTTTTCTTACACCTGTACTTTCTATGCTTACTATCAATGAAAAACTATAAATTTTTCTGATTTGTTTGCATTGAATTGATTACTTGTGTTTGTTTTGATTGAATTGTATCGCAATATCATCATAGATTGATCCATTTTGATCCTATCAAATGGTATCAGAGCTGTTGGTTCAGTGATTTTGAGTTCATCGGACATTTTTGAGCTCTTTGAATCACTTGAATCTGTGATTGATAAGCAATTCAATCTAACAATTGTTGATTTCATTGTGTTTCATCATTAGAAACATGAATTGAATCACAATTTGCAGCTCAATTCGTTCAAAACCAGTGAATTTCTTCAAATTAGTATGCGAACCTGTTCTTCATTTTCGAACCGAAATTCGATCAGAAAACTGAATTGTTGTTGTTGTTTGGTGAAATTGAAGATGAAGGACTATTAATCGATCAAATTACAGTCTAATTGGAAGTTTTTAGAACAATTCAACAAGTTTTGAAGATTTTTAGCAGATCTGAATTCATTTGAATCTGTTGAATTTGGCGCATTAGGTCAAAACACTATTGAAAATTGCCTAAGTGTTTGGGCGCTTGAAAACTGTTCAGGCATTTTTGGTCTAGGCGTTTTACCACAGTGGGGGCGCATTACAACTGTGTGGACACTTTGAAACTTCCCAGAAACCAAGTATTTTCTAGGCGCATTACAACTATGTAGACGCATTTGAATTGTTTAGGCGTTTCTTCACCCAGGCGTCTCACAACTGTTTGGACATTTTACAACTGTTCAGGTGCATTTCAAGTTGGGCGTTTTTGAGAATTTTTCTAAGGCAATCCCTTAGACGTTTCAAAGTCAAAGTCAGAAGTTTCACAACTGTTGAGCGCTTCATCACTATTCAGGCGCATCACCTTAACACTTAGAAATTTTTCAAAATTTAAAATTCAAAAATATTTTCAATTCATTTTTTAAATTCAGAAACTTAAAAAAAACAACAAAAACAAATCTTTTTCTAAAATAAAAAATATAAAAGATTGAAGACAGAAGATTAAAGAAGATTGAAGACAAAGATCTAAAGACTGAAGATTGATATTTTGAAGACTGAAGACAATGTCAATCTTAGGGGGAGCATTGTAAATGCTTCTTGAAGATTAACATTTAGTCTTTATTAGTCTTTGTATAGTTTTGTCATAGTTTAGGGACTTGTTGTGTAAATATATGTTCATTTTTGTTTTATTTGATAGTATAAATAGCATAGATAAGGTATTGTGTAGGTAGACCTTGAAAATAGAGAACCTGAGAATCAGTTAAAAGATTCAGAGAACAGAGTTCCTAAGCTGAAGAACAGAGCTAATTTTAAGAACTGGTCTCTTAGATTGAAACATCATCTTAATTCTTTTAACACTGACTTGTGGAAGTCAATAGAAAGAGGACCTCATATTCCAATTACTTTAGATGGTCCTGATGGAGGAATTTGTATACAAGAGATTCTCCAGAACCATATCCGAAAGATGGGTTACAAGGTGATGATCTAAGGAAAGTCAAGAATGATATTAAAGCCTATTCTTTGATGTGTAAAGGATTACCACTTGAAGTTCTAACTAGACTTGATGGATATCAAACTGGATATACCATATATAAAGCTTTGAAGATAATTTGTGAAGGTGGTAAGGAGATTCAAGATCTCAAGAAGCAGAAACTGAAGAGGCAGTTAGAGTTATTTGAGCATTTATCTGGTGAAACTATAAACCAAATGATGAATAGATTTGTGCAACTCACAACTGAGATGTCTACTACTGGCATAAAAAATGATCTCAAAGATCTAAACTTCAGGCTTCTCAATGCTCTTCCATCCTCATGGAAACAAACTGTGACATTATTGAAGCACACTGAAAAATTTCCTATGGATCTTGATCTGTTGATTGCAAAACTTGAGTCAGTGGAGATTGATGAAAGCTCAAGAAACAATGATAGAGTAGCATCAATGTCTCAATACAAGTATGTTGCATCTCCAGCTAGCACTGTGGAGAATGCCTTTATGGCAAAGAATGAGAATTTACCAGAAGACGAGGGTGATCTGTTTATTGGAGAAGGGTTCTTTACGAATTCTTCATATACAAGTGCTCCTGCTTATGCATCTCAACCTCAACCTCAGTCTCCTCCTAAACCTCAAAGCTCTAAACCTCAAACTGTGACTCCATCTATTAACTCTGCTAAAACTAGCAAAGTTAAAGATGTCATTAACATCCTATTACAGGATGAAGAGTCCAAATATGCTTTTACTACTTTTATGGCTAGTTTTCAAGCATATCAAGGTAGTCATCTAACAATTAGATCTTGTGTTGCAGGACTTATTCGAGATGGACCCAGATGACGTGGAAGAAATGGATCTGAACTGGCAAATGGTGATGATTGGTTATAGAACTTAGAAACACTCCTACGTCAACAGGAACTACAAGCCTAGTGCTAACAAGACTGTGGGATTTGACAAATCTAAGTCAAGGTGTTTCAATTGCAATAGCTATGGTCACTTTTCAAGGGAATGCAAAGCTCCCAAAAAAAAGGAGGAAATAGCCAATCGAGTTCAAGCAATCAGAGGTTTCAACAATCATCTCAGAAGACATTCCAAAAGCCATACCAAAGATTACCAATGCCTAAACTTAAAGATGACTCAAAAGCTTCTGAAGAACCCAAGAAAGCTTTAGTAGTGAGCATCAAGGATGGATACGACTGGAGTGCATGCAGAACAGTTTACAGCTAACTTAACCTCTAGTTTATCTCTTATTGCAGAAGTTCAAGGAGAAGATTGGTCAAAAGATAGTGATCCAAAGGCTAAATATGATTCTGAGAATGAAGAAGAAGAATATGATTGGAGTGATAAATCTAATCTTAAAGAGGATTCAGAAGAAGTTGCATTGATGGCAAAGTCAGATCAACCAAAGGTTGAAAATTCATCTTCCAACTCTAAGACTTCTTCACCCAAATTTTTTGAAATACCAGTTGAAGTAAAAGAAAAAGTATGCACCAAATCTTGCTTTGAGCAAGTAGAGTATTATCGAACTTACTCGTACAAAATTTGTGACAAGCTCAAGCAAGAAGAATTAATGCATAATAAACCCAAAAATGACCATAAAATATCAGATGAAAAGATAATTTCTCTACAAACTTCATGGAACAAAACTTTGAAAGAATTAGTAATTGTTTTCAAACAACTTGAAGAAATGACTAAGAACTTGGAACAGGAGAAAATAGCACATGCTGCTACACAAGTTGATCTAGTAAAAGTAAAAAGTTCCAAAACGATTATGGAACAACTGGTAAGTGAACGAAAGGACAAACAAAAAGCAGGCTTAGGTTTCACACACGAACCAATGCCTGAATCTATAACTAACACTTTACTAGAGAACTTCAATACGCATGATCATTCTCCTGAGAATAAATCAAAACTTAAAGCTTACCAAAACAAAAACAACAAGGTTTCTGATAATGAAGAAGAGAAAATCAATGTTGAAATCTTTGAAGAAAAAGATACAGAAAAGATCAAAAACGGTCATCCAATAAAAGTTAAATCATATGAACCACGATCTAAAAGCAAGAAAATTTTTGTTTCAAAAGAATCTGTGTTGGAGGAAGTAATTATTAAAAACAAGATAAGGCAAAACAAAAAGAAGAAACATCAGAAGATTCAAACTCATATGATCTAAATACTCCAGAGTTTAAATGTCAAAAAGATCAAAAACAGAAAGAAACTGAAAAAGAATCTTCAACTGAAGATGTTAAATCTAAAATGAAACCAAGTTCTTCAAAATCAAGGAATCAAAGAAGAAGAAGAAAATTGGCTAAAGCTAAAACTAATCAAAATAAGAGTTAAGATAATGAAACAAAAATAGCAAATCAAACAAATAAATTTAAACCAATTAAATTTGTGTCTGCTGGTATGTTGAACATGAACTCCATTCAAGATGTTAAACAAACTCCTAAGAACAAATCGAACTCTGATATGAAAACAGGTTCAAATTCGAAGACTTCCGCTGTCGTTAAACGATTTGTGTCTAAGGAATCAAAGAATGAAGTTCATATACAAAAGCCAAAACCAAATATGCAAAAGAACAAACTGTCAAATCAAAAGCAACATATTAATTTTTTGACGCCTAAACCTAAACAAGGATCAAATGTTGCGTCAACATCGAAAGTTAATAAACAGATGTTCAAAACTCCATAGAGGTACTGCAAAATCTGTGACATGTACAATCACAACACTGCTGAATGTTTTTTTAATAAGTACTGTCACATATACGATATGAGAAATCACTCAACATCAGAGTGTTATTTTAATAAGTAGTGTACCTTCTGTGATGAACGGACTCACAACACAGAAAATTGTTACTTTAGAAAGACTTCTCCAAGGAAAGGATTTGCTAATGCACAATTTAGCAAAGGTTATGTTAATCCTCAGTTTAAAAGAAAACAAACTGTTGATTTCAAATATTAACTAACCAACCGTCATTAGGCTTGAAATCTTTCAAAAAAAAATGACTCTGTAAGACCAAAACAATACATTCACAATCAATTCATTCCAAGGTCAGTGAGAATGAACAATAAAAATTTTGGAAATAAAAATTTTTCAAAAATTGATCAATTCAATGGTATGAATTTTCTTGAAAATGATCAAAAATTTGTGAATCATAGAATTGGCAATTTCATTAAAAACAAGTCGAATGTGAACAAACTTCATTTTAAAAAATTTAATATTGTTGACAAGTTTGGCAAGCCCAATACCATCTCGGCTTGGGTTGATAATTCAACTTAATTGTTCTTGAAATGCAGGTGTGCCCGAGAAGACCAATCAACACATGGTATGTGGATACGTCGCCTTACTTCAAGATTTTAAGTTAAAAGATGGTACATACGTCGCCTTCGATGGTGATGCAGGAGGATAAATTACAGGCGAGGGAACAGTATCCAACGGGATAATAAGCTTCGATAAAGTCAACTTCTGCTCACAGTTGAACTTTAATCTGTTAAGCGTTTCACAAATTTGTGATAAATCATATTCTGTACTTTTTGATGATTCTTTTTGCTACATTTTGAAGCCAGGTTTTCAGATTAGCAAAGACTGGGTAGTTGTTAAAGCTGTTAGGGATCGAGATGTGTATAAGCTGGATATGTCTCAAGTTGATCCATCTACAGAAACAACTTGCCTTATTGCTCAAGCATCAAATAACGAAAGTCAGCTTTGGCATAGATGTCTCGGACATTCCAAATTCAAGAATATGAACAAGCTTGTAGCAGGAAATCATGTCATTGGCCTTCCATCAAAGAAGTTTGCCACTACTCATCACTGCTCAGCATGTTTAAAGGGGAAACAGCACAGAGCATCTTATAAGCCCAAGCAAATAAACTAAAATTCCAAACCTCTCTAGATGTTGCATATGGACCTTTTTGTACCAACCAATGTGAAGAGTATTGGAAGAAAATCTTATTGTTTAGTTATCATTGATGACTTTACAAGATTTTCATGGGTTTTCTTTTTGAATGCTAAATCTGAAATGGCTGAATTATTAAAAGAATTCATCACAAAAGTTGAAAACCAATTAGAACAAAAAGTAAAAATAATAAGAATTGATAATGGAACGGAATTTAAAAATGCTAATATTGACATGTTCTGTGTAGAAAAGGGAATTGCTCATCAGTTCAGTGCTCCCAGAACTCCATAACAAAAGGAAGAACATAACTTTGATTGAGGCTGCACGATCCATGTTAGCAGATGCAAAAATTCCTACACTTTCTGGGATGAAGTCATATCTACTGCGTGTTTCGTACAGAATCATTCTTTAATTGTGAAAGACAAACTAAAAACTCCTTATGAGTTGATGTTTGGCAGGAAACCAAACATAGATTTTCTTAAATCTTTTGGTTGTCCAGTTTTGATTTTAAATTCAAGTGATCATCTAGGGAAATTTGATTCAAAATCTGATGAAGGATGTTTCATTGGATATTTATCTATTTCAAAAGCCTATCGAGTTTATAACTCTAGGACAAATGTTATACTTGAAACATTCAACGTTAAATTTCTTGAAAATTCTTTTCCCTCTGTTTCAAATGGTCCAACTTGGTTATTTGATTTAGATTCATTGTCAAACTCTTTTCAATCTAACTTGTTTAATCAATCTAACTTGTTTGATTCAACAGGAGAGAAGAAACCTTAAGGAGATCTCGGTTCTTTCAGTGATGATTCAGATTCTGACGATATGGATGACTCAATCCCATATTATCCATTTTTCTCTTTTGTCAAAGATTCAATAATTCGATTTGATGATAATGATCATCTCTCTCAACAAGATGAAGATCATTCCGTTTTAGAAAATCAAGATGTTTCATAACCTATTCCTAATGATGGTATAGAAATTATACAACCTGAGTCTGGAACTTCATCCATTTCTGGTGATGTGGTTGACTCCGATAATCTTGATTACTTCATCAACTCACCGACTCAAGTTCCCAATTTAAATCCACATTCTTCGAACCTATTGCATCAGCTGTCTAACTTGAACCAAACCAATCTGGATGTTCATGTTCAAGGGAATGAGATTTCAACATCTCGTATTCACAAGAACCATCCAACGTCTCAGATTATTGGTCCATTGAATGAGAGAACAACAAGAACTAAATCAGAACAAGCAAATCTTTGCTTATACTCGTGTTTTCTTTCTCAAATTGTTCCTAAAAACATTACCGAAGCGTTAAAGGACAATAGTTGGTTTGAGGCTATGCAAGAAGAATTATTGCAATTCCGCAAACAAGAAGTTTGGAATCTTGTGGATTTACCTGAAGGAGAAAATGCCATAAGTACAAGATGGTTGTTCAGAAACAAAACAGATGATCGAGGAATTATTATGCGAAATAAAGCGAGACTTGTTGCAAAAGGATACACCCAAGAGGAAGGAATAGATTATGATGAAGTATTTGCTCCAGTTGCAAGACATGAATCAATTCGTGTCTTCCTGGCTTATGCATCATTCATAAGATTCAAAGTGTATCAAATGGACATTAAAGGTGCATTTTTGTATGGTCCAATCACCGATGATGTGTATGTAAATCAACCTCCGGGTTTTGAAGATTCGAAAATTCCACATCGTGTGTACAAGCTTAAAAAAGCTTTGTATGGACTCCATCAAGCCCCTAGAATCTAGTATGAAACATTCTCACAGCACTTAATCCAACATGGATACACGCAAGGGAAATTCGATCCAACTTTGTTTATAAAGAAGGATGCAGATGATCTTTTATGTGTAGAAGTGTATGTTGATGATATCATATTTGGTTCTACTAGTCCAAAATTATGCAATGAATTTGAAGAAATCATGAAGTCTCGATTTCAAATGAGTTCTATGGGTGAAATAAATTTCTTTCTTGGACTTCAAGTCAAGCAATCTGTAGATGGAATCTTCATTAATCAAGAGAAGTTCGTTGACAAACTCTTGAAGAAATTAAAACTGCAAGATTGTCAATCCATAAGAACTCCAGCTGACGTAAACACCAAGATTGAGCCTGATCCTAAAGGAAAATCTGCAGACCAAACTTTATACAGATCTATGATTGGTTCATTGATGTATCTTACTGCATCTAGACCTAACATAATGTATGCTGTTTGTGTCTGTGCCAGGTATCAATCAGACTTGAAGGAATTCCACTTAATTGTTGTCAAACGCATATTCAAAAGGAAACTTCGAGTTATATGGGTATACTGATAGTGATTATGGAGGATGTTATCAAGATAGAAAATCAACTGCGGGTGGATGTCAGTTTTTAGGACCCAGGTTAGTCTCATGGCAATGTAAGAAACAAACAAATGTCTCTGTTTCAACCGCAAAAGCTGAGTACATAGCTGCTTCAGGAGAATGTTCTCAAATCCTTTGGTTACAAAACCAATTGCTGGATTATGGGTTCAAATTTCTTAAAACTCCAATTTACATTGATAACACTACTGCTATGTTTATTACAGCTAATCCTGTCCAACATTCAAAAACAAAACATATCGAGATTCGATATCATTTTCTCAGAGATAACCCTGAAAAAGGTTTAATCATTCTGATTCAAATTGCAACTGAAAAACAGTTGGCTGATCTTTTTACTAAAGCCTTCTTACCAAGACATTTTGAGTATTTGGTAGAGTCAATTGGTCTTATTAACCACATTTAAAAACTGGTTTTTGAGCATTTCAGTTAATTGAGTCTAAATATGATCAGAACCCTCCCTTACCTGAATAGGACACAACAAGAGAAACTGTCAAAGTTAATTGCCTGATTATAATTTGTGTGTGCATGTTTCTTAGAAAAAGCAAAACCAAATACAAGTAAGTTCATGCAATTAAACTGGAAAAGTTTGACGTGATCAGATATTTGAGAAAATAGAGTTTTTCTTTGTTAATTTATTTTTAGAAATGAATCTGTCTTTGCAATATGTGAGAAATGATAGATACATTAGTTTGATCAGTTGAATACTTTGCTTACGACTAAAGTATGATGTGATCAGATATGATGTGCAAGTAAGTTCATGCAATTAGATTGGAAAAGTAAAGTCTTATGATTAAACTAAATCACTCATGCATTCATGTGTGTCTATCTTAGCACTAATGAGTAGTGTTGATTTCTCAAATTGATTGCTTGTTAAGACATAACCTCACACCTGGTGGTGATATGAATAACCATGAGCTCTAATTATTTAAAGCGTCTAACACTTCTCTGTTATGAGTCATCATAGACCTGAAGTGATGAGATATCCTTTGTTGTAAGTGATTACTGACCTGGATATTCTCACTGATGCAACACGATGCCAATGTGCACAAACACCAAATGAGATCTGGTTATAGTATATGTCAGGTTAACAAGTTGAGAACAGTGACTTCTTGCATATCTTTATGAGAATTAACCTCTCTAAGTCTAAGTGTGACTGTATAATGTCATATCTAATTGTACCTTAATCAATCCAAGAATTGAAAAAGTAAGTGTGCTGAATATCTTGCTAAATGCACTCATTTTCCGTCCTTAGATCTCGTGTCTCCTTTACTGCAGAAATGCTGATCTGAAACACACTTGATTAGGATTTATTCACTGTCTATGACTATCCATCAATTTTTTTATTTCAATGTGCTGATCTTAACTGATATGATCTCACTGCAGACATTGATTCATTTGTAAATATTAGATTTTTATTCTGCTTTAATTTTGATTTTTGCATGTTTTCTGTGTGCAGGCATATTAACAATGATTAGTGTGATCTTCATGTGACAAATTTAAGAAACTTTTAAGTTTTGTTAAACTTAAAAGTTTAGGGGGAGTAAAAAGAGTAAAAAGTAAAGTGTCAAAGAGAAAATTATTCAATTTTCGAGATATGAAAAATCAATATTTAGTGTTTTGAATGGAAAGGATGAAGCTAAAAAGTTCAAGCATGTGTGTGTTTGACATAATGTAAAAATAAACCTGAAAAACATTTTAAAGTGGAAAAGCTTCTTGCAACATTGTAATATGAGATTATTAGTTAAAATTAGAGACTAAAATGACGGGAAATTGTTTTTGAATAATTAATAACAAATATAAAAAGGTCAAAATATAAAATGATCAAAAATAAAAATAAAAAGTTTGAAATGTCAAAAGTTCAAAATTGAGGGTCAATTATGAAAATTTTGGGTGAAAGTCAAAATTTGACAAATTGTTCAAAAAATTAGTATATGAACAGTACTAATGTGTTTAAACAGTGTTCAGGTGGAAGACTTGAAAATTACAAGTGTTAGACTCATGAAAGTTATCTCATGCGCCTAAACAGTGTTCAAAAGTCCAAAAATTAGAAGCATGATGATATTTTAGAATTTGCACAAGTGTTGGGCGTTTCAGATAACCTCATGTGGCTAAACAGTTGTCATGCATCTAAACAGTTGTCATAAGTCTGAAATTTTGGTTAAGTGTTGGGCGTTTCATCCATCTTCATGCGCCTGCACAGTACCAGACTTTCAAGAATTGGGCATATCAAGTAGAAAATTACCAAGTGTTGGGCGTTTCAACTAGACACATGCGCCTGAACAGTGCAAAAGCACCTAAACAGTGCTTATGCATCTGAACAGTGCTCATGCGCCTAACCTCATGCGCACAAACAGTGCTCTTGCACCTAAGTACTTAGTGAAAAATTCAGTCTCATGTGCACAAATAGTGTTCATGCGCCTAACCTCATGCGCATAAACAGTGCTCATGCGCCTAAAAATTTCACTTAGTATAAATACAACACTTTGTAATTTCATTCATTTCATTCACTCAAAACCCATGAACTCTCACACCCGACCCTCAATTATCTTTGATATTCAGATTGTGATTGATTTAGGTTCTAAAAGTGCGTTCGATAGTGAGTATTACTGATTATAAACATAAGTTTTTGAACAAAATCACACAAATTTCATGTTTAGTGGTTGAATTTGATTGGGCGTTTCTATGCTATACGGGCGTATGAACCCTAGACATCTGAAATATGTGAAATTGTTGAATAAAATGGATATAAGAACTGAAATTAATGATTGATTGTTAATATAAACTTGATTTCAAGCATGTTGATACATTCAAATCAGTTGTTAATCGAAATTGTTCCTGATGACGAATGTTCATCAGTCGAATGTTGAAGATGAACAGTCAAATTTGAATTTTTTTAATAAAATGAAAAACTAATCATAAAATCATGTTAAAATCTGTTTTTAATAAGAATTTATTGAATTAATGTGTTTTATACCACTTTCATACTAACTTGAATGCATTTTGTTCTTGAACAGACCATGTAAACACTTAGAAATTTTTTTAAGTGCAAGTTAGATTAAAAAATTGATAAAACATGCTAATTCTTTAAAATTTTCAATAAATTTCATTGATTTTAAGTGTTAAAAGTCAAAGTGTCTAAATCTCTGTTTCAAATTTTTGTAGATGACTGAGTTAAAATTTGAGCCAAAGCATAATGTGGCAGGTTTACTAAATGAAGAACTACAAGAGGCTGTTAGCTATGAAGAAATGATTAGGTTCTTGTTGAGAACTAAATATGTATATGCTATGTGCTATCAACCAGTTATATATGCAAGATTGATAAAGAGGTTTTGGAACACAACCACAGTTGAACTCAATGATGATGATAGAAAGGTTGTAAGGGGATTTATTACTAATGAGAGAATGATTGAAGTTTTTGAAGACTCAATTAGAGAAGCATTAAGGTTGGGACATAATGACCCAGATGATTTAGCTAAATTATCATTCAATGAATGTAGAGAAACATTTATGGCTATGGGTCACCTAGACCATTTCCCCAAGAAACAATTCTTCAGAGCACGAGTGTATAATCATTGGAAGCTACTGTGTTATATCTTTCAGCACTGCATGTCAAAGAGAAGTGCAGGATGGAATTCTTTTCCAGTTGACATAGCATCTTCGATTGCAGCTCTTGCGACAAACAAAAGGTTTAACATGTCAAAATGGATTCTAAATGGTTTTATTTTCAATCTGGAGAAAGGAATCAGGAATAAGTACTTGATGTATCCTAGATTCTTACAAATGATAATCAATGAAGAGCATCCAGATATTCATGTTCATGGTTTTAGTGGAGAGACAATAATACTGGAGCATATGTTAGAAATTTCTTATAAAAGACTTGCTATGATCACAGGTGCACAAAATGTACCCATGTTTGAATACATGAGAAATGTTGCTAATGATGAGGTGGATATTACTATAGATCACTTTCATTTGACTAAGGAAGAACCAATTGATCCAAATGAACTTATTGAAGAATTACCTCAAGAACCTTCTGATGATGATGAAGATGAAGGAGATGATGATGAGAATGATGATGATGATGAAAGTTCAAGTTCTTCTTCTGATGATGATGATAATAATGATGGTGGTAATGATGATGATGAAATGGAAGAAGTTCATGAAGATGTTGTTCATGAATCTGAACATGTTGATGATGATATACATGAAGCTGAACAGGTTGAAGGCGAAAATGAATTAACTGTTGAAGAGATCATTAAGATGATTAAAGGAAATGTTGAAGCTAATATTCAACAGGACACTAAAAATGTTCAAGAATTTGAAGTTTCTAAAGCTAAGATTCAAAATGGTTTTCAACAAGATGCTCATATGGTTGAAGAATCAAATGTTCAACAGATCATTGATGATTTGAAAGAAGAAAACTCTAAGCAATTGAAGCTTATTGAGGAATTGAAAGAAGAAAATGATAAGCTGAAAGAAGATTCACTAAAGAAAAATCAAGTGATTGATGAACTTGAAAAGGATAAAGAAGCAAATATTCAAAATTTTGAAGTGATGCTTAGAGATTATGATATTATGAAAGAAAAATTTAAGAAGTTGAAAGAAAGCCATGATTTATTGAAAGAAGAATTTGAGAAATTGAAAGAAAGTGCAAAATCTCCATCTCCTAAAGTGATGATTATATCTGAAGTAACTCTAACAAATGTTGAGAAGATATCAGAAGTAGATAAAGGTAAAAGGAAAATTGATGACATGGATGTATCAGTTTTACCTGAATCATCATCAAAAGTGCAAAAGATTGTTGATGAACCTGTGAAGAAGAAGGAGAGTCTGAAACTCAAAAGAAGATAGAAGCTCTTGATGACATAGACTCAGAATTTGATGATGCATGGTACGATGAAGTACTTGAAGATGAAGATTTGGTTGAAGCAAATTATTCTCCTATTGAAGAATCTACTAAAGTCATTCATGTGGATATTGAAGATAAGTATAATTACTTAATCAGGATGAAGTATAATAGAGTATTTCTTGATGGATTGACAGTATCTCAAATTAACGAAGAATACGAGAAGTGCGTAACTGCTGAATCAAGTGCTCCTATAGATCCAAACGAGATTATTGTTGAACATGGTGAATGGAATCCTATTAGTGAAAGTATCAATATTGATGATATTCCAACTTCTGAATTGCACCATCCAGATCCAAATGATATGAATGGTACTGCTTTAAGGACATGGTTACAATCACATAACTATCCAAGGAAGAAGCTCAATAGATTATAAGCAAAATCATTAAGAAATTTGGTGAGGAGTTTCCAAGAGACTGAGAAACAAACATATATAATGATCATGCTTGATACAGATAATCCTCAATATCTTGAGATCACAAAACAACACAAGAATCTTGAAGCCTCAAGAACTAAAGAATATGGAGTTAATCAGAAGTGGACATGAGAGAAGAAAAGAGTTAATAAAGTTATTCCCTGAGAATTGAAAACAAGCTTATGAAGTGTCAGTCGAGCAAAAGCAATTGTGGAACAAAGCTCGGACTGCTGGTGATCTAGTTAGAAACGTTATGCAAAAAGGCCAATCAATTTCTGAATTGCTAAATGCAATGATTGTGCCAGATTCTACAAAGAATGTGAAAATAGTAGCATGGAAGTATGATGAGGTGTTTGATGCATTTTTGATCAAACGTGTAAACGCTATTTATGATGTTTATCATTTTTACACGAGCATCATAACCTTACCAGTGCAAGATTAGAAGGAACTGAATAAGTTGCCTTTGATAAATCCATCAAAATCAAATCGAGGAGAAAATTTTGTTAAACTCCTGAATGTAGGTATGACAAGAATGGAGTCTTATCTAAAAACAAGATGTGATCAAGAGGATAAACAATACTTTAAGTCTGTCAAAAGTAAAAGAAAAATTGCTGAGAATCCAGAAGAAGAAGAAAGGTTTTTGGATGCTTATAGTGATCAATTTTTTGAAAAAGTCACTACATCTAGATTGAAGGTGATTGATGGTTCACAAAAGACAAAACCAATTTTGAGATGGTTTTATAATTCAGATACTTTGGAGTTGAAATTAGTTCAGAACCTTGATGACTGGGATAAAGATATGATCTCATTGTTTGGTGTATTTGAGCTTAAACTGCTGCATCCAAGCTACATTCATTTTTGTCTATCCAAGAATTGGTAAAGTATCATCGGAAGTGGCAGAGAATGATCGAAAGTATTTCATGTCAATAATCAAAGTGATGAATGCTGTCATGGAAAGAATTTCTTTGAGAAAAGCTCTTGCATATGCAAACATTGTGAAGAAAGACATTAAGGAGATTGAAGTTTTGAGAATTTCTAGTAAAGGAGTATTGGAGATTCATGCAAAAGACCATTCAAAGCCAATTGAACTTTATGCAAATATTGATATTGCAGGTTTGTCGAAAGAAACATTGGAGATAATGAATTAAATGGAGATAAAGACTAATCCATCAAAGTTAGAACAAGGAGTACTTGCAAGCAAAATTCAAATCAGCAATTTCCAAAGCTTTGTCTGAGTTGAAGCTATACAAGGAAAAACCGATGTTCAAGATCAAGGAAGAACCAGAAGATTACTTTGAAGTATGAAGACAAAGAGAAAAGACAAGAGTAAAGATTAAAGATTGAAGACAAAAGATTGAAGACAGAAGATTAAAGACAGAAGATTAAAGAAGATTGAAGACAAAGATCTGAAGACTGAAGATTGATATTTTGAAGACTGAAGACAATGTCAATCTTAGGGGAGTATTGTAGATGCTTCTTGAAGATTAACATTTAGTCTTTATTAGTCTTTGTATAGTTTTGTCATAGTTTAGGGACTTGTTGTGTAAATATATATTTCTTTTTGTTTTCTTTGATAGTATAAATAGCATAGATAAGGTATTGTGTAGGTAGACCTTGAAAATAGAGAACCTGAGAATCAGTTAGAATGACTTGTAACTGTTTTTCTTACACTTGTACTTTCTATGCTTACTATCAATGAAAAACTATGAATTTTTCTAATTTGTTTGCATTGAATTGATTACTTGTGTTTGTTTTGATTGAATTGTATCATAATATCATCACAGATCGATCCATTTTGATCCTATCATAAATATCACATATTTCACAGTACCTTTGTTTTGATTTAAACAAGTGTTGATTAACTTTTGATGTGGAGGCCACATTTGATCCTTGTTTTGATTTAGGCGTTGACAAGTTAATCGCTTGTTTTTGATTTGAAAGTTTGTTCTTTTGAAATTTGGGTTTTTGACTTTTGCTCATAATCACTATTCCTTGACTTTTGCTCATAATCACTATTCCTTCACTATTCCTGAAATTTAGGAAGACAGAATCTGCTATTGAGTGATTTCTCATATCACATATATGAAGGAGCCGAGATCTCCTTGAAGATTCTTCTCACCTGTAGAATCAAACAAGTTAGATTGATTAAGCAAGTTAGATCGAAAAAAGTTTGACAATAAATCTAAATCAAATAACCAAGCTGGACCATTTGAAACTGATGGAAAATAATTTTCAAGGAATTTAACGTTGAATATTTCAAGTATAACATTTGTCCTAGAGTTATAAACTCGATAGGCTTTTGAAACAGATGAATATCCAACGAAAAATCTTTCATCAGATTTTGAATCAAATTTTCCTAGATGATCACTTGAATTTAAAATCAAAACTAGACAACCAAAAGATTTAAGAAAATCTATGTTTGGTTTCCTACCAAACATCAACTCATAAGGAGTTTTCAGTTTGTCTTTCACAATTAAAGTAAGATATGGCTTCATCCCAGAAAGTGATAGGAATTTTCGCATCTGCTAACATGGATCGTGCAGCCTCAATCAAAGTTCTATTCTTCCTTTCAGCAACTCCATTTTGTTATGGAGTTCTGGGAGCACTGAACTGATGAGCAATTCCTTTTTCTGCACAGAACATGTTAATATTAGCATTTTTAAATTCCGTTCCATTATCACTTCTTATTATTTTTACTTTTTGTTCTAATTGGTCTTCAACTTTTGTGATGAATTCTTTTAATAATTCAGCCGTTTCAGATTTAGCATTCAGAAAGAAAACCCATGAAAATCCTGTGAAGTCATCAATGATAACTAAACAATAAAATTTTCTTCCAATACTCTTCACATTTGTTTGTCCGAAAAGGTCCATATGCAACATCTGGAGAGGTTTGGAATTTGATTTTATTTGCTTGGGCTTATAAGACGCTCTGTGTTACTTCCCCTTTAAACATGCTGAGCAGAGATCAGTAGTGGCAAACTTCTTTGATGGAAGGCCGATAACATGATTTCCTGCTACAAGCTTGTTCATATTCTTGAAGTTGGAATGTCCGAAACGTCTATGCCAAAGCTGACTTTTGTCATTTGATGCTTGAGCAATAAGGCAAGTTGTTTTTGTAGATGGGTCAACTTGAGACATATCCAGCTTGTATACATCTCGATCCCTAACAGCTTTAACAACTACCCAGTCTTTGCTAATATGAAAACCTGGCTTCAAAATGTAGCAAAAAGAATCATCAAAAAGAAACGAATATGATTTATCACAAATTTGGGAAACGCTTAACAAACTAAAGTTCAACTGTGAGCAGTAGTTGACTTTATCAAAGCTTATTATCCCGTTGGATACTGTTCCCTCGCCTGTGATTTTTCCTCCTGCATCACCACCGAAGGCGACATGTGTGCCATCCTTTAACTTAAAATCTTGAAGTAAGGCATGATTTCCCGTCATGTGCCGGCTACACCCTCTATCCACATACCATGTGTTGATTGGTCTTCTCAGGCGTACCTGTAAGACAAAGAAATTAAGTTGAGTTATCTACCCAAGCCGAAATGGTCTTGGGCTTGCCAAACTTATCAACGATGGTAAATTGTTTAAAATGGAGTTCATTCACATCAGGCTTGTTTTTGATGAATTTACCAATTCTATTATTCATAATTTTTTTTATCATTATTAAGAAAATTCATACCATTTGAATGACCAATTTTTGAAAAATTTTTATTTCCAAAATTTTTATCATTCATTCTCATAGACCTTGGAATGAATTGATCTTGAATGTATTGTTTTGGTCTCACAGAGTCATTTCTTTTGAAAGATCTCAAGCCTAAGGAAGGTTGGTTAGTTAATCTTTGAAAACTGACAGTTTGATTTCTTTTAAAATGAGGATTAAAATAACCTTTGCTCAATTGTGTATTAGCAAATCCTTTCCTTGGTGAACTCTTTCTAAAGTAACAGTTTTCTGTATTGTAAGTCCTTTCATCACGTAAGGTACAGTACTTATTAAAGTAATAATCTGCTGTTGAGTGATTTCTCATATCACATATATGACAGTACTTGTTGAAAAAGCATTCAGCAGTCTTATGATTATACATGTCACAGATTTCACAGTACCTTTATGGTGTGTTAAACAAATGTTTATTAACTTTTGATGTTGACGCAAAGTTTGATCCTTGTTTAGATTTAGGTGTTGAAAAGTTAATATTTTGTTTTTGATTTGACAAATTTTGTTTTTGATTTGGCAATTTGTTCTTTTGTATATTTGGTTTTGACTTTTGTACATGAACTGCATTCTTAGAATCCTTAGAAACAAATCGTTTAACGACAGCGAAAGACTTCGAATCTAAACCTGTTTTCAGATCAGAGTTTGATTGGTTCTTAGGAGTTTGTTTAACTTCTTGAATTCAGTTCATGTTCAAATTACCAACAGACACAAATTTTATTGGTTCAAATTACCAACAGACACAAGTTTTAACTTCTTCTTTGGTTCCTTGATTTTGTAGAACTTGATTTTATCTGAGATTGAACATCTTTAGGTGAAGATTCTTTTTTAGTTTCTTTATCTTTCTGATCTTTTTGCCATTTAATAAACTCTGGATTATTTAGACCATAAGAGTTTGAATCTTCTGATGTTCCTTCTTCTTGTTTTGCTTTATCTTTGTTTTTGGAGTTTTGTTTGTTGTTTTTAATGATCACTTCTTCCAACATAGATTCTTTTGGAAAAAATATTTTCTTACTTTTCGGTTGTGGTTCATATGATTTAACTTTTACCGGATGACCGTTTTTGATCTTTTCAGTATCTTTTTCTTCAAAGATTTCAACATTGGTTTTCTCTTCTTCACTATCAGAAATCTTGTTGTTTTTGTTTTGGAAGCTTTAAGTTTAGCTTTATTTTTAGGAGAATGATCATGCGTGTTGAAATTCTTTGGTAAAGTGTTTGTTATGGATTCAGGCATTGGTTCGTGTGTAAAACCTAAGCCTGCTTTTTGTTTGTCCTTTCGTTCACTTACCAGTTGTTCCACCATTGTTTTCGAACTTTTTACTTTAGCAAGATCAACTTGTGTAGCAGCATGTGCTATTTTCTCCTCTTCCAAGTTCTTAGTCATTTATTCAAGTTGTTTGGAAACAATTTCTAGTTCTTTCAAGGTTTTGTTCCATGAAGTTTGTAGAGAAATGATCTTTTCATCTGATATTTTATGGTCCTTTTTAAGTTTATTATCCATTAATTCCTATTCACAAATTTTGTATGAGTAAGTTCGATCATATTCTACATGTTCAAAGCAAGATTTGGTGCATACGTTTTTTCTTACTTCAGCTGGTATTTCAGGATATTTAGGTGAAGAAGTCTCAGAGTTAGAAGATGAATTTTCAACCTTTGGTTGATCTGACTGTGCCATTAATGCAACTTCTTCTGAATCCTCTTTAGGATCAGATTTATCAATCCAGTCATATTCGTCTTCCTTATTCTCAGAATTACCTTCAGCTTTAGGATCACTATCCTCAGACCAATCTTCTCCTTGAACTTCTGTAATAAGAGATAAACTGGAAGTTAGATCAGCAGTAAATTTCTCTGCATAAGCACTCCAATCATATCCTTCCTTAATGCTAACAACTAGAACTTTCTTTGGCTCTTCAGATGACTTAGATTCATCTTTAAGTTCAGGCATTGGTAAGCTTTGGTATGGCTTTTGGAATGTCTTCTGAGATGATTGTTGAAACTTCTGATTGCTTGAACTCAATTGGCTATTTCCTCCTTTGTTTTTGGGAGCTTTGCAATTCCTTGAAAAGTGACCATAGCTATTACAGTTGAAACACCTTGACTTAGACTTGTCAAATCCAACAGTCTTGTTAGCACTTGGCTTGTGGTTCCTGTTGACATAAGAGTGTTTCTGAGTCCTGTATACAATCATCACCATCTGCCAGCTTAGATCCATTTCCTCCACATCATCTGGATCCATCTCAAATAAGCCATGCAAAACAAGATCTAATTGAGTTAAATGACTACCTTGATAAGCTTGAAAACTAGCCATAAAAGCAGTAAAAGCAGATTTGGACTCTTCATCCTGTAATAGGATGTTAATGACATCTTTAACTTTGCTAGTTTTAGCAGAGTTAACAGATGGAGTCTCAGTTTGAGGTTTAGAGCTTTGAGGTTTAGGAGGAGACTGAGGTTGAGGTTGAGATGCATAAGCAGGAGCACTTGTATATGAAGAATCTGTAAAGAATCCTGCTCCAACAAACAGATTACCCTCTTCTTCTGGTAAATTCTCATTCTATAAAGGCATTCTCCACTGTACTAGCTGGAGATGCAACATATTTGTACTGAGACATTGAGGATGCTCTATCATTATTTCTTGAGCTTTCATCAATCTCAACTGACTCAATCTTGGCAATCAATAGATCAAGATCCATAGGAAATTTCTTAGTATGCTTCAAGAGTGTTACTGTTTGTTTCCATGAAGATGGAAGAGCATTAAGAAGTCTAAAACTTAGATCTTTGAGATCATTTTTGATGCTAACAATTGACATCTCAGTTGTGAGTTGCACAAATCTATTCATCATTTGGTTTATAGTTTCACCAGATAAATGCTCAAACAGCTCTAACTGCCTCTTCAGTTTCTTCTTCTTGAGATCTTGAATCACCTTACCACATTCACAAATTATCTTCAAAGCTTTATACGTGGTATATCCTGTTTGATATCCATCAAGTCTGCTTAAGAATTCAAGTGGTAATCCTTTACACATCAAAGAATAGGCTTTAATATCATTCTTTACTTTCCTTAGATCATCACCTTGTAACCCATCTTCAGGATATGGTTCTAGAGAGTCTTTAGTGTAAACAAACCCTCTATCAGGACCATCTGAAGTGATAGGAATATGAGGTCCTCTTTCTATTGACTTCCACAAGTCAGTGTCAATAGAATTAAGGTGATGTTTCAATCTAAGAGACCAGTTCTTAAAATTAGCTCTGTTCTTCAACTTAGGAACTCTGTTCTCTAAATCTTCTGACTTCACCATTTTATATTTTTGATTTTAGAAAAAGATTTGTTTTTGTTGTTTTTAAGTTTTTGAATTTAAACAATGAATTGAAAATATTTTTGGATTTTTAAATTTTGAAAATTTTTTAAGTATTGAGTTGGTGCGCCTAAACAGTGATGAAGCACCCAAACTGTTGTGAAACTTCTGACTTTTACTTAGAAACGCCCAAGGGATTGCCTTAGTAGAATTCTTAAAACGCCCAACTTGAAATGCGCCTGAACAGTTGTAAAATGTCCAAACAGTTGTCAGACGCCTGGGTGTAAAAACGCCCAAACAATTCAAATGCGCCTACACAATTGTAATGCGCCTAGAATTACTTTGTTTCTGATAAGTTTCAAAGTGACAAAACAGTTGTAATACGCCTCAACAGTGGTCAAACGCCTAGACTAAAAACGCCTGAACAGTTGTCAAGCGCCTATACACTTAGCCAATTTTCAGTAGTGTTTTAACCTAATGCGCCAACTTCAACAGATTCATACGAACACAGATCTTCTGAAATTCTTCAAAACTTGTTGAATTGACCTAAAAACCTCCAATTAGGTAATAATTGGATCAATTAACAGTCCTGTATCTTCAATTTCACTAAACAACAACAACAATTCAATCTTTTGATTGAAAATCATTTCGAAATGAAGAACAGGTTCGAACACTAATTTGAACAAATTCACTGATTTTGAATGATTGAACTGCAAATTGTGATTCAATTCATGTTTCTAATGATGAAACACAACTGAAATCAACAATTGTTTGATTGAATTGCTTATCAATCACAGACTCAAGTGATTCAAAAGTTCGACAGTTTGACAAACTCAAATCACTAAACCAACAGCTCTGATACCATTTGATAGGATCAAAATGGATCGATCTGTGATGATATTGTGATGCAATTGAATCAAAACAAGCACAAATAATCAAATCAATGCAAACATATCATAAAAATTCATAGTTTTTCATTGATAGAAAGCATAGAAATACAAGTGTAAGAAAACAGTTACAATTCGTTCACTGATTCTAAGGTGCTTCTTTTTTAGTCTTTGTCCTTTTCTACACAATACATAATCTATGCTATTTATACTATCAAAGAAAATAAAAAGGAACATATATTTATAAATAAGTCCCTAAACTATGACAAAACTATTAATAAAGACAATAAAGACTAAATGTTAATCTTCGAGAGGCTTCTACAGTGCAATCTCTTCTGAATCCTCTTTTGGATCAGATTTATCACTCCAGTCATAGTCTTCATCATCATTTTCTAAATCACCATCAGCCTTAGGATCATTATCTTCAGACCAGTCTTCATCTTGAATATCTGTAACAAGAGATAAACTAGAGGTTAGATCAGCTATAAATTGTTCAGTATAAGCACTCCAGTCATATCCATCTTTGATGCTAACAATAAGAGCTTTCTTTGGCTCTTTAGATGCTTTTGATTCATCTTTAAGTTCTGGCATAGGAAGACTCTGATAAGGCTTTTAGAAGTTTTTCTGAGACTGCTGATGATGTCTCTGATTGCTAGAACCAGCTTGACCATTTCCTCATTGGTTTCTGGGAGCTTTGCATTCCCTCAACAAATGCCCATAGTTGTTGTAGTTGAAACACCTTAACTTTGATTTGTCAAAGTCAACAGTTTTGTTTGCACTTGGCTTGTAGTTCCTGTTAATATAAGAGTGTTTTTGTGTTCTGTAAACAATCATCACCATCTTCCAGTTCAAGTCCATCTCTTCCACATCGTCTGGATCCATCTCAAACAAATCCTGCAAAACAAGTTCTAATTGTGTAAAATGACTACCTTGATAAGCTTCAAAACTTGCCATAAAAGCAGTAAAAGCAGATTTTGACTCATCATCCTATAAAAGGATATTAATGATATTAATAACATCTTTAACTTTGCTAGTTTTAGCAGAGTTAGAAGATGGAGTCTCAGTTTGAGGTTTAGGAGTTTGAGTTTTAGGAGGAGACTGAGTTTGAGGTTGAGTTGTATAAACAAGAGCACTAGTGTAGGAAGAATCTGTAAAGAAACTAGCTCCAACAAAAAAATCACCCTCTTCTTCTGGAATATTATTGTCTTTGACCACAAAAGCATTCTCCACTGTGTTAGCTGGAGATGCAACATACTTATACTTAGACATTGAAGCAGCTCTATCATTGTTTCTGGAGCTCTCATAAATCTCAACTGATTCAATCTTGGCAATCAAAAGATCTAGATCCATAGGAAACTTTTCAATATGCTTTAACAGTGTAACTGTCTGTTTCCATGAAGATGGAAGAGCAATGAGAAGTCTGTAGTTTAGATCTTTGAGATCATTTTTGATACCAGCAGTTAACATCTTAGTAGTTAGTTGCACAAATCTGTTTATCATTTGATTAATTGTTTCCCCAGAAAGATGCTCAAATAAGTCCAATTGCCTTTTGAGTTTCTGCTTTTTGATATCTTGTATCTCTTTACCGCCTTCATAAATTATCTTCAAAGCTTTATACATAGTGTACCTAGTTTGATAACCATCAAGTCTAGTCAAGACTTCTAATGGTAATCCCTTACACATCAATGAATAAGATTGGATGTCATTCTTCACTTTCCTTAAGTCATCACCTTGCAGACCATCCTTAGGATAAGGTTCTTGAGAGTCTTTGGTATAAACAAATCCTCTGTCAGGACCATCAGATGTAATTGGTTTATGTGGTCCTTTCTCTATTGACTTCCACAAGTCAGTATCAATAGAGTTTAGATGATGCTTCAATCTAAGAAACCAGTTCTTGAAATCAGCTCTGTTTTTGAGCTTGGGAACCCTGTTCTCAGAATCTTCAGACTTAACCATTTTGTATTTTTTGAATTTCAGAAAATGATTTGTTTTTGTTGTTTTTAAGTTTTGATATAAAAACTATGAAATGAAAATATTTTTGGATTTTAGTTTCTGAAAAAATTTCTAGGTGTTAACTGATAAGTCTGAAAGCTGATGCTCCTGAATAGTTGTCATGCGCCTACATAGTAGTGAAACGCCTACACAGTTCTTAAACACCTGACTTTGAAGTAGAAACGCCCAAGGGAATGCCTTAGTAGAATTCTAAAAACGCCCAACTGAAATGCGCCTGAACAGTTGAAATGCGCCCAAACAGTTGTTAAACGCCTGGGTGTAAAACGTCCAAATAGTTCAAATGCGCCTAAACAATTCGCCGAGAATTACTTTGTTTCTGCAGAGTCACCAAGTGTCCAAAGAGTCTCAAAACGTCTCAACAGTGGTCAAAAGCCTGATCTAAAACGTTTGAACAGTACTAAAATGCCCAAAGAGTGGTGATGCGCCTAGATACTTAGACAATTTTCAGTAGTTTTCAACCATAATGCACCTAATTCATCAGCTTTAACGAACTCAGATCTTATGAAAATCTTCAAAACTTAATTAATTGATCTAAAAACTTCTAATAGGTAGTAATTAGGTCGATTAACAATCCTTAATCCTCAATTTGATCAAACAACAACAACAAATCAGTATTCTGATTGAATTGAAGTCCGAAATGAAGAACACAGTTCGAACACTGATTTGATCAATTTCTCAGATTTGAAAGAATTGAACACCTAATTGTGATTCAAATCATGTTTCTATGGATGAAACACAACCGAAAACAACAATTAATTGATCAAATTGCAATCAATCACAGATTTCAAGTGATTCAAAGAGCTCAAAATGTCGATAAACTCTAATCACTGAACCAACAACTCTGATACCATTTGATAGGTTCAAAATAGATCGAATATGTGATTATCTAGTGATACAATGATCAAATCAAACACAAGTAATCAAACAAATGCAAACATATCAAAAAAATTCATAGATTTTATTGATAGCAAGCATAGGATACAAGTGTAGGGTTACAATTTCTATCAGTTCATCTGATTACTGATCCGTTAGTCTACCCTGCACAATACATAAAATATCCTATTTATACTATCAAAAACAAAGAACACATATATTTACAAATAAGTCCCTATACTATGACAAAAAACACATAAAGACAAAATGTTAATCTTCCAAGAGCTTCAACAATATATATAAAATTTATACTTAGGAAATAATTCCTTTTACATTACTAATTATTTATGTTAAACCCTAAACTATATATTTATTCCTTAATAAACCCAAAACCTTTTAACGTGAAGATGAGCCCAAAGAAGCTGCAAACATTCTTCTAGGTTTGGTTGATCAAGTTGTCAATCTCTCCAAAGCCAATTTCATTTTCTTCAAGACGGAATAAAGACTATGAACCTCTATCTGAAGCTGAAGCCAAATTGAATGATCTACTAGACATATATGGAGATGACAACTCAAAAGAGAAGGAAATGGAAGCCAGAAGAGAAATGGGAAGAATGAAGCAAAAGGTTCAACTTGGGAAGAAAAGAATGGCCGTAATAAGAAGATCTAGCATTTCTTCTCTCTCTCTCAAAAGGAAAAGAACTAATAAGAAATCATCAAAGAGAGAACTAGTGCTAGCACTTGAAGCCACTCCAAAGGCATTTGCCGAAGAAGAAGTTCTATTACTAAGAGTGCTATCGGAAGACGAAGAAGAGCTGAAGAAATCAGCTGTTGATAAAACATCCGAAACAACAAGACAAGAGGATTCTTTAGCATATGACTCATCAGGAAGAGTAATAGTCTACACCAGAGGAACCCAGACCATGAAAGATGATATAGATAGATATAGGATGACTCTTGAAGAAGAAACAAGCCAACTTCATAAACTACACAAGGACACACCTGAGTCTGAACTCAAAAAATCAGTTGTGGTGATATTTGATCAACCAGATGTTGAAATTGAAACCCCAGTTAGCTCTGAGGTGAATATGGAAACATATGGACTAGAAGTCGCCAATGATGCTGAAAGTGTTCATATAATTGTCGATGATCCCAACTCAGCTGGTAAGGCATTAGGTGTACCTACTAAATCTTCAGCAGTCAGACCTACTGCAATCTTTACCTCAAAGGTAAGAGACCTATGACTACTAATGAAGATGTTAAGAATAAGTGTCAGGAAAGAAGGGCCAAATTCTTGATGACAAAAAGGATGGAGTTGTTCCATTAGAAGGTTGATAATGAACTCATAGAACTGTATGCTGGCAGAGCTCAAGAATCTTCTATAAAAAAGAATATCATTGCCTTAATTAAAAGGGCAAAAGAATCTAGAGCTGCAAGAAGAAGAATCAATCCTATTAGAGATGCTAGCAGATCAAAACCAATAGCTCTTTCTAAACAAAAGGATAAGGTTGTCAAGAAAGTGCCATCAAAGTCATCTAGGCAAACTGCCAAAAGCACTTCTTATAGGACAACCTCTTAGCAAGCTCCTGTATCTACAACTAAAGAATCCAAATAAATGGCCTCCTCTCAGATTAAAGCTAAGGAACATCAACAATGACTCCAAGGCAAAGGAAGTGGAGAAGGTGCTGATGAGAATTTACAAGTCTCATCTAGAAAAGTCCAAGCAGGATTCAAAACAAAGAAAAAGGATAAAAGAGTCTATAGCTGCTAAAGCCACCCCATCTGCTGATCCTGCACCCAACACTCAACCACAATCATCTCATCCCACCACTAAAACTACTCAAACTACTAAGCAGGTATCTCTAATAGTCCAACAAGCTCCTCAAGCAGTTGAATCTCCAACACAAACTCAGTCTGATCAATTAGAAGATAAAGTGGCCATCACTACAGCTGCCAAAAGAATAAGAAGAGGTTGGGACAACCCTAAACAAGCTAATGAAAAAGAACTCTCAAAATCTGACCAAAATGAAAACTCAAAGGGTGGTGAGACAAACATCATCAACTGGAGATATGATTTGATGGCTGAGAGATATTACATTGTAAGAAAGAACAAGTCTAAGTCATTCTTCCCGATAGAGTTAGAAGTTCTGAACCTTAACTCTGAAGACCTATAGAAGCTGTTCTCCATGAACAAAGAATATGAAGGTATGCCAGACAAGTACAAGTCAATGGCTTCTATTCTGAAGATTAAGATTAGGAATAGATTTGAAGTAGAACCAAGTGGAATAAAAGAAGAAGATAATCTATATGTGACTCCATTAAGCATTCATGATCTAATCACCCATTAGAGTTATAATTCCTCCCCAACATGGTTGGATCATATGAGGTTGGTGCAACCAAAACAAAACTTAGAATATTTTGAAGTACAATTGAAGAAGTCTTCCGAAGCTAAAGCTGCTCTTCCGAAGACAAGTTGAAGATCTTCCAAATCTTAAGTATGAAGAACTTCCGAAGGAAAATTAAGTCTTCCGAGACTAAGTAGTTTTCCTTCCGCAGTATATGAAGAACTTCCAAAGGTATAACCAAGTCTTCCGAGACCAAGTGGTTCTCCTTCCGAACCATTCACACTTAGAAGATCCAAGACAAAGTCTTCTAGAGAATGAAGTCATGAAGACTTGCAGAAGACTCGGAAGAAGTTGATTCTTTCGAAGTATAAATGGCCTCGGAAAAATTTATTCTTCCGAAGCCATTTTGTCTTCGGAAGAATCAACTATGAATCAGTGGACATAAGTATGGGTTGTCTGACATCCGTTGATAACTCTAATACACTGCATGGCGCTTTCCCATGCCCATGTAGTTGACCATACTTTAATCCACTTTTCACCTTTATCAGTTAGTACAATTACCATACTTAGTTGGTGTAAGTCATGGACCTATAATGACTACCTAATCTAGGATATTATTTTATCTTAGATACTTTACTTCTAGCAATATAGTATTTGTCTAGCGGTAAATTCCAGCTGGTTTTCCAAGTATAACCGGCTGTAGATAGTAGTATATATAGTTTCTTATTATAACTTAAGTAATCATAACCATGCTTGTAAGAGTCTTGTGATACTAAGTTGAGAAGTAATACATACAAGTATCCATTCTTGTGTTCGTGAACTTATTATATTATTGTCAACTTAGTTAGAGATTCTTCTTCATCAATCGAGTGACACTTAGTGAGTTTGTGAGATACAAAACTTGTGTTGAGAGACCAACACTGATCCTGAAATTGGTATTAGAGCATTTTAGGCTCTTGATTATGAGATCTAACCATCCCAAATCACCCTTGTTTCTTCACACTTACTCACTTCACTCAAATGGCTCTTGACCAAAAATTTTATGAGTCTGAGATGGGAACCATGACCAAGGCTCCTATCATTACCCCTGATAATTTTGGAACTTGGTGCAAATGCATTGAAGGTTTCATCAAGAATCAAGACAGCCGCATGTGGAGATCTGTCACTCATGGTCCTTATAAGCCAAAGGTGGCGGACCCGGCTGGTAATGACGCTATGATTAAGAAAGTTGTTGAAGACTACTCTGATGAAGACTTCAAGAAGATGGACATCGACTACAAAGCGATGATCATGTTGCTTACTGCTATACCAAACTCCATAATGGCAGGCTTTAAGCAATGCGAGACCGCCAAAGAACTATTTGATGCTTTGAAGTGGATGTACTCTGGTTCTACTAAATCAAAGGAGAACAAGAAAGATATACTGAAGTAGAAGTTTGAAAATTTCACTTATGTTATTGGTGAGACCTTGAGCCAACAATACTTCAAGTATATGGACTTGATCACCTCTCTTCAGACTATAGGAGTTGTTCTTGAGAAAACAGACTTAGTCAGAAAATTCATGAGTGCACTTCCTTATGAGTGGACTTTTTACTGTGTCCTGATCAAGAGAACTGAAAATCTTAACACTCTTACTATGACTGAACTGTATGGAATCCTTGATGGATACCGTATGAAGATGGAGACTCAGAAGAGCCACCAGATAAACAGACCCTCAAATCCTACAGTCAATAATGCTCTACATGTTGCTGAAGATTCAAGAACTCCCCAGCCTCAATTATACCTGAACTACCCCGAACAACCATCATCCTCTTCTGGGCCATACATCACTTTCCCTGAGACACCCAGGTCTTAACAAGCTCAACATCCCTTCCAGGATAGTTGTGCTTTTGTTTCAGGGAGTGAGCACTCTAGAGATTTTTAATATTGTTTTGATGATCTAGAGTGTTTCAGCCCAGATGATGTTGAATATATAGACATTATCCAGTAAATGGCTCTTTTAACCTACAGAGCAAATAAGTTCTTTAAAAGGACCGGAAGGCAGTTTCCTCAGAACTCAACTAACATCAAATTCGGGTTTGATAAGAGCAAGGCTAAATGCTACAACTGTAACCATCTTGGTCATTTTGCTAGGGAATGTAAAGCTCCAAGATCTAATCCTGGAGCAGCTCAAGCCTCCTAACGTTCTGCTACCTCAAAGGCTGCAACCAAACCCACTGAGTCACAAACTGTAGGAGTTGCTCAAGAGGTTGACTGGAGCTTTATGTTGCAAGATGTCACCCCTGCTCAAGCTCTCATGGCTGAAACAAAAGACAGTAGGGTATATGAACATCTCTGTACCCCAGCCTGTATTGCTAAAGTTAAATTGTATCAGGACTACAACATGCAAATTAGATTTGATATTGAGTCCTTAAATATCCTAAAATCTGATTTTAAGAGAGCAGAATCTGACTATATGCTCAAAATAGAAGAGTTAGAGAAAATTGTGCCCTCTTTAAAACATGAACATACCAACTATAGGACTGAAATAAAAGATTTAATATCCAAGTTGACTGAAGCTCAAGCCCAGCTAGTCATAGCTGAGGCTAAAGCAGAGAAGTATGCTATTCAAGAGCATAACTTCAACATCGTTATAGCATCATCCTCCTACTCCAAGGTATGCTATCAAAACCAAAGTGGATTGGGATCCAATGAAATTACTCCACCACACTCTTTTATGTCTATTAGATAGCCAAGATGTGGTACTGATGAGCAAGAGGTTCCAACTGCTGACCCACTACCTAGTGAGCTGATGAATGATGCAATAATGGAAACCACCACAGGGAAGGATAAGGTAGAAAACCTCATCCCCATAGTTGATAAATCCTTGACCACCAAAGCTAGAAAGAAACAGATCAGGGAAGCAAGAAAAACTGCCAAAAAGGTGATTGAGACTAAGATGAAGATAGACCCAAGGCAAAAGGGTGTATTCATCTTAGCTGGATTCTAAGTGGTTGGAAGTTTTGATTTAGGAAAGGAGTGTAGTACCAGCACTCCTATCCAGCTAAAGGATCAAAAATTAAAGGGAAAAGTTGTTGAAGAAGAGAAGAAGTGCAAGAAACAACAGCCCACATGTCCCACCAAGAATAACATTGAGTGCATAATCTGTGGCCTGTATAACCACATGGCTAAAGATTGTTACTATAATCCAGGAAGCACACATTATGCAACCAATGTTTAGAAAGAAGGAGTCAAGGATGGTTTAACATTTGGACCCTACCATATGGTCCAAGTGTTAAGTAAAGGAAATCTTGTTTCTGAAGCCAAGTTGTTTTTGGAAGAAACTAATTCTTTCGAAAGGAAAATAGCTTCGGAAGACAAGCTGAAGAACAAACAAAGAAACAAAAAGATTTTCTTGAAACCTTCCAAGAAGAAGACTGCTTCGGAAGAAAAGGTGGTGATAACTTCTTTTGAAAAGAAAGAAGCCTCGGAAGCAAGTCATGATGCACAAGCCACCTCACGCTCATTAATACAGGTCAACCATAGGATGGAATGGAAGACCAGAAAAGATGCTGCAACCCAAACCTCTTCTTTAAAAACAATAATTGAGCCCACATGCATACAATTTGGTTCAGTTATATCATCTGCATTGGAAGAAGCCAAGACCAACAAGGCTTGGGTTTCCAACAATAACTAATCATTTCTCCTTATATGCAGGGACATCCACATGACAAGAATGGAAATGTCTGGATTATGGACAGTGGATGCTCCAGGCATATGATAGGGAACAGATCTCTCCTACAACAATTTGAACATTTTGATGGAAGTCCTTTTTAGTTTGGAAGTGAAGCCGGAGGATATATTTCTGGTAGAGGTAGTGTATACAATGGTAAGTTAAACATTGACAAAGTAAACTTTGTCAAACAGCTTGATCAAAATCTCTTGAGTGTTTCTCAATTCTATGACCAAAAGCACCAAATGCTTTACACAGAACATGAGTGCATTATCCTCAAACCCGGGATTTCAATTCCTCAAGAATTGGTGCTTCTTAAATCTCCCAGGAAAGGGGATATGTACAAGCTTGACATGAACAATGCTTCTCCACTGGGTGAAGTATCATTCTTTCTTTCCAAAGCTAATGGTGATGAGTCAAATCTTTGGCATAAAAGAATGTGCCATGTTAAATTTAAAATCATGAATAAGCTGATTAAAAATAATTTGGTACATGGTGTGCCTAAAAAGGAATTTTTCTATAAAGATAACTTAACACAAGGTTTCTCACAAATCCAAAGAGGTTATCTCCATCACCACTCCATTACACTTATTGCACATGGATCTTTTTGGTCCCACAAGTATAATGAGCATTGGAAGAAAATCATATTGTCTTGTGATTGTTGATGATTTAACAAGATTTACATGGGTATTCTTTTTAAGAACTAAAGATGACACGGCTAAAAATCTAAAATCTTTTATTCTTAAAATTGAAAATCAAAAGGATCACAAGGTAAAAATCATTAGAAGTGATCAAGGGACTGAGTTTAAGAATCAAGTTCTTGACTCATTCTGTAACTCAAAAAGAAGTACTAGAC
This sequence comes from Flaveria sonorensis, assembly GCA_025506505.1. NCBI lineage: Eukaryota > Viridiplantae > Streptophyta > Magnoliopsida > Asterales > Asteraceae > Flaveria > Flaveria sonorensis. The sequence goes on along the minus strand of CM046423.1, from coordinate 23,425,585 downwards.
AATACAGTGCTCCTAGAACTTATCAACAGAATGGTGTTGTTGAGAGAAGAAGCAGGACACTTATTGAGGCTGCAAGAACCATGTTAGCTGATTCAAAGCTGCCTCAAACTTTCTAGGCAGAGGCAGTCAGCACTGCATGCTATGTGCAGAATAGGGTTCTCATTGTTAAGCCCCATGGAAAGACCCCTTATGAGTTATGGAACAAGAGGCCACCATTCATTGGCTTTCTTAGGTCCTTTGGCAGCAGGTGTACCATACTTAACACAAAAGACAATTTAGCAAAATTTGCTGAAAAGTCGGATGATGCTATCTTTGTTGGATATTCCTCAACCTCTATTGCTTATAGAGTGTATAATATTAAAAATCAACAATTTGAGGAATCATCCAACATTGTTGTTAATGAGCACACTCCTTGTGTTAGAGGAAATGGCCCTGATCATATCTTCAATCTAGAATTGATTCCAAACTATTGTAAACCATCTTGTGAGAATGTTTCAGCTGGAACATGAACTCAAAGTGACCTTTATGAAGATCAAATGTTTGAGTTACCCAGACCTATTCCTAGTTCTCCAAGAGGAATTGAAGAACAAGCTCCCACTAATGGAAGTCCTTAAAGCTTAAACATCTCAGGAAATCATGGAGCTTCAACAAGTTGTCAGGCAACTGAGCCTCAAAACTCATCAGTTGACAACTCCAGCATTTAACACCAAGCTGATGAAGACAGTAATCTGGTGGAACAGGCAACTATTGATACTACTTCTCAGTAGAATATCATTGATGTTGTCATACATTCATTCAATCAGTCATTATTGAATGAGTGTGAGACATCAACTGGTCATGGTGTTCAAAATCCTGAGCAAAACTTCTCAAACCTAGATCTATCTATGCAACTAGATGTGATTCCTAGGCTCAGGATACACGACACTCACCCAATTGAGAACATCATTAGGGATGTCTCAGAAGGTGTGAGAACAAGAAGTCAGACTCACAATGGGAATGTCTGCTTGTACTCATGCTTTCTCTCTCAAATGGAACCAAAGAAGGTGGAAGAAGCCCTCAAGGACAACAATTGGATTGAAGCTATGCAAGAGGAGTTGCTTCAATTCAAGAGGCAAAAGGTATGGAACTTGTGTCTATTGCCACCTGGCCAAGTCCCCATTGGCACCAAGTGGGTGTTCAAAAATAAAAAAGATGATAGAGGTTTGATCATCAAGAACAAGGCAAGACTTGTTGTTCAAGGATACACACAGGAGGAAGGCATAGATTACATTGATGTCTTTGCACCTGTTGCAAGACTTGAGGCTGTGAGAATCTTCCTTGCATTTGTAGCACCAAGATCTTCACTGTCTATAAACTTGATGTCAAAAGTGCATTTTTATATGGGGATATTTATAGAGAAGTCTATGTGTGTTAGCGACCTGGATTTGAAGACCCACAACACCCCGACTATGTGTGCAAACTGGAAAAAGCTCTTTATGGGTTGCATCAAGCACCTAGGCTGTGGTATGAGACCCTGTCTTAGTTTCTTCTTAGGAATGGCTACACCAGAGGAAACATAGACAAGACATTGTTCATAAAGAAGTCTGAGAAGGACATGCTGCTTGTTCAAGTCTATGTTGATGACATCATATTTGGTTCCTCAAATGACCAAATATGCAAAGACTTTGAAAGCATCATGAGGAAGAAGTTTGAGATGAGTTAAATGGGAAAGATGGATTTCTTCCTTGGATTTCAAGTGAAGCAGATGGAAGAAGGGTTATTTATCCATTAATTTAAGTATGTCAAGGACATCTTAGAGAGATTTGAGATGAAAGATTGTAAGCCAGCCAAGACACCTATACCTAGAAATCATAATCTTTGTCCTGATTCTGAGGGAGAGGATACTAATCAGCATCTGTACAGGGCGATTATTGGATCACTGATGTATCTCACTGTAAGTAGACCTGATATCATGTTTGCAACCTGCATCTGTGCATGATATCAGGCTGCTCCTAAGGTGTCGCACCTAATTACAACCAAGAGAATTTTTAGACACCTTAAAAGAGCACCCAAATTAGGTCTCTGGTATCCTAAGAATAAGGGCTTCAGTCTCTATGGGAACACTGATAGTGATTATAGTGGCTGCAACATCAATAAGAAATCCACATCCGGAGGTTGTCAATTTCTTGGTGGAAGGATTAGCTCCTTGCAATGCAAGAAGCAATCATGTGTCTCAACATCAACTGCTGAAGCTGAATACATTGCTGCTGCAAGCTGCTGTGCTCAACTACTATGGATTCAGAATCAGATGCTGGACTATGGTTTTAACTTCATGGAGACTCCTATCCATATAGACAACAAGAGTGCCATTTCTATCATAGAAAATCAGGTCAAGCACTCCAAGACAAAGCATATCGACATCAGGTATTATTTCATTAGAGATATTCATGAACAAATCTAATAAAGCTAGTCAAAGTAAATTCAAATGAATAATATGCTGACTTGTTCATCAAAGCCTTTGATGAACAAAGATTTAACTATTTAATTACAGCTATTAGGATGATTAACATTGACTTGTTCTTCTCTTTTGAAAAACTTTTTTAAAATATGTCTTGTCTATGTTGTCTAACTATAATCTAATCCCTGTTACAAAAAAGGCCTTCTTAAAAAATCTAAGTGTAAATACTTCCGAAGAGAAATTTACCCTCTGAAGAAATCTTTATCCATCTTCCAAAGGCAAATTCCTCTGCATAAATATTATCTTCCGAAGAGTTTTTAGCCTCGAAAGAACAATTGATCATAAATCAAATTTACTTCCGAAGCTTACTAACTTCTATTCTCGAATGAAGACTGTACTCTCCAAAGCAAACTTGTCTTTGAAAAATGGTTTGCTTTTGGAAGTAAAAATGGCTTCGGAAGACAATATTGAGAAACACAAGTGTTTTCTCTCGAAAACAATTTTACCTTCGGAAGAAAACCTTTACTGTGTAACGGAAATCTTTGGGCCCCACTCTGTAAAAAGTAAGATTTTATTAATGATTATCGGAATATTTTAAATGTTTTATCTTACCGCCCCTGTCAAATCGAAACTTAAACAGTCCTTTCACCTTATTGGTTTACTTTTTAACCCCCATTTAAAATTTCCGACTCTCTTTCTTTCCTTTCTTTACCACAGCAAAAGCCCCAAATTACCATCATCTTCTTCACTCACTCTAAAATTCCTTCAATCCAACCGTACCTCTTAACAGTGGCCCTAAATCCCCAACATAATCAGGTCGCTATCCTTGATTCTTCAAAGAATGCCGACTTTGCCCCTATCGTCGAATTTCTGTCCTAATCGGCATACTTCACTGTCCTCACTGTTAACCCAACCATCTAATCTAACCACATGGCCGAATTTTGGGCCAATGGTCAAAGTGAAACACTAAATGGTGAAAGGGGCATCAGATCGAGGATCTACGGACAGGAGATCACCATTACTGAATCAACCATCAGGGAGCATCTGGAGTTTCATGATGAGGGCGCCCCTACTAAATTCCCCAAATATGAGTTGCAAGACACTTACACTCAGATGGGATATGGCGACGATGTGAGTAAGTCAACAGTGTATAAATTTAACTTCTCCAACAATTGGAAGTTCTTACTGCACATCATCCTGCACTGCCTATCCAACAAGTCCGGGGGATGGGATCAAATTCCATATGATTTGGGCTGCCTAATCCATAGGTTGGTAAAGGGCATGCGCTTCAACTACTCAAGATTTGTGTTGAACAACTTAAGAGGCAATCTCACCTGGGATCCATTCTATATGTATCCCCAGTTCATTCAGCGCATAATCAACTATGAGCTGGACCAAGATAGATTACAAAGTGTAGACATTCTACTGGTCCATCACATACGTCCTGGCATCTTCAGAACTTTGAAGAAGATGTCCACCAACTTCTCTAGAAGATTCACTGATCATCTTCCAGGTATGCATAAGCTAACAGCTCCTGGTCACATTCCTGTAAGCCCCAGCAGGTGATGAACCCACACCAGACACCACCACTCAAATGCCAATCACTTCTTCCCACTCAATCAAGATTACATACACTAGACGCCCTAAGCAAACCCCTAATCAATCTACTCTGATTGATCAGGTTCCCTCTGTTTAAACCAAAAAGGCTCAAGTGGAACTCAGGGCTCCCACTCAGCCATAGGTCCAACCATCCTCCACCATTGACCTCAATGTCAGCATTGAGTCTCCTCAGTCTCAAGCTGACGAGACCATAACCCAAGCTGACGAGCCCATAACCTAAGACTTTAGCCTTCTGGGTGAGTCTCAACACTCCCCTGAGTAGCCAAAAAGGGACACTAACATCATCAGGTCATCTGCTCTAGAAGAAAAACCCTTAGGTGATGACCAAGGTCCCGGGTTATTAGATTTAACCTCCATATCCCTCATTGACCTATCAACCCTACCTGATGAGGACATTATGTTTTATTTGGGCCATGATGTTGATCTACCATACCACTCTAAAGATCAACTGAGCCCCAAGGAACCTCTAATGTCTAGCCACATCAGCTATACCTAACTGAGGTGAGTCACACTGGTGTGGAGGTGACTCATGTAGGCTCAGCTGCTACTAATGAGAGTGTTTCACTAACCTCTCAGGACAGTGGTAACATAAGTGGGACTGAGTCTATGGCAACCTTGCCCCTTGATGACTCTGAACGAGACATCAGCATGCAAGGGTATCCAGGGCACCAAGAAACCACTACTGGTGGTGATGATGAACATACTAGGTATGTTATCTCATCTCCCAATGATTCTTCAAAAGAAGATAAGGGTAGCCTAAAAATCATTATCAGAGACCTTCTTTCTAAAGTCTCAAACCTTGAATTAAAGGTTAAGACTTTAGAGGACAGGTCTGCCACTCAGCAATTTGAGATTGAAAATCTCAAGGCTCAACTAGCTGAGACACAGATTGAGAAGTCTGTTAGGCATGTACATACTTTGGTTTCTTTAAGTTCTTCCTCTAGATCATCTACTTCTCAAGATCATGCTACCAAAAAGGGGGAGAATGTACACACACAAAGACATGAAGAACCATGCCTTGCCATCACAACAACTTCCCTTGATGCCATATCTTCTTTGTACCCTACACAGCAACACCCTGCAACCATCTTCCCTCAACCAGCTCCTATTACTATTCAAGTGGATCCAAAGATACTTATAGAGTTCAACAGGTTTTTAACCACATTTCTGATAAGCTCATCCATTGAACAACCTTCCCCTGATGTAGTCGTTGCTTACTTTGGATCTGAGGAGCTTCAATGGCTGAGTGCACCACCTACCTCTAAAAAGGAAGTTGGTCAACCTAAGGTCTCTATTGAACCTGAGATTAACTTCAAAAGGGATATACAGACTCATGGCCCAACAACCAATTTGGAAGGGACAAGTAGTGCAGTTCCAATTACTTCTGAAGCAGAAATCCAAGCCGTGAAAGGAATAATTGAACTGTCTTCCTCGTCCAATGATCTATTCATCACATAGGCCATTCTTGACATAGCCTCTGAAGTAAACAGTGAGGACTTCCTTACAACTCCTCTTTCTCAAACACCACAAGTCCAACCCCACTCTCCCCAACCTGAATCCTCTAAACCTGAAACTCCAAAGGCTGAATCTTCCTTTGATCCTAAGGGGAAAAGGAAGCTCACTGCTGAGGAGCTTCTGGAGGTGAAAAGGTTGGAAAAGCTTTAGAAGAAGGGAAGAATTGATACTGGGAAGCTGTTGGCTGCAAGCAGCAAAGTAGCAGCAGTAGCTCAAGAAAGTATCAATAACAAAAGGAGATTGAAGGTCATAGACAGGCTCATCAGCTTGGGAGTAGTCAATGAAGATATCCTTCTACTCCCACTTGATGAGCTTGTAAAGCTGGAGAAGGCAACCTTACTACAAAAAGAAAAGGAGGAAGCAGCAAGTTTGGCCGTAGAGGAAGAGAAGAGGAAAAAGAAGGAGGAGGCTATGGAAAGGGAGAGGATAGAGAGGATAGCCTTTCTCTGCTTTAGAGGCTATTCTCAAGAGGAGCTGGCACCTCATGATTATGATACGATCTTGTTTCTTTTGCACAAAGAGCAAGATCAAATCAACAAAGAAAGGAAAAGGACTGCCAGGGAGAAGAAGAAGAAGGAGTAAGAGGCATAACTTGCTGTTACCAAGAATGAGGGAGATAAGGAATGGATGAAAACTTATCTCAAAGCATTTGGCTTCTCCGGCAAGCAAGTGGGTCCCATGTCACTGAAGACCCTACAGTGACATGTCAGTAACATCAAGGCTGACATTCGGTTAGGAAGAAGGCAAGAGGTAAGTCAAACATCAAGTGTTTAGAAGAAGGCACCCAAACCAACACCAACACTCAAACCAGCACAACCTACACCCATACCTTTTCCCTTCCCCATCAAAACTGAACCAACCACTAAGCCTCACACCCCTAAACCCATAAAAACAGCCTTACCTACACCATCACCCACTGCTTCCCAACAACCACCTCCACTACCTATCCTCAAACCCAAAACACAACCCAGAACCCAATCTCTAACCAAACCATATTCTGAAACATCTAAGCCCCTAACCTTAGAAAAGTTCATGGAGATCAAGAAGAAGCTGATCAACTGCACAACACTGAGCGACATCTCTTTTGAAGAAGAGATAATTAAGCTGAAATAAAATGATGGCACTTCCAGTTTCCTCATAAGAGATGTATTTCTTGATCTACCTAGGGGAATACTGGACCAAGCTCTCCAACTTCTTGCAGTCAATTCAGATGTTCTAACAGAAGAAGAGAAGAAGTTAAGAAGGAGACTGGTGACTCTGCTGGATACTAGGAAGAGGGACAAGCTTTCATCCAAACCCCTCAATCCTAGAAAAGATATAGTCCAGTGGAGGTTCGATGAACCTTCACATAGCTTTGCTGTGAAAAGAGAGAATGGCGAAGTAAACAGGGTTGATACTTTATCTCTGTTACACTCCAACAGATTTGACATTGCTAAGTTAGCAGAGAAACCATTCTCTAATTCCACCAACTCTCAGGTTGCTACTCACATCAAAAATCATCTAAGCAGTCTTCATCTGGCATAGCTTACAAAGAAAGCCAAGACTAAAGAAGAGTTGAAAAAAAGAGCAAAGGATGAGGAAGAAGGAACTACAAAAGGAAAACCATTCCTTCAGATGGTTGAAGGCTCAACTTCTGATCCTACAGTTAGATGGGAATATGACTACAATTCCCATCAACTAACTCTCTTCAGAGGGTCGCAGCAAAGGGTGCATGTCATTCAGAACAACAGACTTGATCTATTATCTACGAATGACTTGTACAAGCTCCTCACCACCACATTAGGGAAGAACAAAAAGACAGATAAATATCTTCTTTCCCTAGTGTTGAAGACCTCAAGGAGCAAAAGGAAGTTAAGTTTTGGTAGCATCAGCCTAGGGGAGTTTGTTAGATCATATGAGGCTGGTGCAACCAAAAC